>CM060620.1:25459561-25639561 GCA_030578275.1 Meda fulgida
AATAATAATAATAATAACAATATAATATTATTCCCATGACAGTAATAGCCATATATTGTAAAACAAATGCACTGAAAAATAAATGAACATTTCATAATTAGTTTTGTCATTTCTATACATGCAAGAAGAAATGAACTTAACCTGTGCTTTTATTTTGATAGAAAAAAAATCATCAACTATACAAATGTGAAATTAATGCGTAACTGCGTTCCTCAATGCACGCTAAACCCATGCACAGATAGAATTCACAGCATTCATTCACTTTGAACTGAGACGCAGACCTGATTGCGGAGTGAAGTGCGCACTTTCTCTTTGCGCAGTGCAGTCAGACAGTCTTTTGATAAGGACACAGCCTTATCACGCTTTGATTTTAGTTTGTTTGACAGCAATGGTGCAAAACTATAAAGACCTTTTATGTTTTTATGGGAAGTTTAAATATACTTTCTGGCTGCCACAGTCTAGTTAATGAATGGGAAGCACTGACATTTATTTGTGACTGTCAATATTGATATTGTGGCGAGCCGCCATAGATAAATCAGTATGGGAAACACTGCAGCTAATTCTTTCATGAACAGTACACCTATTTAAGATAAGAAATAAGATCAAATATATTTTCAGCATCTGCTCATTGATGAATGCTCTGTAAAAAAAAATATGATTATGATGAAGTCATTACAACATATGTTTTTTCATTAACATTCAAATAATTTTAGCAATTTCAACTTGTTATACAAGATTAAACTCAATTTAAGTCAGCTTAATATAATTTAACTTGAAATTACTTGAAAAGCCTATTTGACTATAGTCAAAAGTTGAAGGCAGCAGCTGAACTTATGTTTTTCAGTTGAAAGGTGGAAATCCTTTACAGTGTGATCATGAGAGAAGTGTCACAACATGAAATGTAAACAGAAAAACAAGTAATACATGGACACTAGAAACCTTTTGTAGTGACAGCATTTTTATAACCGTTTTGGTCACATTTGGTCGGGGGAAAAAAATTTGCTATTATTATTATTATTTGCATAGTTGTCACGAAACTGCACATGGAACAAGGACAGTGGTGATCCAAACGCAGGCTTTATTTTGAGGAGAATCCAGAGACAGGTACAAGAAAACAGGCAGGGGTCAAAACCAGGTAAGCAGTCCAAACAAACATCAAATTCGTGCAGGGATAAGGCAAACGGGAAACAGGCAGATAATCAGGGAACCGAAACACTAGAATACAAGGAAACTGGAACAAGGCTAGGTAATGCAGTCAGACACATACAATACTGAGCAATGGTACAAAGGGCCACTCAGGCTTAAGACAGGTGCGCTAAACAAGATAATAAAACACAGGTGCGTAAAATCAACCATAATCAGTCCAGGGTAAAACATAATGAAAACAAACTAGGAAGGAGGGCCCCCCCAGAGGCTCAAGCGGGCACTCCAGCCGCAGATCGTCACATAACCCCCCCTCTAAGGAGCGGCTTCCAGACGCTCCTAAGAGCTCCGGAGGGAGGTCGACGGGGGATGGGGTGGAGAGCCAGGCCCGTGGAGAGGCAGGAGGCCTGGAGACCAGAGCAAGCCACGAGACCACGGGGAGGCACGCTCTTCAAGTAGCCAGGGCAGAGCATACATGGCAGGAAGACAGGCTGGAGCACAAGCGACAGGAGAACAGGACGGAGCACACACACACACACACACACACACAACACAGGACCAGGGCAGAGCACACTCAACCGGGGACCAAGACTTAGGGAGCACAGGGCTGGACAGGACCAGTGACATGGAAAGCTCAGGTGGAGATAGCAGAACCAAGGTCCATGTAGGCGCCACCTCCATGATACTCTCAGGTGTAGGTGGTAGTGCAAAGGTCCACGTAGATGCCACCTCCATGGCCCTCTTAGGGTACCTACTGCCCCCCCCAAAAAAAAAGTTCTTGGGGAAATTTAAAGCCAAAGCCTCAGGGCTGGAAACCGCCACTGGAAAAGGCTCCCGAAGCTTGAGAGGCGCAGGTAAGGCGAGGCGCAGAGGCGGGGCCGGAAGGGCGAGGCGCCTGGATACACTCACCGGAGCCTGGCGAGCCGAACGAGTCCTCCTCCTCCTGCGACGGCGAGTCACTGGGCTCGGCGGCGCTTGACTCACTTCACTCGGCTGGCACGCGCTCAGTAGAAAACTCTTGAGGCAGGAATATAACGGAGCTTACGTGAAGTGTTAGAACGTCGGGATTCACATGTTGCGTGGATACGGCGGACCTTTTACGAAGCGATGGTTCAACTGGGCTTTCATGTAGCGCAAACTCGGCGGAGCACGTGTGAAGCGCTGGTTCACCGGGAGACAATTGATGCGTGGATTCAGTGGGTCCCTTGTAAAGTGGCGAATCGTCGGGTCCTTTGTGAAGCAAAAGTTCCAAAAAATCCACAGTAAAAAGCGAACCGCTCATTGAAAGGGCCAGGTCAATATATTGGGTAAGAGTCCAGCTTGAACTCGGAAACGGTATAGCAGAGCCGAGTGGTTCAGACAGTCCTCCCCGAAAGAACATCATTAAACAGAAATCATCCAAGTAGGACTGACGAGAGAGCTTCAAAAAATCTGTCACAAAAACCTTGAGTGGACGTTCTCCTTGACGGAGGCTTACGATCTGCGCTGTGGGATCCATATCGAGGTCCGTTCCTCTCAGCCGCTGGATCAGTAGTGGCTCAGTATTCTGTCACACAGCTGCACATGGAACAAGGACAGTGGTGATCCAAACGCAGGCTTTATTATGAGGAGAATCCAGAGACAGGTACAAGGAAACAGGCAGGGGTAAAAACCAGGTAAGCAGTCCAAACAAACATCAAATCCATGCAGGGATAAGGCAAACGGGAAACCGGGAACAGACAGATAATCAGAGAACCGAAACACTAGAATACAAGGAAACTGGAACAAGGCTAGGTAATGCAGTCAGACACATACAATACTGAGCAATGGTACAAAGGGCCACTCAGGCTTAAGACAGGTGCGCTAAACAAGATAATAAAACACAGGTGCGTAAAATCAACCATAATCAGTCCAGGGTAAAACATAATGAAGACAAACTAGGAAGGAGGGCCCCCCCAGAGGCTCAAGCGGGCACTCCAGCCGCAGATCGTCACAATAGTGCAATTGATCAAATCGGTATTACCATAAGCAAATTAATAGCATTCCCGCTTAAAACGAGCATTCATAAAAATGTCCAATAAAAGTTGTGCTCATCCTCAAATGTGTATCACTGGATCATTATGGATCATCGCGAAGTTATTGTGTTTGGTGCTGCTGTAATGTATTTGCGGAGAGGACGTCGGACTCGGAACTAATGTATTGGTAGGAACGAAAGTTTACATCGTATGTTTCTCGGAATCAGCCAGCGTGAAGGACGTCTATATTTCGATTGGTTGCTGCTGTTTTGCATAGACAGGTGTTTTCCCGCTGCTTGCCGCTGAACCGCGAATTTTACGCCATTGACAGGCGACAAGTGAACATGGACGAGCCATTATTTAAAATGGTAATTTCTCTGAAATTAAAAATCTTTGGGAAATTTTGGGATATTGTAAGTACACAACTGCAGGAAATATATCATATAGTGCAAGAGATTTTTTTATATTTTATTACAAAAATCTTACATATTGTAGCTTTAAAATTAAAATAAGAAAACAATACTTAAAAAAAGAAAATCTATTAACCTGACCCCACCGCTTTGGTGTGCAAGAAAACCTGGCCTATAAACCAGTTGTCCATGCACCAAATATATTACATAGAGTCTGTCGAAGAACAGACAAAAAAAAATATATGGAAAAACTTACGTAGCCACATGGAGCCAAGCAAAAGGAGGATGAAGACAATAGCAACACAAGCCCTGAATTTGACTCCCATAATGATCCGCTGTCCTCCTCTCCGCTGCGTCTCCTCGGGTGGCCTCTCTTTCCTTCTTAGTCTATTCACTCACGCTCTCTCCTCAGCATCTCTACACCACCACTGCGCTCAGAACCTTTCTTCTCTTACAGTGTGTTTTTGACTGGGTTTCAATCTTCACTCAAACTCAAATTGCCTGGCGAATCCTTGCTCTCATGTTTTTACACTACTGCACAGATGCAAACTCTAATTTCCTGTTTTATGTTACTCCTCTCTTTCTGCATCTCCAGTTTATTCCACCAGTCTAACTTATGTTAAGCTGATTTTTGCATTATGTTGGTTGTTTTTCTTTCTCTCATCTCCTGTCCTGCTCTCTCTGTATTGTCAGTCTCCAATAATGTTGCTCAATCTGAGAGTCCATAGATTAGTCAGGAACAAATAATCACTCCTTATTAGGCAAGCCCTAAGCAAACTGTAGTAACCTTTACACCAACACGTACAGACGCTACACACTTGTACAACGCGTGTCACAAATAAATTGTGAAATCCTGAAATCCACAGGAGAGAGAGAGAGAGAGAGATTTCTTCGACAGAAAATAAGGACTGTTTGGAAGATTCAAATGTTTTATTCAAATGCGTCACATTCAAATGTTCTGGTTTGGCAGCTAAATAATGATGTTGGTTTTTAATCTTTAATGACTTTAAATTCATATATTTGTATCCTTTTAGTGAAGCTGACACTTTTCAAAGGTACCATGATATTTGTAAATTTAGAATGGTTGAACTGCATGACAATGCCAATGTTAATCAAGTCAACACTGGACAGTCACTCTGACCTGAAATGTCAGTGAGCGCCTTAAAAAAGCTGTCATGCCGTAAATACCTCACCACACTGGTTTGAAAGCAGATGAATTTTATTGCCCCAGTTTGGCAGAGTAAGTATGACTGTAGGCAATAGCAGTCTACCTAAGTCATCTGTTATAATTTATAGACCTCAGTTCATTTACACTAAGGCAAACATATAGTCACTCATCAAGGGTGACATTATCTGATCAAAGCTATCATTAATTCACACGCTATAGATTATCAATGTTATTTCCCTCCTCTTAAATTATTCTTATAAGGTGATATATTAAAAGTCAAGAAAAATTCAGAAGCCGAGTTGAAATTTTCAGGCTAAAAGATAGTCATATTTTTTTAAGGGGTGGTTCCTTAAAGGATTGTCAGACATACGGCTACTGTTTGATTGGCTAACATCATTGCACAGGAAACAATATCAACAGCCACTCGCTATTGCATGCAAGTAAGAGTTTTGAAAACATTATCCATATAAAACCGTCATTTACAGACGCATTATGAAATAATTATGGTTTTTGATGCAGCTACTGTCAGAGACAATACTGTTGGCTACTTCATCTTATCTATCAATAGAAGTTTATTTGCAAACTCTCCTTTACACTGTGCCTTGTTTACAAAACAATTTGCAGTCAAATACTCTGAACAAACATAAGCTCAAACGCAATCCATGACACCATTTAAAATAAACCATCCACATGCTTCTAAAGTCTCAACAGAAATGAACAAATTAGCAGTTTAAACAAAATGTGTCAAAGTGAATGTTCCTTTATGCGTCCAATTGCTAGATAATACCCATAATGCACTGCCAGTGAGAATCGCACGGAATGAATTCCCGCGTCTGACCAGAAGATGGCGCCCGCAGCTGAATATCGCTGATCATACAGGTATAACTTCCTTTTTAATATTAAATTGTTTAATTAAGGTTTACATAATTTCCATAGCAGAATTGAAGATAAATCTTTTCATCTTACTACTGGAGCGCTTATGGCAGTGCTTCCTGTGCACTCAGGGGCTGTTTACACAACACCTATTATTATTTTAACAGTATATCGCAGTCAATAAGACATTGTTCTACTTATTCACACTTTTAAAGAACTTCTAAAGAAGTGGCTTATGACAAATCAGGTGTGTAAACATTTTTCTTAGTAATGTTTTGGGTATTGTTTCTTTAGTAGTGTTGTGTGTAAGCTATGAGTAAGTTATCTGGGGTCCGTTTCAGAAAGGAGGTTAAGTGAAAAGTCTGAGTATGTTAACCCTGAAATGAGGGAAACTCTGGGTTTTCCGTTTCAGAATGGGAGGTATGTCAAACCTGAGAAAGCAGAGTAAGCCTGTTTCTGTAAGAGAGGTAACTTGTACTCAGAGTCAGTTACCATGGTAACTAAACTTTGTGAACCGAACCTGGTCGGGAGCAGGTTTTCTTTGGAGTTTATTTCGGTCTCCCCCTTTTTTAAAGGGGAAGTGATGTTCAAACATTCTTTCGGTACATTTATTCATTGATGTTTTAGTGCTGTTTTTTTTCTATTTTTTATTAAGATGAAGTCTATATAACTCCTTAACTGGCAACTGAAAAAACTAAAAATTAAACGAAAAAAAACTCTAGATTAGAGTTACATCATGTAGTAAATTTTACAGAATTAAACTGTGGCATTTCCTGAAAATCACTGAACTGTGTTCATCTGTGCACCAGAAGTTGATGGACCTTCCTCCTGCTGTTCTTCCACACATGGGGGACGGGGGAAAGATAAGAATGTCCGTTTATACTTAGATATGAACTTAGATTCTATAGGCTACTCCACATAAAATGTGAATAAATGTGAATGTGTAGATTGTTTGATGTGTAGACACATAATATTAACATTACCTCTGTAGGCCTCTCTGTGGCAGCAGAAACTGTTTCTTCATCCCCATCATCCTGTGAAGATGAGCATTTGGTTAAGTAGTAAGTACACTTTATAATACTATTTCATCATTTCTGGTGTATTGAGTAGGCTACTTATAACTGCCTGGGGTGACAGGAGGCTCCAAAAGAAAGATATTACCATCAGAATATGTTGGGACCAACAAAAAACCCAACTCAAAGTAAAATAAATGGAAATATCACAAATAGCCTATATAAAAAATAAAACATAGGTAGACCTCTTACATTTTCATGAACTGGCTCGGATGAAGTCCCTCCAGAAATTCCTTAAGCTATTGGCATTCCAGCATTCAGGCTCAGGGCCTGGCCATCTCCTCTGCATTTGTCAGAGGTGGTGGTGCAGGTCCTCCCCACGTTTTGCGAGACTCTGCCTTCTTTCTGTTCGCTGAGTAGAAGTCAAATAAGAATTAAAATTTAGACCTAATGTCAAAAATGCTGCTGCACATGCTATTTAGTTATTTAATATGCCAAATGTTTGTAAAGTCAGGTAGCCTACACCCATGATATGCTCAAGCCTTACCTGATTGAATTATGTTTTTATATTTCATTTTCAGCTGCTGACAAGTTCTTTTAATGCCTGCAGGATTGAGGACCTACATTTAAATTTAAATTAAAGTGAGGTTAAATAACATACTGTTCTTCCAGATGCACCTCTGATATTATAACAGTTGGGTAAGTTGCTCTAAAATAGTTATTAATTACTAACTACAAATGACATCTTCAACAGTGTAATTAGATTAATGTAATAAATACTATCTTAATAAGAAATGAGAAGCACCCGTGAAGTCGGACACTTGCATACTTTACTACAGCTGAAGTGAAATAAATGCAATATTTGTCAAATAAACGCGTGCGTTTCCATTTAAACGCCTACTTTATGCTTAATACAGCATCTGTTTGTACAAGAATAAGTTAAACATAGGCCTATACATAGATATAATATAGAGACTAGATGCCCTATTGGCCGCTGGAAACCGACAAATCCGGCCGCCATCTTGAACCGGTCGTATTCCTAGGGTGCTTCTCATTTCTTATTTCTGCATCCTCGTTTCCTTTCCTCGCGTCCTTTCCTCGCGTCTCAGCTACACCCCCTGCAGGATGCGAGGGAAGGCTGCAAGGAAAGAAAAGGAGGACGGAGGAATCGAAGGAAAGTTTTTTTATACTTTGGAATACTTGACCACTCGAGCGTCACTTCACTGCGTCATCAGCAGCGCTCAAAGGATCTGCCCTTATGTTGTTGAAGTTTGGCTATTTAAGAAATTTTTAATAAATAATAATAAAGCAAGATACCCTGTTGAAATATGTGAGATGTGTGGTTTATATAAACCGCAATGGTAAAGTATAAATTAAAATGATTGTGACCGACGAGAAGGGGAGGAGAATTGATACGTGCGTCACGTTAAGTCGATAAAACCATAGACATAATAAATACATAGACGCCCTATTGGCCGCTTTGGAGCGTTGCTGCGATACGTCAACGTGTCCGCCATTTTGCGGAGGGCAAGACTGCTCTGTGAACAAATGCAAGTCAACGGGTGAGCTGCGGTTTTCCTGGAATAAAACAATAATAACGTTTACATTTATCTAACGGGTATTTTTCTCAATTCCCATAATGAGAGGTATGGGCAAGCTGCCCTCCTTGATATGGCGGCACCGTTGACGTACGCTCCAGCAGCCAATAGGATGTCTATGTATTTATTATGTCTATGGATAAAACACTTCTGCAAAGCATGCAACTGTGCATCCTCGCTCATAGCTCCTCTGGAAGCCTCCTCACTCCTCGATCCTCGACTCCTCGCGATGCAATTAGAGAATTGAGATGTCCTTCAAGATGGCTGAGCTCGATCGGTTTCCGGGTCATAGGATGGAGGACGGAGGATCGAGGACATAGACATAATAAATACATTGACGCCCTATTGGCCGCTTTGGAGCGTTGCTGCGATCCGTCAACGTGTCCGCCATTTTGCGGAGGGCAAGACTGCGCTGTAATCAAATGCAAGTAAACGGGTGAGCTGCGGTTTTCCTGGATAAAAACAATAATAACGTTTACATTTATCAGCCGATTTCAGTGGTTTGCACGTGGTGTACGTTACTATTACTAATTATATAATTACCAAATACAACCAGAAAAAAATGTTCAGTCTTGTTTGTGAAAGGTAATTCCCCGAGACCTGTTTTCAATTGTGTGGCGACTTGTACAGCCCCAAGCGGCGCACGAAACAGGCATTTCTCTCAATTCCCATAATGAGAGGTATGGGCAAGTTGCCCTCCTTGATATGGCGGCGCTGTTGACGTTCGCTCCAGCAGCCAATAGGGTGTCTATGTATTTATTATGTCTATGATCGAGGAGACAAGGAGCGATATTGAGAAGGACCCCTAGTTTCGTTGCGTGGCAGCAGCAGATAAGATGCCAGAGCACTGTGGAGCATTTTCCTGTTCTAATCGCCGGACCATCGAAAATAGTGCTTTTCACAAGTAAGTCTTAACATAACCGTACTATTGGTTGTATTTTGTGAATAGAATATTACCAGATAATCGAGAAGGAGCAAGGATATTTGCTATTTCTGTACTGAAATAGTTGTGCAATGCTGTTTACTGCATCAGCCGGTGTTCACCCGGCATGGAGAGAGTTGGGGTAAAGTTATAATTATAAGAGCTTCTCGGTTATCAGATAAAGGCTAAAGCACATGATATCGGGAAGCAATGTAATACACGCATGACAGCGATGCGCAAATTGAGTTAACCCTCACTCCTTCTAGTTTTATTAACCTATATCTTATCCCATGCGATTTGGCTATTGATATTACAGAAGTCCTGTGGTAAAATTACATCATTAGCTTACTCCATCTACCCTTGTAAAGTTAATCCGAATAGGGCTCTCGATATTTTCCCCTCTTACATCCACATACAATAAAAAGGGTATCGGCTTATTGTTGTCCGACTTTAATTTTTGGAAATGACTGACGCAAACACGTTGAAAAGCTTCTTCTCAATTTTTATTACAGGTGGCTGCGTTCTGTCTGTGTGAAAGTATGAGAGAGAGAGAGAGAGAGAGAGAGAGAGAGAGAGAGAGAGAGAGAGAGAGAGAGAGAGAGAGAGAGACTGATCGTGTTTGTTTGTGTCTGTTCGTGTCACAAATAATAAATTGTTTCTGCAACTTATTAAAATATCTTACTTTACTGCAACTATCTGTTTCTGCTTCTTTATTATATTTATAGTGTGTGATTTATAAAATACATTATATCCTTCATCACACATATTGTGGCGGGTCACTTTGCCATATCAGAATTATATTACTTTGTCATATATTATTATTATATTACTGTTAAGACTACTATAGATATTAAAATACGCCGAACCATGTATCCTGTATCATAGCTACATGAATGACATTGGCAGCAAAAAAAAACGCGTGAAAATCAGTTTAGTATTCAGTGAGATATGATTAATTTAATGCGCTGACAGCTCATTTCACCTGCCAAACAGATTACACTGAGCGGAGCGGATGACCGGTATAAGATTGCGGCTCCAATTCTCGTCCGTGCCAATAGGCAGTAGCAAAGTCCTTTTAGGCAAGTCATGCCACTCGGCCGCCATCTTGGCAACGCCTCCGGGCAGCTATTTCGGACTAACAAGACCAGGCTCCTATCTAAATGAATGGGCAGAGTCAGAACTGCACTTTCACTGGTCACCGGGACATAAAAACTGCATGTATAGAAACAGCAGTAAAATATGATAAAAATCGCTGAAAAAGTTTGATGACTTTGCCCCAAAATAAGGTTTAAAACGCCTTTTTCCCCACAGGTTATACTTTACTACGCATGCGCAAGGGTTCTCTCCCTCTCTGCAAGCGCGCGGCACGGTTTGAAACACAGTATGTGTGAGCTCTCGCTCGCTCGCTCTAGATTCTGGGGAGAATTGAACTAATTTGCGGGTATCATGGAGCCGCTATCAATCTGCGGTAGACACTTGGGATGTCTGATATTTACACAACGCACACATACACTGCATATCAAAATCTGCCGCCTTTTCAAACAGTAACTTATTTTCCACTGTCGCAAACCTCAACTGTGCGCATGCGTCAGTGGAACCAGACGATAGGCTTAAATGTTTTTCGGCTTGACTGTTAAAAGCAGACGATTGGCTTTCCAGTGGGAGGGGCGGGACATGTGCATACAACCGCCATCTTTGGCGTTACGGGTTTTCCCTATATAGTTGTATTGAGGATTGAGTAAGTGGCATGTCTATATAAATAGTCTCTGGCAGTAGCGGTCGATGGGGCGTCTACCTATATGATGTCTATGGGCCTATAGGCTACTATTTAAATAATGTAGCCTAGTGGGGTCTATATGTTTTTTAATCAGTTTTATTTGGATAAACATATGACACAATATAACATTGCGACTACATGAAAAGAGATTTTACTGTTATATAACGTTAGTGGAACTGAAGGTGTACAAATAAACACGAAACACACATGAGCGTTGTCATGCGGTGAATCCGGCCAATCATGGAACACCTGTGTCGTCATCAGAGTTTGTGCAGCCGCTCTTGAGAAGCTGCGCTGGGCTTTTATACGCTCTAGAGCAAAATGGATCGAGAAGGGTGAAAAAAACACTAATTACTTTTTTGCTCTTGAAAAAAGAAATCGTAAAAAGACATCCCTCTCTGCCTTAAACATTGATAGTGTTGTATGTACAGATCCAGGATTGATTTCAACCTTTGTATATTCCTTTTATAAAAAATTGTATACTTCTCAGTTTTCTTATCGGAAATCGGACGACTTCCTTTTGAGTATTCATAAGATTTCGGGTATTAAGGAAGATTTTAAGCAACTTTGTGATTCTGATATTTCTATTGTTGAAATGGAGGATGCAGTGAAATCTATGAAGAGGGGAAAATCTCCAGGTACTGATGGCTTGTCTGTTGAATTTTATTTACATTTCTGGGACATTTTAAAGCATCCTCTACATAGTTTGTTTAAAGACTGTATTAAAAAAGGAGAGATGACTCCCTCAATGAAGCAGGGTCTTATTTCCTTGATCCCCAAAACGGATAAGGACCCACTTTTAATTGAAAACTGGAGACCTATATCACTGTTAAATGTTGATTATAAATTACTTGCTTTAATTTTGGCAGTTCGCTTAAAATCTGGCCTTAATAGTATAATTGGCGAAACACAAAATGGATTTATGAAAAATAGGCATATTAGCTCCAACATAAGATTAGTTCTTGATCTTATTGATTATTCAGAGAATATTGATTCCGAAGCTATTATAATGTTTTTGGATTTTTATAAAGCATTTGACTCTTTAGAGCACCAATTCTTGCTTAAATCTCTTAGCCTTTTTGGTTTTGGAAGTAACTTTATCAACATGGTGAGCATGCTTTATAATGACATTAACTCTTCAGTGCTGGTTGGCTTTCAAACTACTAAACGTTTTAATTGCGTTAGAGGAGTGCGCCAAGGTTGCCCCATTTCTCCATTTCTTTTTCTGTTAGCTGTTGAACTGTTATCAATTGTAATTTTACAAAATCCCAGTTTAGAAGGTATTTCTTTATTTGGTAAAGAATTTAAAATATCTCAATTGGCTGATGATACAACCATATTTCTTAAAGATCAAAGTCAAATTCCCTTGTGTATCAATATTATTAATTCTTTTTCTGCTGCTTCAGGCTTATATTTAAATGTATCAAAGTGTGAATTATTCTGTCTTTACGACACTCAACAACCATTGATGCATGATATTCCGGTAAAAGACTGTGTCAAGTACCTGGGGATTTTCCTAACTAAAGATAGATTGCTCCGCCAACAACTTAATTTCTCACATAAAATACAGAAAACTAGAACCATATTTAATTGTTGGCTACAACGAGATCTGTCAATCTATGGGAGAGTACTTATTTCTAAAGCAGAGGGTTTGTCTCGTTGTGTTTACCCTTCTTTATCTTTATTTGTTAGTGACAAAATCTGTGATGATATTGACAAAATCTTATTGAATTTTATTTGGAAGAACAGACTTCACAAAGTTAGGAAATCTGTTTTGTCTAATAGACGTTCTGAGGGTGGACTGGAAGTTTTAAACTTTAAAGAATTAGTCAGCTCTTTTAGAATTAGTTGGTTGAAAAAATGTCTTTGCAGTAATGGCTCGATTTGGTACTATATCCCCAATGCCATATTTCGTAGATCAGGTGGTCTAGAATTTCTGTTGAAATGTAATTTCGCCCCTTCTAAATTACCCGTTTCTCTCTCCAAATTTCACCAACAGGCTTTACTTGCTTGGAAATTGTGTTATGTGCACAATTTTTCTCCCCATAAGGAGATTCTGTGGAATAATTTGAACATTTTAATCCGAAACAAATCATTTTTTATTGACAAGTGGTATGATAGAGGTATTGTTTTTGTTTTGGATTTATTTAAAAATGATGGCAGTATACTGGAATATGAAGAATTTATGACTTTGTATAATTTTCCTCTCCCTGCTAGAACTTTCAACTCTGTCATCAAAGCTTTGTCTCCGGGTTATGTGCATTTATTTAAAACACACCTTTTCTTTAATGAGAGAAAAACAATTATGCCCAAGCTTTTATTGGATGGAGTTAGTTTTATTGATAAAAAATGTAATGGTAAACTTATAAAACTATTGTTACATTACAAAGTTTACACATCCCCACGATGTAAATTTTTCTGGAATAATTTGTTTGACAGTATTCAATGGAAAAGGGCGTGGTTACTCCCAGAGAAATATTGTATGTCTAATAAAATTAGAGAGGTTCACTTTAAGATTCTTCATAATGTTTACCCAACCAACTCACAAATTGCCTCTTTTGCTGATATCTCTGACCTGTGTGTATTTTGTAAGGTTGAGAAAGAAACTTTGCTTCATTTATTCTACCACTGCAATGTGATTAAGCCTCTTTGGGAGCGCTTGGGTTGTTATCTTTCTTATTTTATCAAATGTGATTTAAACTTTTCATTGAAAGATATATTTTTTTATTTTTCTGGGAGTGACTATGCCATTGATAATGTTGTTAATTTCTTTGTGTTGCATTGTAAATTTTTTATTCACAAAAACAAATTTCTCAAGACTTTGCCTAGATTTGATGTATTTGTTGCTGAGATTTCCATTATAGTTAAATCTCTTAAACTCATTGATAACAGCAAGAACAATACGTTTCTTAAGAACTATGTACGTTTTTTTCTTATTTGTTGATGAACCTCTTTTTTTTGTTTGTTTTATTTGTTTCTTTCGTAATAATTTTTTTTTTTTTTTTTTGTCTTGTCTTTTTTTTTTTTTTGTATTGTTGTTGTTAATGTAATGCAGTGCTTTGTATCGTCTTTGTAAAAGGAATTTAAATATAATTAAAAAAAAATTAAAAAAAAGAGAAGCTGGGCTGGCTGAGTCCTGTGGCTTTAGAGTTGATTTTGAATGTGTTCAATGAGTGTGCCGCAAATGGAGAACTTACAGAATCTATGAAACAGGGAGTAATAACACTAGTTCCAAAACCAAATAAAGACGTTTTGCATTTAGATAATTGGCGCCCAATCACACTGCTCAACTCGGATTACAAATTGTTAGCATCTCTATACGCCAATAGGTTAAAACCATGCTTGAAAGAAATCATATGTCACACAGTCTGGATTTATGAAAGGAAGAAGTATTTCAAACAATATTAGACTGGTCTTAGACCTTTTAGATTATTCAGACTTGGTAAATGAGGAAGTTCTTATTTTGTTTTTTGATTTTTGTAAGGCTTTCGATACAGTAGAGCACAATTTCATGTCAAGCTCTTAATCATTTTGGTTTTGGCCCAACTTTTACAAACATGATGCACACATTCAATAACAATATCTCAAGTAGTGTTTCTTTATCCAGTGGTAGCCTATACGTCTGCTCGTTTTGGTATCCAAAGAGGCATTAGACAGGGATGCCCTATTTCCCCATTTTTATTTTTGTTAGTTGCCGAAACTTTGAATCTTTACACTCTGCATTGCTCTCAAATCAAAGGTATTGAGATCGGAGATTTCACTTTAACTATTAGTCAACTCGCTGATGACACTTGTTTATTTTTGAAAAACAAAGATCAGGTCCCTGTTATTTTGGAGGCACTTAAATTGTTCTCTGATGCCTCAGGTCTAACTCTGAATCAGGCTAAGAGTGAGATTATGGCTGTACACCAACTTGAAGACTCAAATATATCTGGAATACAGGTTAAACAATTAGTCAGATACTTGGGTATTGTAATTAGTAAATCAGATGCTGAGAGACTAACAGAGAATTTTTTGCAAAGATTACAAAAAACAAGAAATATTTTTAACTGTTGGCTCCAAAGAAATGTATCTATTCAAGGTCGTGTGTTGATTTCAAAGGCTGAAGGGATCTCCCGAATTGTATATCCAGCGTTATCTCTTTATGTAGATTCTAAAATGTGTGCCGCAGTTGATAAAATCTTATTTAAATTTATTTGGAGAGGTAAAACAATATATTAAAAGGAAAACCATAATCAGAAGTGTATCAGAAGGAGGACTAAATGCTTTAGACTTTGACACTATCAATAATATATTTAATATTAATTGGATCAAACATTGTCTTTGTGAAAATAACCTTCCATGGTTTTTCATTCCCAATTTAATCTTCAAAGAATGTGGTGGTCTTAATTTTCTACTTGCTTGTGATTTTAAATGTACTAAACTCCCAATTAAGTTGTCTAACTTTCACAAACAAGCTTTGAATGCGTGGAAATTAGTTTACAAATTTCTCTCCCCATTCCTGTGTTATTTGGAATATCCAATATGTATATTCAAAAACAAAACCATTTTTTGGAACGATTGGTTTAACAAAGGTTTAATTTTTGTTACAGAATTGATAAATCAATCAGGTGAACTACTTAATCATAATGAAATTGTTAATTATATTGGGACAAATGTATCTTCTAAAGAATACTTTAAACTCATTCATTGTATCTCCCCGAAACTACTTTATCTTATAAAAAACGAAAAGATGTATAATCCTGTAATTCTAAGTTCTCTTCCTAGTCTGACTGTTGGGGGGCTTTCCATTAGAGAAAAAAAAATGTAATAATATATATATCAGAAGAATTTTAATCAAAGAAAAAAGTTCTTCACCTAAGGCAATGGTGCAAGTGGAAACAGGATTACCACTTCCTTGTTTTTAAGAATTTGTGGTCCGATATAAATAAATATGTAATTCTTAATAAAGTCAAAGAAACTCACTTTAAAATAATAAACAGATACTATCCATGTAATGATTTCATTAGTAAATTTAAAGAAGGGTTTTCGCCATTTTGCAGTTTCTGTAAAGAAGAAAATGAAACAATTGTACACTATTTTTCAGTTGTAATTATACTAACTTATTTTGGTCCCAAGTTTCTTGGTTTCTTTTTGAGTTATTTTATAAATTTGTCACAATAACTGATGTAATGGTCTTGTTTATGGATTGTGATTCTGGTTTATTGGAAATGGGTAATATAATTAAACTTGAGTCCTGAGACGCCCCTTCCGCCGATTGGTCAAGCAAATCTGAGCATATGACGTCATCGCTCTGGTCTGTTCAACAAAATAATAGTGCTCTTCTATGGCTACCGATTCTTATATGGTACAGGGCAGGCCCTATTGGGCTTTCTTCTGTGCAATCCGGGGGCGCAATCCGTGGCGACGGTTTTGCAGTCCGTCCCCTCACGAATTCTTAAACTGTTCCCTCGGTTTAACAATTTGTGCCCACGGATTAATAAACCGTACCCACAAGTTCCTAATCCGTGCTCTCAGATTTGTAAACCGTGCCTTCAGTTTTTGCAATCTCTACCCACAAATTCATAAACCGTGCCCACGCTTTCGCAATCCGTCACGGTTTGTAATCCGTATTCACGGATTTGTGGCCCCTCCCCCAGTCTGTGCCGCATGATTCAACCAGGCCTCCTGTTTAGGTGAGGGATGCATTGCATTGTGTTTAAACCTCATTTTTTAAAATTGATAATTTCTTGGATTTTCTAAAAAACTACATTTAGGCTACTTGTATCTTTAAAGTCCATTTTGGGAGGAAAAAGCTCAGTATAATAGAATAAGCAAAAAAAGACTTCGCATATAAAAAAAGAAATATTACACAAACACATTTCAAAACGTAAAAAGTAAAAAGTTGCGTTATATAAAAATAAAACATTCATAAATGATTTCATGATAAACATATTGTCTTCAGTGAACTCATTTAAAGTAATAAACGCAAATAATAATAATTATCATTATTTTTATTACATTTAGGCTACATAGGCCTATTTCGAAGACGCTTTTATCCAAAATAATACAGGGCTAAGATTATTAAGATTAAATCAACACAAGATTTTGACGCATATCCAAGCATTTTCCTATCAACAGTGGAAACAACTTAAAATAATCTATAATTTCTGCTCATACAGAAAAAAATAATACATCATTCGCAACTACTTTTATTTGTGTAAACTCACAATAAACACTCATTATGAGTGACGTTAGTCTAGTAGAATTTTCTAAAAAATATTTTGCTACCTAAAAGTTATGATATATTGTTAATTAAAAAAACAACAATATAATAGTACAATAATAAAAATAAAAAAAACTCGCGTATAATCAAACTAAGACGGGTGACATAAAATACCCATATTATAACAAATAAATAAAATATATTTGGAAATCGCCCTTTAAAACGAATTGGTTTGTGTTTCACAATTATTTGATTATTTGAAACAACAAAAACAATAAAACAAAGACAAAGTCACTTGTATTGAACACTTTTTTAATTGTGTTTGTTAACTGACGTTATATTGCGCTTTTAATTGCCTCCGCTATCGTCCTGTCAATCATTCTCGCGGGTCGCGGCTATTACAGTTTCAGTAAAAATGTATTTCACCATCATCGGTACCCACAGTCAGCCGATTGACATTACAGTATTCACAATCCCGTGTCAAAACGGAGCGTATACTGTCTAAAAGGAAAGTTCCGACTGCTGACTGAACATTGGTCAGACCCTCGATCTCCCGCTCGCCGCTGTCAAGCGCAGCTTCACCAAACAGATTTAACTCGCACAGCTAAATAAAACGGGCTGGTGGCAGACTAATATTTAATATTTCTGATGTAGGCTAAAGCTTTCTGTGAAACGGTAAAGTTGCACAGAAGAAAGCCCAATAGGGCCTGCCCTGTACCGTTTAAGAATCGGTAGCCATAGAAGAGGACTATTACTTTGTTGAACAGACCTGAGCGACCATAGACATAATAAATACATAGACGCCCTATTGGCCGCTTTGGAGCGTTGCTGCGATCCGTCAACGTGTCCGCCATTTTGCGGAGGGCAAGACGGCGCTGTGAACAAATGCAAGTAAACGGGTGAGCTGCGGTTTTCCTGGATTAAAACAATAATAACGTTTACATTTATGAGCCGATTTCAGTGGTTTGCACGTGGTGTACATTACTATTACTAATTATATAATTACCAAATACAACCAGAAAAAATGTTCAGTCTCGTTTGTGAAAGGTAATTCCCCGAGACCTGTTTTCAATTGTGTGGCGACTTGTTCAGCCCCAAGCAGCGCACGAAACAGGCATTTCTCTCAATTCCCATAATGAGAGGTATGGGCAAGTTGCCCTCCTTGATATGGCGGCGCCGTTGACGTACGCTCCAGCAGCCAATAGGGTGTCTATGTATTATGTCTATGTGAGCGACGACTGATGACGTCACATGCTCAGATTTGCTTGACCAATCGGCGGAAGGGGCGTCTCAGCATAGAGGCGTCTCACCGTGTTATCCTCTTTTTAAAATTCGCACCCTGTTTACTTCAATGGGGCAAGTTCTAAACCTGCTTTTAGCCTCTTAACATCCTTGATTTGTCATTACAAGTGCACAGCCATGTGAGTTGTGTTATTAAGAGTAACCACGGTCAATCTGACTGCAGTAGATATTAATAAAAATGATGTTAATTCAGCCAGCTCACATACCTGTATTTACTTCCTGTTGTCGGTCAAGTCCACAGTAGTCGTTTGTCGAGTTCGGGCGCGCGATCATTGGTAACTAAGCAACAGTGGAGACTCAGACTATCAGCTGTCAGCCGATGACGGTGCTGTGTGGTGTTCTGATATTATGATATTCTATGACATTATGATATGATGTTGCTTACCAATGATCGCGCGCGAACTCGACAATCGACTACTGTGGACTTCGAACGAAAACAGGAAGTAAATACAGGTACGTGAGCTGGCTGAATTAACATCAATTTTTGTCTATACTGACAGCACTCCAAATGTACAAAAAAAAAATGGGCTCAATGTTAAAATTGACCGGAGTTCTCCTTTAAAGAATAAATGTGGAATTGAGGAGGTCTGGGTATGCAAGCAACACTTGTAGCTGCCAACATTTGTGCAGGAGTCTTTTCATCTAACAATTTGGGATGTTTGCTACATGCTCATGGTGAGATTAATCCAATATGATGAATACATTTCGGTAAGACACATTTAGAAAATTAAGACAAAAAGTCACTGTTTATGACACATCACATGCATCTTTGACATTCTCATTTGGCAAAGACAGTGTCACGTTTTCCTGGATGTGGAGTTTCCGGTTACCCACATAGAACACGGTTCAATTTCAGGTTATATTAATAGTACACAAAGGAGACAGGAATTCATGCTCCGGTAAACCCACCAACAAGCTTTGCAATCCAGTAACACTTAAGCTCATGTACCTTGTACCACTTAAGCCCAGTGGCCAGCAACTGGCCAAGCAATGCGTCGATGCCAGTTGGCTCATACAGAATGTAAATAAAACAAAAAATCCATGAAATAAACAACATGATTCCATAATCAAATTTAAATGGCAACAAAGGGCCTGACCTCTCCTGTTATTCAAGTCAGTGTGATTATTGAAACATCTTGCAGTAGATCATGGTGGCTATTTCATTTGAAATGCTCTCTATGGTGTGCAGACATTCTTTATAACTGACCTATAGTGTCAGTTATCATAGTGTGTGCCGGACCTCATAAATCATTTAAAACCTGACATGCAGGACAGTTTTGTACATGAGCTCACCACTCAGACATCTCTCATAACTCACTGTTGAGCTTTTTACCTTCTGGGAACAAAAATAAGCTTTAACAGTTCTCGTTACACACACACACACACACACACACACACACACACACACACACACACACACACACACACACACACTGTTTTCTACTGACCTTTATTGGTTTTATACTGAGCTATAATGTTATCTGTCCCCTTACTGCCAAACCCTATTGCGTTTGTAGGTGTTTTCCTCGTAAAGACATGCCAATGTAAGATAATTTAAAGTTTTATATTCTTGTTTTATATTCTTTCTGAGGACATTTGTTCCCTATGTAGCCTACAATGTGAGAGAAAAATCTGTAGAAAAAGGAAAGGTAGGCTACTGGCAATTTTCTGCCAGGACATTTGTTATTTTATGCAATGCGTAATTTAAAATAAAAGTAGTGAAAAAATCAATACGGAAAATTCCTTCATATTAAAGCAACACCATGGAACGTTTCCTCTTCGGTCGCCCCACTGGTTGGAAAACGAAATTGTTCATTACCGCTGTCTTAAATATTTTAGCCTACGGTCGCACGCACGCTCGCTGTTTATCCAGCGCCGGCTTTGAACGATGTCCTCAGACAAGGTAGAGTTAGAGTATGTTACATGATTTAATGTATTACGACATCAGAAATGAAGAAAAACTAAATAATGACTATTGTAACGCTTGACGTAACGCAACGCTTGTAAGGCAAGTCAAATTTGTAGTTTTCTTATGTCTCATTAGTACTACAGAAACGCGACCCGATCTGGCAAACTTGCATAGCAGATATAGTCCTTAAGTCCCTCCCCTCCGCTTCCGGCTCATGGGACCTTATTTTGGAAAAAATATGTATGGCAGTCAATGGCGAGAGACAACTTATCTTTTTATTTCTGTCTGAACTGTGCCCTGAATTACACATATGATGTTTGTCAATTTAAAAGATAATTATGAAAGTCAAGAAAGTCGCAGTTTGTCATAAAACAGAAGAGTAATATTTAGTTTTATGTGAAAATCACTCAATGAACTATATCTCTCGTCTCGCACTATGTACATCATCGAGCTCGTGTGTGCAGTCTGGTACAAAACACTGCAGGCATGATGGCGTAACGTTTACGATTATAACGTTAGACTATAGAAAAAATGACAGATGTTAGCTTCAGTAAAGTTAGCTTCATTCGTTGAGAGAAAAGGTATGACGTCACTTTTGGGTTTGTAGTCTACTTATTTTCACAGTCTTATACCTCAACAGTTTTACATCAAAACTCTCGCCATTGACTACCGTATAATATGTTTCCACTTAATGAACCACTGATACAATTTTTTAAACATTATTTTAAGGTAAAAAAAAATTTCATAGTGTTGCTTTAAGTACATTGGGGCCTATTTATTGACTTTTCTTAGAGTGTATAGGCAAATAGGCTAATACAACACAACACAACACACCATTGGCTCCATAACCCCTGCATTTACTTTGTTCCAGTGATATACAGAGCAGAGCACTGGTTATTTATACCCATGTGCATGGGAGACATCAACACTATGGCCCTTAAGCCCCCTTCCCCGCCCCACCCGTACACCTGTTGACATTGCTTATCATTTCTTCAGACTGAAACACAATTCCCCAAGGCTGAACAACACTATCAATAACCGTTATACGTAAGCCATTATAATACTCGAAATGCACGACTGTAATCATCATCATGAGCTCGCGCAGCAGTTGAGTGAACCAAAGCGATGGCACTTGAAATTCACGCTCCTGTCAGCGTGTTTTTGGCTATATTCGTTATATCTGCGATCACTTACAGTCATACTTGAGAAGTAGCCTACATAATCTGAATCATTGTTGCTTATTATTATTAGTTGCGTTATGATATTGGCGATTAGTGAATGTGACTTCAAGAGCGCTCTTGAGCACTGTAACTCGAGCCTCGTGCAGTGACAGCTGTAGCACCGAGGAGAAGAGAGAGACCTTGGTTAGTGACTGCTGGAAAGTAACGTGTCTGTCCCTTTGTTACCAACTTTCCAGACCGTCTTTTGGCGACCATGGCCGAGCGGTTCGGTAGGACGTGTGTATTTGCTTTTGCGCTCGTGGCCACTGTATTAGTATTACAAGGTACGTGCTCTCGTGTACTTCAAACAGTGACTGACGTGGCTCTCCGTTTTTATTACACTTGCCACTGCACTGTGACCGCGGCAGCTTTACATTGAAGTGCATTAGGCCTATATTTTATAAAGGTCCTTTCTAACGTGTGGATATTTGATCATATAAAAATGTAATATAAAGCTGTTACAAACATTAACATTGTGTTTAGGTGTTACTGCAGTTTAAGCTACTGTAATTTATTGGGTTTAGTGCTGAATCAGTAAAGTATTAAATGGCTAATGAATATTATGCTATGATTTGGAATCTTGTAATGCATATTAAAATGGAATGAAAACTGCTATATAATTGATATATCTTCCAATGAAATCTAAAATATTTCGATGTTAACTTTTAGTAATAAATTATATAAACTCTGTTTTCACACTTTCACTAATTTATTCAAATTGTCTACTAACAATGTTTTTCTTAGTAAGTTTTAAAGCCAATTTCTGTCTTTCATTCTTTATTTTGCAGTCAGTGGAAATGAGGAGAGGCAGTTGATTGCAGATAAGTTTAAGAACTACAATAAAAATATTCGACCAGCAAGAAACATTGATGAAAAAGTGAAGGTTCAAGTCAAGTTAACCCTTACCAACCTCATCTCCTTGGTAACTAATCTCCCTGCCAACAGTAACAAGTATTGTGAGTTTTTAGTAAAAAGACATACTGTATATATAATTGCATTATATCAGTGATCTAAACAGCAGTAAAAATAAATATAAGCTGAAATATTACAAATAATATAAAATTTGTTTTTAGAAATATGCATGTACATTATTGCTTTTATATTATAAAATATTTTGCCAATATTTAGATAATGTTTATGTAGTTTATTTTCTAGTTAACTCAATTCAATAGGGACTGTGCAACAGCTAGAGACTATTTACATTTAGAAACTTTTCTTCCCTGAACAGAATGAAATAGCGGAGACTCTCACTACAAATGTTTGGATTGAGATTGTAAGTATCTTATGCAACCTCCTAGGGGCCGCTCACACAAAACGTGTTTTTACGTTTAAAGTCGCAATGTAACAGAAGTAACGACAGGTCTTTTTATGCTTGAGTGAAACAAATAATTGAAAAAGAAAACAATGTATAGTACTCTCTTCGCTTTACTGGTTCTTGATTGGATGGAGGCAGTTTGAGAGCTTGCAGTCCATTTGTCAAAAAAAAAATGGACAGGGTTTAAGCAGGCATACAGGCATACATCACAAGAGAGAGGTCAGACTTTTCCCTGGAACACTTATGACATTTTGATTAAAAATTATGTGCTTAAAAAATATACATAAATTAATCTACATAAGATCAATAAGATTAATTTTGAACAGGTGAATTTCCATTTCATGCAGACTAAAAATGTGATAACCAGTGTCAAAAAAGAAACGAAACATTTTTCAAAACTTTTTAAAAAGTTAAACTTGGCATGCGTTTACAGAAAAACAGTAGGATACAAAAACGCAGTGCAGTAGGATACAAAAACTTGTTTTGTGTGAATGGCCTTCAAGATGCTTCAAAGAAATAATTTATCTTTCATAATCATTTATCTTAATTATATTATATATCAAGATGTCAAATATTTAGCTACAGTACTTTTTTTTGTTGTTGCTTATTCCTTTGCATCATCTCTCCATATTTGCTTGATCTTTTTTTCTGAACAATTTTCTCTCTTTTGATCCTTCATTTGTTCACGATTATAATCTAAAATGTCTTATAACGCAGTACATAGATGACTGCACTTCTTTGTTCTGTTCTTTGTCCTGCAAATTCCTGCTTTTCTTCTTTTATGTTTCTGCCTTTAGCAATGGAATGATTACCGTCTTGCATGGAATACATCTGAATATCACGGCATTGACACGATCCGTGTGCCATACAACACTGTGTGGCTACCAGACATAGTTTTGGAAAACAAGTGAGTTAGCAGTAAAAGAGTAAGTTTTCCAATATTTTATCTCTTGTCACTTGAAAAATGATCTCTTTTCTACTCTCTTTGCAGCATTGATGGCAAGTTTGATGTGGCATACTACGCTAATGTGTTGATTTCAAGTGACGGCTCCATGTACTGGCTTCCCCCTGCCATCTACCGCAGTACCTGTACCATTGAGATCACCTACTTCCCCTTTGACTGGCAGAACTGCACACTAGTCTTCAGGTTGGCATTGAGTGAGATTTGGGTTCAAATGCTTGTCTCATGGGTTCATGGAGATTCATGTGTTTTTTTCATTTTTATTAATTATTTTTAAAGCTAGATATATATATACTTTTTCATTTACAGGTCTCAGACATACAGTGCAAATGAAATTATTATGGTATTGGCAGAAGATGCAGAAACAGGGAAGCCTATTGAGTGGGTTGACATCGATCCTGAGGCCTTCACAGGTGCACAATTTACGATTTATTATACACACACACACACACACACACACACACACACACATACACTAAGACACAAATTCGAGATCACTAAGATTTGTTTTTAAAGAAATTAATACCTTTATTCAGTAAGGACAGACTTAATTTGATAAAAAGTAACAGTAAAGACATTTATAATGTTGCTGAACATTTTTATTTCAAATAAATGCTGTTCTATTGAAATTTCTATTCATTAAAGAATCCTGAAAAAAACGCATCCCAGTTTCCACAAAATATGAAACAGAAAAACTGTTTTATACCATTGATAATAATAAGAAATGTTTCTTGAGAACCAAATCAGTATATTAAAATGGTTTCTGAATGTTCATGTGACACTGAAGACTAGAGTAATGACTGCTGAAAATTCAGCTTTGAATTTTCAGAAATAAATTACATTTTAAAATATATTCAAATAGAAAACAGTTATTTGAAATTGTAATATTTTACAAATGTTTTTTTACTTTATATTTGATAAAAAAAAATGCAGCCTTGGTGAGCATAAGAGACTACGCACAAAAACATTAAAAAAAATTATAGACCTCCAATTTTTGAACAGTAGTGTAATTTATTCCAAATTTGAAATAAAAATTTCAATGAACCGATTTAAAATATTGATGAAACTCTTAAAGCAGTCACAATTCAAAAAGATAAATCAAGAACAGATAAAATAGGGAGTCTGTAAAAAAAATATATATATAATTTTTCTGTTGTACAACAAACACATAACTGTACAAAGCATTTATTACATCATATTTAATACTAAGAGGAAAGTTCATCCAATCACATGTCTTACTTCTGATGCTCTAATTATATGTTCTCACAGAAAACGGGGAGTGGGCAATCAAGCACCGTCCCGCCCGTAAGATGACGAACTCACGTTACTCCCCCGATGACCTAGAGTACCAGGAGGTGTATTTCAACCTCATCATCCAGCGGAAACCACTCTTCTACATCATCAACATCATCCTGCCCTGCTCTCTCATCTCCTCTCTGGTTGTTCTGGCCTTTTTTCTACCTGCAAAAGGTGTTTGCATGAGTAGATATTCTGAGGTTAATATACAGTATGCCTCAAGATTTCTATTTGTCTTACAGTGTTGGTAATGGTACTCCCTCTATCTGTCATATCTCTTTTGCACTCTGTCTGTCTCTGTACACTGTTTATCTTTCTTTCTGTCTCTTTTAGCTGGAGGGCAGAAGTTGACTGTGTCCATTTCTGTACTGTTGGCTCAGACTGTGTTTCTCTTCCTGATTGCTCAGAAGATTCCAGAAACGTCACTTTCCGTGCCTCTTATTGGCAAGTGAGTGTCAGTGTGTAGACAGTTGAATTTTTAAACCAAGTTTTATCAGTCCTACTGGCTTTAATTCCACTCTTTCTTGCTTTGTTTTAGGTATTTAATCTTCGTCATGTGTATGACCACACTGATCGTGACCAACTGCATTATTGTCCTCAACTTCTCCCTCCGCAGTCCTAGTACACACAACATGTCGCACACCATCAAACACGTGTGTTTTGTCCTAAATATATCATATTTCCTAATTATAAATATTGCTGAATCGGAAGTCCTTCTTTTACTGCACTTCTCTTATATCCACTAGATTTTCCTCGTGGTGGTCCCTCGTTTCCTTGGCATGGCCTCATTTGTGGATGAGGAGGAGCCAGCTGGAGGGACGTCTGAAATGAGGGAGAGGCGCCGTAGTTCATTTGGGCTGATGCAGAGGGCAGAGGAATATGTTTTGAAACAGCCACGCAGTGAGATGATGTTTGATAAACAGAGGGAAAGACATGGACTCATGCGCTCAATTGGTAAAACAAATTCAAACATTCACTTACCTAAAGATTTCATTATTCAGGGTTCCCACGGGTCCTTGAAATCCTTGAAAGTTTGTGAATCTGAAAAAAAGATTTAAAGTCCCTGGAAAGTTTTTGAAAATAAACATACATAGATACAGGTCATTGAAAGTGCTTGAATATTTTTTTGTGCAAGAAGTTTTTAAATTCTGTAAAACATTCCACATTATTTCCTCTGGTCCACTAATGTGTTATTTTGCCAATGTGTTTCGCCAACACTTTGTGGCCTATGCATACTAGCTTGCTTGATTTACATTAGTTATGGGCATTTACGCGTTACGTGAGTTTGTATTGTACGTTGCCATGACGTTCACGTGCGCAAAACTGTAACAAGTATCTTACAAGGTAACACGATGTAACCTTGCTCTCACTTGAAACGTGTCCCCACATTAAGATCCTACACATCCTTGAATTTGAGGTTATTGGACCTGGAAAGTCCTTGAAATCTCCTTGAATTTGAAGTTAACCAAGGCGTGGGAACCCTGTATTATACAGGAATATAGTAAACTACAGATGCATACATGTGGTCAGTTGGCATAAAACGGAAGTATCAAAGTGAAACGGCTTTTTGTTTTGCGGAACTTGATCTTGTCCATTAGGAATGAATTGGATGGTTGTGGTTTGCTACTACTGTGATATCATGTGAGTGACAGGTTGTCCTGCCCTCCTGCCAGTAAACACTTCATCAGATAAGAGATAAGAGATAAGATGTCGTTACAAGACAGAGGGGAAGTTAATTTGATTAAAGATTACAAGGGCACATGAATTTTAAAGAAATAATGATGTGCATGGATAAATCATATAATAAACACTGCAATGTTCCATACAATTTTTATTCAATTAAATCAAAATGGACAATTCTTCTTTTTTTTTTTTAAAAGAATGCTATGTTTATTATAAAGGAAATGTCTGTGCACATCATATTTTTTTTTACATTTATGTGCACTCTTCAATCAAAATTTAAAGAAAAAAATGATTTCAACTTCTGTTTAATGCTGACTTTAACAATTAGTGGTGTAGTGTGTAAAACATTTAATTCCGTTGTAGCTTCAAATGTGTTTGTGTATGTCTCCCTCTAGTGGATGAAATTGATGTGAGCAGTACTGCAAACCTATACAAGAGTCTGGCAAAGACAGCACCAGAAATAAAAGAGTGTGTGGATGCCTGTAACTTCATTGCTGAATCCACTAAGCAGCAGAATGACATCGGATCTGTAAGTGTGTGTTTGTGTCCTAGCAAGAAAACACTTTCATAAACATCATAAGTGCGGTCGTCTCCACCAACGCACTGTTTTATTTATCTTGTTCTTCATCATGTTGTTCCTCTTTTTTTCTCAGGAGATGGAGAGTTGGGTGCTGATTGGAAAGATGATTGACAAGGTTTGTTTCTGGGCAGCCATATTGCTATTCTCTGTTGGAACAGTGGCCATCTTCCTCATGGGTCACTTCAACCAGGCACCTGAGTACCCATTTCCTTGGGAGAACAAAAAGTACTTACCTGAGTAGAGAAGAAGCTCTGAAGACTCCAACAGGTAGAGAGATGGAACGAGCAAAGAGGCAATTCCTTTCTGCTTATTTGGAACATATAATACTAGGACAAGTTCTATTTCTGGAGTACAACAAGCTGTACATGATTTGAACAGTATCGTTCAACTTGATATGAGATCTTGTCTTATATTTGATATTTGGAACTATGTTTGTCCATGCATGCATTAACATTTTGTACTAAATATTACTTACACTAGGGGGATTTTTACAGGAATGTACATTTTGCTTATAGTTGTGCAAAAAAGGAAAGAAAGGGATTAGTTAATATTACAGAGAATAAATTAGCTAAAGATTTCAGCTCATTTCATACCATGTAATGGTTTTCCAGTACACTGTGGCTGCATTTTGCAACGCCCCAACCCAGGTTATCGTCTCTGTTTACAGTGTGTGTTACTGTTCACAGTGTGTTACATCAGACCCTTTTTATAACTGAATGTACTGTAGTATTTAGCATTAGTATTATTGAGATGCATGTTAATTTTTGTTTGTTCTATCTATCTATGTATTTCATTGTCATTCAAAATGTTTAATTTCACGTATGCAATTTTACATTGTTTATTTACTATATGCTTTACACACACACACACACACACACACACACACACACACACACACACACACACACACATATTAATTAACACTGTCTTAAGATATGCACTGCAAATTTACAAGAAAAAAAGTTTGAAGTCTGCTTGTAAGAACACTTTTAAATCCTTATTAAGCACTGTGCTGTTCTGATTTTTCTACATGCACCAAAGATGGAGAATAAAATAACTGACATATTCAAGACAAAGATCTATTTGATTATTTTTGAGCTCGGCTACCACACGCACAGAATCTTTTTTTTTTTTTTTTTTTACAAAAGCTGTCTATGGGGCTGAACTCTTTTAAAAGGTATGTACTTGTATATGTTTTTTTTTGGGTAATACTATGTAGGCTAAATTTAATGTACTATTTAATATGCACCTTTGAGGGGAAAATAAAGTACAAAGTGAAGAATGCAGTGACATCTTTTGTATTTTTTTTTCTGAGAGCAGTTTTACTTTAATATGTAAAGGTACAGGCAACTTAGTGGTTTATAGTTACAAATTAACAACAATTTACAACAATAAATTGTTGAACAACAAATTACAATTACTAATATAGACAACACAGTAGACCAGCGGTCACAATCTCTGAATATATATTACCTCGGTGTGTATGACCCTATAAAAAGATGGAGGGATATAGCCTATTGCAAGGAACTTTGTATACCCTTACTTAAGAAGCAGTTATATTTTAGTTTTAAAGTTAAAGTGAAAAAGGTTTTACAGTGCACAGTGAAATGGTTTCGTGTGAAAATGGTGAGCCTATGTAAAAACGCTATTTTTAATTCCACAATGACGATTTCCTGTGCTGTTGCTAGCCCTAGTGCTGCACTGAGGGTGTTAATTTCCTGCCATAGGTTGCGCTGTGTTTCTGTCGTGTATTTGCTATGTGGTCCAAGCTCTCTGATGTGGATATTATCAGTGTGTTGTTGTCTCATAAATCCACTGTTCCACCAGTACAGATGCTCCATCAGCACCTCTGAGGATATTCTGTAACAAGACGCTGCGTATCTGTGCTGCAGCTGCACGCGTCGCATCATCTACGCAAATTACGGTGTGGTTGTGGAACGCTTACGCCAATGACAAATACACTTGGAGAATCTTTGATTTAATACACCAGACAACACTTATATAGATGATATATTTATGGAACGTTTCTCTAAACGGACCACATTTCTATATGCGCTAGAACGGGTATGTAAAGGTAGCTGATAGATACGCACTTATGGATTCTTTCTGGAGATCATTCTCGGGGCTTTACGGTAAATTCGGCCTCTCAAGTTTGTCTACGGTGAATGTTACAGCAGCAAACTAGTGATGGGAAGTTCGGTTCTTTTCCGCGAACCGGTTCTTTCGGACAGTTCGTTTCAATGAACCGGCTAAAAAAACGGTTCACCAGTTCTCTTACGTCCTCAAGTAATGACGTCATTTATCCGTCCCGGTGGATAAAAATACATTCAAATAAAGGCATTTGTAATCATAACTTCAGTTAAATAATAGTACTCATCGTCATAATCATCTTGGATAAGTTTCTTACAATTACGTTTTGTTAATGAACCCTGTAGGCATCAGACGATGTGCAAACTTGGATGTTTTACATGTCTTAAAGATCTAAAGTGAATAAACTGGTCTTCATCAATTGTATTTTATTTGTTATTAAATAAACTTACATTTCGCCGAATTCGGCCCCTCATTTAAGTCCTCGTTTCACCCGTGCTCATGTATCAGCACAGCATGCAGTTGGCCAAAAGAAAGTTCGGTTCAGAGACGGTGCTATCACGCATCCTCAGTATCTCCAACTCATCGGTTCTCTGTATCGAACGTGTCAGAAAGAAACAGTTACCGGTTCTGTACTGGTGATTCGAGAACTAGCCTGTTTGTGCTGAGCTGAGAAATGCTGAAACCTTAGGCTACCAGCCTACAGTCGACACAACTAAAAAGTCGATGCATGTCTATAGTAGGCTATGTTTACGTTCTGTTTTGATTAACACATTATAAACATTTACTTTGCACCCTTAAAACCTTGGCAAGAGTTTACGACAAAGATTTATGTCAACTTATTAGAAATTAAATGAGCTGTTCCTGAAAATAATGTTTTAGTACAATAATAAATATTTAGTTTTACAATCCATTCATTTAGTCTCCAATCTTTAAAATAATACAGTAAAAAGACAGTAATTATGTGATAAACATGTTTGGAACACGTTTTATTTTGCTACACTTATTTGTGTTCAATAAAATACTTAAGAAACGTGCATTTCGTCCCTCTGAAAAAATTGCACGCATGCTCAGTTCATCAGCTCATCGGTTCTCGGTATGTCGAACACGTCCGAAATAAACAGTTCTCGGTTCTGTACTGGTGATCCGAGAACCGCTGTACCTGTACGTTCGGTATATGCGCATGCTCAGTATCAGCTGCTCGTGCTCATGATTTCTGTCAGCACAACGTCTCAGTTCAGTTAACTGTTGGAGTTATGGAGTAAAATATACTCCGGGATATTGTATTATTTTGAGTCGGACTGTCAGGCATGTCTGAAAGTGAGTAACTTTAGTAACTAGTGGATCAGCGCAGACGCAAGACGCGAAGTGTTTTGAACGATTCAGTCCGGTTTAGTGTACTGGTTCGACCGGTTCACTAAAAAGAACCGGTTCAAAAGAACGATTCGTTCACGAACCGGACATCACTACAGCAAACCTACTTCGCTCTGGGAGTTGTGATGGGGGGAAAGTTATGCAGAAGTTTGAGTATAACTTGGAAATAACAACATACGAAACTACAAAGAGCAAAACAAACACTAAATCGCGACAGTTTCCTTGTTGGTGAGTAATATTTAATAAAGTATTGTTTAGAAAGCGGTAATACGATCACCGTGCATCGGAAAATGTGGCTTTACACACATTTTCAACAGTGTATTGTAAAATATCATTCTTACGCTTGTTCTTACAATCTGTGAAACCCTTTATTGTTATAAATCTCATAGGACGTTATACAGCAATTTAAATAGGTTTTAGAGTTTCGTTTTATTTGGCGAGTGAAGGGTATCCCATAAACACGAGACAGGAATGTTAATGGTCACGATATGAAGAAGGTCATTGATGCATAAAAATGGTGAGCTGCCTATCTAGACAGCATTTGTTGCTCCGTGAACGTGGGACGCCCCCGGGCTACACTCTTCATTCCCACATCCTCTTCTTGACTGTTGAAGGATTATTAGCGGACACTGGACAGCCTCATCCGGGTTGCCAGGAAGAAGTAGGTTTGGAGAGATTTTTTATGAGGAAACTGTCTAGGATAGGTGTGCTGTGCACTGCTCACGGGACGAGAAGAAAATACGAGAATAGTTAGATGTCAGTCATAATCGCATTTCTATCTGTCAGGTCTTGGGGAGAAATAATTTCAAGTATTTGAATATTAGATTGATTTTGATTTACATAATAATTATGTATTGAATGCATGCATACCCTTCAAAATACACAATTTTACAGACTTAAAGGCTTAGTTCACCCAAAAATGAAATTTCTGTCATTAACTACTCACCCACATGTCGTTCCAAACCTTGCTGAAGCTCAAACAAAATGTGCTGCATAACACACGAGAATGTGAACCTCATTGGTTCTCACGAAGTGAATGCCTGAGCTTCCATTCACCATAATTCACTTCATGTGTGAGTTGATGAATGTTAATATATAAATAAAAGCCAACATTTAATCTGTTCATCAAAGTGATCGTGTCTCTTCAGAAATCTTGGACTTAACCGCTCAATTAAGGGATTCGTTTTGCAATCTCTTTATGATCTTTTTGTAATATCAAAGTGGTAGCATTGCTGTCAATCAATGGACATAAATCTCTCAGAGTTCATTAAAAATATCTTACAAGACGAACGAAAGTACGGGTTTGGAACAACATGAGTGTGAATAATTATTTTTTTTGGTGAACTACCCTTTTCCATACCAATATTCTATTAATTAATTGTGGTTATAAGTAGCTTGAGCTGTTATCAGCTAAATTGTTCTTCAGGAAATCACATATTATTGAGTCATGGGCACAGTTCCTACTAATAAGTGATTTGTAGCTGTGGTTTTCATATCTGGGCATGAGTTGGAAATCAAATGCAAACTGCTGCAGTATATCTCGAGAGTGAACTACAGTGTCAAATCATTTTACTCATAGCCTACATGTTTTTTTTTGTGATCGGTTTTATCTGCTATCTTTTTATACGTTTATGATTTGTTTAACATCTCCCTCCCTTTCTTCCAGCTCCTCCAGTTTACTTTAACTTCTCTCTCCCACTGTGTCTAATATTTCACCTGGTTGCCTGGCAACAGTGGGCCCAGTCAGCCAGTGCAACACCCTCTAATAGACCTTATTCAGAGCAGCGCCATGACAGGTATGAAAGCGGAGCTGTGAGGGATAGACTTACTGTGTTTTCAATGGGATCCGCTGTAAAAAGCTGTACAAGCGCCTAAACCACTTATAATTTTCCACAGCTCATGGTGTCTGCAGTTTTTTTCGTGTTCTGCAATTTCCTGTTGAGAGCAGAACAATCCAAAATCACATTAAATAACAGTACAACCCACTGAAGAGATGCATCACAGCCTATCCCTCACAGCCTTGCTTTCATTCCTGTTAAAAATCAAAGATGGCGCTGCTGTGAATAAGGTCTGTACCCTCTCTTGGTATAGCCTACTGTTCTCTTGCTTTTTGACTAAAAATATTTGAATTTATAATACACTACCAAAAGTTTGGAGGGAAATTTGTTTTTGTTTGTTTTTGAAAGAATAAGTATCTTATGCTCACCATGTTTACTTGATCAAAAATACAGTAAAATGAGTAAACTAAGTTTTATTACAATTTGGAAAAAAAAAAACTATTTTAAAATGTACTTTATTCCTGTGATGGCAAAGCTGAAAATATATTCAGCATCATTACTCCAGTCTACAGTGTCACATGATTCTTCAGAAATCATTCTAATATGCTGATTTAGTGCACAAGAAACATTTTTCCTATTACTATTAATGTTGAAAACAGTTTCGCTGCTTCATATTTTTGTGGAAACTGTGACATTTGTGAGATTTCAGGATTCTTTGATAACTAGAATGTTTAAAATAAATATAAATCTCTTACAACAATTTAAAGTTTAATTTTGATCAATTTAACCAATAGTATTAATTTATTTTAAAACAAAATGTGTGTCGGTTGTGTCAGTGAATGTCAGAGTAATATCCAGTGTCGTTACTGAACCTCAGAGACAGGGTTAATATCATATTACCTATCTTACTCCGCTTTGTTAATTACTTACAACAGCACTATTTCACAGCCTGTTCCTGGAGGTTCCCCCAAATGTCATGGATTTCTCGCTCGTCAGACATGCTTATTTCAAGTGTTAAAATCTCTACTAATGCGCTGCTGAGTTGTATCAGGTTTGATTAGGGAGAGCAAGATATCCAAAATGTGTTCTTTTGAGGTGCCTTCTGGAACAGTGTTGGGAACCAATTCGTGTGTCAGAATATGCGTACTTCCAAGTAGTAGGTCCAAATTCATAGTATTATAAAATACCAGGTGAAAAGTCGGATGACTTGCTACTTCCGGTTAGATCCTGAAGTGCACATCTAATGGACACTTTAGACCACGTAGAGGAGTTGTGCATGGGAGTGAAGCGACGCAACTGTGTCATGTGTAAGTCACATGACCGTGAAAGCATGGCGGGTGTTGTAAGTCCGAATTTCAATTATACTGCTGCACACAGTCATACTAAATAGAGCATCGTTTTTTAACGGTCGCAAAGCAAATGTAGCCCCCACTGTACAGTAGGCAGTTTTTGGACACAGTGACTGTACTACATGACTTTAGAAGTAAAGTCCACTGTCAAATCAGCTGAAATATACATTTTTTTCACTTTTCTCATTTTATTTGTCTACTCTCAACCCAAGAATCATTTATATCTTATGATAGGTTATTGAGTCATCTGTGCCACAGCTTGAGTGCAGTTTTTTTATTGCTAGAATGTTGTGCTCTTTTGTTTAGTGGCAAAGTTGCTTTAGAAATACAACACAGTTCAACTCAAAGACCATCTGGATTGAGTCCAACAGCCACAAGCGCTTTAGCTTTTTTGTCCTAGTTATTTTTACTTGTTCTTAAATGAATACAGATTATGTGATAATAACATTGTGCAGACAAATCCTGCACCTGTGTATATAAAATACATGCACAGTAATAACAATAATGTTTTTTTTTCAAAAATTATGTTTTATCTTTTCATACATATTATGCTATGCAACTTAAGTTGCCTTACAATTAAATTGCACACAAACTGTCAAAATAAGAAATGTGCCTTTATAAAATAAAAAAAAGCAAATAAGAGAACCAAATAATAAAATAATAAAAGAATAATACATCACAGAAGAAATACATAGAAGATTATGGAACTATTGGTTTCAAATAATATAAGAAAAAGCATATAGAAGATAAAATGTGTTGATATAGCTGGTATGAATGGTTAGATGATTCTTTAGTCCCCGGAGTTATGTTAGAAGCCCAGATCTCTATCCATCTCTCTCTTGCCTGCAGCACTTTTGAACCCTCTGGTGCTGCTTGTGTGGCAGTCAAAAATAAATCAAATGAATGTACTATATTTTAGTTCGATAATATTTTTTATTTTGTATTTTTAGGGGATTTTATGGAACTAAATTATATTTATGGAATAGTTATCCATTTCTTATCTGTTAATCACTTTTTAAGCATAGATGTGAAAATGAAATTTCCTACTTAAACTGTCCTAAACCTTGAATGCTAAGTTTTGGGAGTTCATTTTTAGTCCACCTCTGCAGAATGGACTTCAGGATCGGAGATGGACTAAAAATGAACTCCCAAAACTTACTGCCAGATTCTGGAAGATGAATTCTTCAAACAGTGTTACAAGAGGATGTGGTGCTGGTCCTTCAAGACTCACTCTCAATCTGTCTGTCTATAAGGCCTATAAAACACAGTCTTCATGTATTTTACTACACTTCAGCTTGTGATTCTTATTAAGTGGGTGTCATTTTTTTAGGATTCTTTACCTAACCTTAGTCTCTGAGATCCTGTCACGTTGCACTTCTGGAGACTCCAGGTAGGTTGCAGTTCTGGAAAATGGTGGCGCTGGAGACTAAATGGTTCTCGATGGTTTCACACCTAATTCTTCACCTTAATTGTTTTGCTGTTAACATGTGTCTTCTTCTCCCCCTGTTTTTGTTCGACCCTGCTGACCCAATGAGCATTTCACTGTCCAATGGTCATGCCTTAACTGCAATTTCTAGTATTGCATCCTTCTCATGGTCATTTAATAATGTGACTTTTCAGTCTGAGTTAAATCTCTTTTTCGGCTTATTTTATCTGTAAAAGAAAACATGCCTAAAAATTATGCACACCTGGATATAAGGCGTTTTTCATTTCCAGCCTTCATTAACAATTAGCTATGTATCACTTATTATTAAATACAAAATTAATAGTAGTTATTAAGATTAATGTGGTTTGGAATTGGTAAAATGTGCTTAAAAAAAAAAAAAAGAAAACCAATGTGGCTAATAATTCTGCACGTACTGTAGTGTCTAGTTTTGTCATGTTAACGTTTGCATTTTGAAAAACTATGTTGAAAAAACAAAGTGAATTTCCTCTTTTTTCCCCTCTTTGTGTGTGTTCATTTGTTGGTTTGTTTGCACAGTTGTGTCGTGGTCCAGAAGCCTTATGGCTAGTCCTGAGACGAATGCAGCTCAAAGCTGGAGAAAATGTGTGGACACAGTGCTGTGCAACCTTACAGAGGATCAGCTGAAATCCATCAAAAACAACAGTGGTGAGACAAATCACATACAATAGTGTTTATTAACAGATCACAAAGTTTGAAACCTGCCTGTAACTCTCAAGTAAACCCAAAAGACCATGATCGTTCAGTTAATGTGTTTTTACTTTGAGCTTGAATATGCACCAGTTGTGCACACAGTTTTCATTGGCTTTTTAGCTTGTTCATTGCTTGCCTCATAGCTATGATCACCATGTAAATGGTTTGCATACCTTTCTGCTGTCTGTCCACACCCTGATGGAGAAATTTAAAACTTATTGGAGTTTTTAGTCTGTTTTATTGTTTTAATAGTTTAGACATTTAACATGAACCATTTATCAGTTTTAAATGGAACAACATGAAAATAATTATTGGTTTGGGTGTTGGCTAAAATTTTAATATTAGCGTATTACTATTTATGTGTGGACTATATTGCATAGGACAGAAGAATTCTGCTCTACAAAGAGCTCAACAGCTTTTTTATATACATATATTTGTCACAAGAACAAATAAGTTTACTATTTATATTTGCAGTTACATGTACCAAGAACACAGAAGGTTTTCCATATAGACAATCATGACTCTGACAATGACAATGTGAGCTGTAAGAAGATTTTATAGAAACAAGGTCTCAGATGTGATCAAGTATTGCCAGTGCTCAGTTTGTCATTGCAACTAAGGAATTTCAGGGGACAGGCATAATGCGTGTGACATTTTCTCAGTGTTTATTTTATTACAGATTACAAAATAAAAACAGTTATTAGTTATTTGCTAAACAACTCGCAGTTAACACACAGACTTCTTTTCGATCACTGTTTTGTCTCTAAGGACAAACGATTATTTATGCCACATCTACATGCCAGTCATGCTGTAAGAACAGGTATTGAAAGTTTTACAATGGTTTAGTTGTACTTCCTTGTGAAAAAATTGTGAACCATATAGAATGCAGAGAGAGGAGTGACTGGTTTCACAACTGATTTCTCTCATTCACATACCTCTAGAAGGACTGTGTCCTTAAGCACAACACTGAAACTCTGTGACTTGTCTGATCTTTGACCTCTGGTGATATAACACTGTTGATACTGAGGCCTGTCACAGTGTCTTTTCTTCAAAACACAACGAGGAGGAACGGAGGGGCCAAAGTCTGGGATTCAAATCTAATTCAAACCTGAAAATAAACAAATAATTATTATGGTGTTAAATAAATAGTTTTTCAGATTCTGCACTATTTCTAGGTCACTAATCAAATAAGGAAATCTGTGACATTGATCATGTGACTCTTTGTACTGATGTTAAGAAGATATTCTCATTGTAGTACAAGATGCTCTTTGGATCATTTTAAATCATACCAGTGTTGTAGTCTAGACCAGCTCATTCGAGTCAGAATCAAGACCGAGTTCAAATGCTCCAGAGTCCACGACAAGGCCAAGACCATGAAAATATGGTCTTTAAATCTGTGTCCCAGAGCATGTTTTTGGACCCAGAGCCTGGGTCTTGTTATGAAATTGGGAGCATGTGGACTCAGTCTTGACTCTCTTCTGGTCTTGACCTTAATCGAACTCGAGTGAGATGGTCTCGACTACAACCCTGGGTTTTACACAAACTTGTGGAGTTCATGCATCTTGAGTGCTGCTTTCATTAAAACAGAAGTTCATGATGATTTTTTTTAATTAAACTTTTCACTGGTATTGGTTTGCATTTTTAGTATTAAGTTAGGTAAATGAAAAAAGCATTTTCATAATAGTGGCTTTATTCTTGTCTTCCTGTGTCTCTCTATCAGAGAAGCGTGACTTTTTCGTTGTACATCATCTAGCAGACCTGAAGGAGGGAGACATTCCTCCTCTCATTCATGGCACACCTATCACCTGCAAAGTGGAAAACATGGAGCGATACACAACCCGCTCCAAGGTACGTTTGTGAGTTTTTACTTAACAGTGTAAGGCCCGGCTCGATCGATCTAATGGCGGCATTCGTTCAGTGGGGAAGGTCTCTGCGCGTTACTGTCTTTCCGCGTGGCAAAGGGATTTTTTGATTAAATGCAATACATTTTCTGTTTACATTTACTCGTTATTTCATTTGACTCCATAAATTAAAATGTTTTAATAATATCTGTGCATCATTAAATGTGAGCAAATGTTTGACTATTCTTTTTAACTCTTTAATGGAAATAATAACAAAGTCCGTTAGAATAAAATCAAATGTTTACAATTTATTATGTCTGGTAAATATATCATGCCAATTTCATAATCAGTTCAAAGATAATCAATACAATAACATCGAATGCTCTAGAATAAGAGAAAGAGATGCAAACCCGACATTAAGAAAGACATGAGGCTGAGAGTCTCGGCCGCTCTCAGCCTCACGGGCTCATCTGAGGTACAGAAAGGGCCCCGATCCCTTTGCTGCATTTCATTATATAGACATCACATGGAAACATGCTAACAATGGAAATTTGCATTCAGAGGTTACACCTTTTGCTGGTAGGTCTGTTTGTCTAGAGATCATCTTCCTTCATGTGCCAGTTATCTCATAACTCTTAAAAACCTTATTACCTTTTGTTTCACTTATTTGGAAATGAGACATGTGTACCAATCAACCTGAGACATTTCAAATGATACTAAATATGTATAATATGTATAAATATCTTGTTTGTAGGTAAATGTGTGCACTTTGTACACAGTCCGTCTGACTCATGGTGAGTTCACATGGACGGTGAAAAAAAAGTACAAGCACTTCCAGGAGCTCCACAGAGACCTGTACAAACACAAAGTGTTGCTACAGTTCTTGCCTCTGGGGAGGTGAGCACACACACACACACACACACACACACACACACACACACACACTAATTCACAATGCTTCATTTGCTTGGCCTGGAGTTTTTACCTTGTGTTTTCCTTTCTTTTTGCTTGTGATTTGAATTAGATTTGCCATTCAGAGACAACAGATGGCAGGTTTGACAGAGGACATGCCGACTTTACACGGAGCCGATAGAATCAGGAGAACGTCTAGCAAACCGGTACATATGTTCTAGCAACGCATCACTTCCCTCCAAAAGTTGCACACCCAACGTGTTGTACAAGGTGTTTATATCTGTGTTTTCCAGAAATATCTGGAGGAATATTTAAACAACTTGCTAGAAAACAACTTCTACAGGAACTTTCATGGGCTGGTGAGAAGCATACATGCACATACTGTAAATACGTATAATTACCCTACCCCTAAAAGAAAGACTTTACATTTGTAGAATTAAAATAAACATAATTTAAAAGAAATAAAGATTATTGTATAAAAAAAAAATCATTTGACTGGTATGTGGTTTGGTTTTATATGGTTTAACTAAGTTTTTAACTGATATTCATAAACCTTTTAAATACTTTTCTACTTTACATGCTGACAGTTATTCGTCCATCAGTATTGGGTCTACCGAATAATATAAAATAATGCATATGTTTTTATTGTTGAAATCGAATAATTATTTCGTTATTGTGCCAAAAAGCTGTATTAAACACTTTCTAGATATCGGCTATTGGACAACATAATAGTAATATAATAATATTGGTCGATCTGAAATGTTTCTTAGGGATGTTCTGGATGTCTCCAAAAATACCTTTTGTCAGATTTAGCTAAATTCTGGAGACAATTTTGTATTCTTAGTGTATCCGAGTTGATCCCTCACACACACAAAATACAAAGTTACAGAGGATTTTGGTTGCATACTAAAGAGTGTGTGTATATCATGCTCTCAGTTAGACTTCCTGGCAATCAGTCCGCTGTCCTTCATCAGAGAACTTGGACCCAAAGGCCTGTGAGTACAGACTGTGTGTGTTTCTACTTTTGTGATTTTAGTACTATTCCATTGTTGCTTACATGTATTTCTGCAACTCTTTTTTTTTTGTTTTGTGTATTTGTTTGTCTCAGGGAAGGCTATATTCTGAAACGGTCCGGGGGTCACCGCATCCAGGGGCTCAACTGTATCGGACACCATCAGTTCTGCTTCCGCTGGTCCCGTCGCTGGCTTGTGGTGAAGGATTCGTTCCTCCTGTACATGTCCAGGTGAGTTCACTACAAAACAAATAAACCCACATGTGAATTGATGTCGGTTACCTCACATTTCTTCATGCTATTTTATTTTGTTTAGCATGAGTCATATTTACCAGAACCCTTTATTGTCATGTGGCAAACCTCTAATTTTACCTTCCGAAAACACTGATTACCACATCCTGCAGACAAACGCTACATTCAGCATGTTTCTTCTATGCAATATTATACAATGGAAAGGATTTTCTCTTAAAAAAAATACTGATCCCTCTCAGCCTGTAGTTTACTTCCTGCTTCAAAATCACAGAAAGCTTAAAGCTGTAGTTTAAGATGATGTAGCAGTTAGTACTTGGATTTGAAGCCTGTCAAACAGGTTCTTCCCTTTACTTTATCAGTTATAGAGGTCATCTGTGTTGTGTCATTAACCAGAACAGACACTAGGTCATTAAAGGACTATCTCACAAGTGTGTATATCTCTAATATAATTTAAAGATAACTTTGCACAGGTCAGGAGAGTCACATTTAACCACTCGGCTGCACAGCACTGAATGGCTCTCTCTATTTTAACAGCATTTTATAACACTGCAGGAAAGACATTTTCAGGAAATGACATGACTCATAGTTGTTCCTTTTGTAGCTTGAGCCTGTTTAAGTTGCAGTAACCATGTATTATGCCTGTATGCCAAACAATTCTAGAAACCAGAACGGTTTCCTTGAAAACAGAGGTGAAATATTTGCCCAGCCCTTTATTGTGTTTTACTAAAAAGCCAGGGCAGATTGCTCGATGTGGGCCGGTATGCAGTACAGGCACTTCTATATTTTAATCTGTAGCGTACTTTTTTACTCTTTTTTTTCTTGCGTACCCGCACTTCTCCCATGTTGCCGGTACTCTGACTGCCCCATCATAAAAAACAGTCTGGGCCAGAGACTGACAACCTCGGGGGCTTTCAATGTCGTGCTTGTTTACGTATCTTCATAGAGGACAATCAGAGGTGTTGTCTCTGTGGCTGACTGGCCTCATCTGTGTGTGGACCTCCTCATCATTTATATATGTTTGACATATACAGTATATATTATTAGCACTATATATAAAAACTTTTTTCCACTATTTTACACCTTCTCCATCTCTCATAATTACTATTGTTTACTATTCTTTTTAATGTTTTTGAAAGAGGTCTCTTATACTCACCAAGGCTCCGTTTATTTGATCAGAAATACAGTAAAAGCAGGAATATTGTTGAATATTATTACAATTTATTTGAATATATTTTATAATATATATTTTATATAAATTCCTGTGATGGTAAAGCGGAATTTTCAGCATCATTATGCCAGTCTTCAGTGTCACATGATCCTTCAGAAATCATTCTAATATGATGATTTGCTGCTCAAGAAACATTTCTTATGATTAATGTCAAAAGAAGTGCATTTATTTGAAATAGAATTTTTTTTTAACATAATTATCTTTACTATCACTTTTGATCATTGTAATGCATCCTTGCTGAAGAGTCTTAATTTATAATCAATGTGAACCTGACTAAATTATTTTGTTCTTTGTATTGTTTTTGAAATCATATATTTATACTTTTTATTCTGTGTATAAAATGCTGCTGGAGTCTGCTCTGAATAGACTCAGCATTTGTTATTGTTTGTTACAATACTCATATTTAATGTGATTAACATTTAATGTTACATTCTAAATAATTATTTTTTTTGTAATTTATTTTTGTTGTTGTTGTTGTTTTCTATCATGGCTGTGTATGAGCAGAGATCCCTGCAATGTGTCGTTTGTACTGCTTTATGACCCTGAGCTAAAGGTGTTGGTTGGACGTGTTTACACTGATACTAAGTATGGCGTCTGCATCGAGAACTTCAGCAGGTAAAACAGTGGAGATCAATATCAGGAAGTCTTCTACTGATATAGACAGTTTTACAGAGGCATGTGTAGCCACAGCTGGTGTGTGTGTGTTTTGTAGGAAGCTGGTGATTAAGTGCAGTAGCTACAGGCAGGCCCAGTGGTGGAGTCATGAGATACGGCGTCTCTCTGAGCGATGTGATTTCCTCCAGACCCATCGCTTCGAAGGCTTTGCCCCACCCAGGCCGGACACCCTCACAAAGTGGTGTGTGCATATACATAATATGTCCTTGGATGTACTTCTGTTCAAAGAACATTGATTGATTGATTGACTAGTTACATAATGAAGTGGGTATTGAGTAAATGACTTGCTGGTTGATTGACAGGTATGTTAACGGGAATGGCTACTTCTCTGACCTGGCTGATGCACTGGAACAGGCCAAGGAGGAGATCTTCATCACTGATTGGTGGTAAGTGTGCTACCACACACACATGTACAGTAGATGGCCTGAAAGCATCAGCTGCTCCATTTGAAATGACATAATGTCAGTGTATGTACAGCACTCCATTTGATGAAAAAGAGCCTATTTTTTTTACATTGTGTGGTATATATACAATCCAGACATACTGCTTCCACCATGTTGGCATTGCTATGTGACCCACGATATTGGTTGCATCACTGTTCTCTGCCATTAACAAATATGAGGATTATTCCTCTCCTGTGGTCTCATGGGATAGTAACATGTTCTTTGAAACACAGGTCATCTAAGTATTTTAACCTATGGACATAAAACTCATGTGACTTACTAACTTCCATTCAATGGTTTGCGATCAGTAAGTTTATACTTGTATTTAGCAAGGACACATTAAATTAATAAAAGTGACAGTAAAGACATTTATAATGTTACAAAAGATTTGTATTTCAAATATTTTTTTTTTCTAAATTTCTATTCATCGAAGAAACCTGGAAAAAAAAAGTTTTCAGGGTTTATCACAAAAGAAAGCACCACAAAGATAAAAATAAGAAATGTTTCTTGAGCAACAAATCAGCATATCAGAATGATTTCTGAAGCATGACACTGAAGACTGGAGTAATGATGCTGAAAATTCTGATTTAGCATCACAAGAATAAATTATATATATATTTTTGATCAAATAAATACAGACTTGGTGAGCATAAGAGACCTCTTTTTAAAACATTAACAAATATTTCAAACTCCATTTTTTTTTTAACCATAGTTAACTTGGGAAGTAGACATTTTCAGATGCTGGGAATATCTGAGATTCAGTTGTACAATATTGTGTTGTCATTGTTGAATGTTGTGTTGTATGTTGTCATGATTGAAAGTGCTGTTAAGACATTTGAGTTTCCTCTCTGCAGGCTCAGTCCAGAGGTTTTCCTCAAACGTCCAGCTACAGGAACATACTGGCGCCTGGACAAGATTCTCAAACGCAAAGCAGTATGGGGAAAACTCTCTTACATTACATGTATTCCTTTATACGTTTCATAAGTTATCTCCTCTATCCATCTTAAAAAGCAGTCCATCTGTCAAACTATGTAAGTGTTTAAATATGTTGATTGCCATAAACTGTGTGTGTGTGTGTGTGTGTGTGTGTGTGTGTGTGTGTGTGTGTGTGTGTGTGTGTGTGGTGTTTAGGAACAGGGAGTGAAGGTGTGTGTGTTGTTGTATAAGGAGGTGGAACTGGCTCTGGGGATCAATAGCGGCTACAGCAAGAGAACACTAATGAACATGCACCCCAATATTAAGGTTTGATTTACTACACACATCTGCTCATTCTGTTGTCCTCTTCTCCTTCACAATTTTGTAATTCTTCCTCATCATGACAGCTGTCTTATAGTGTTCTTTTTTTAAATAGATAATTCATTCTATATTTATTTTGCCCTAGGTGATGCGTCACCCTGATCACGTTTCCTCAGTTGTGTTCCTCTGGGCCCATCATGAGAAAATGGTTGCCATCGACCAATCAGTGGCCTTCGTGGGTGGGTTGGATCTTGCGTTTGGTAGGTGGGATGACAGCGACTATAGGCTGAGTGATCTGGATCCCCCAAAACCAGCCAATCATGCAGAGGCAGGCCCAGAGGTACAGTTGTGACCAGTAGATATGATGATATCCTTAAATTATCCCGTACTCTTCATCTGTTCCTGTTTAATTTCTGTCTTTTAACTTCCCTCTCCCTCTCCCTGACTCAGTCTGCTACTGTGGATGGCTCTGCAGTTCCTCTGACAGTATCTGCGTCAGAGTGTGAGGATGAAGTCGATCTGAGCAGTAATGCCCTCTTGTGGCTGGGAAAAGATTACAGCAACTTTATCAAGAGAGATTGGACACAGCTGGATCAGCCCTATCAAGGTACACAGTCCAATGTAGACTTGCATCACTACTTACATAATTTTTTTTTTTTTTTTTTAAATAACCCATCTAACACATGCATATATTTTTATAAATACAGCATCATTTTTTTAACCACAACCTTAAGGGTGCTCAATGTATTTTAAGTATGAAAAAAATGAAGAGATGAGAAAATATCACGAACTGACAATTCTTTTTTTACTGGCAAATAACATGTGCAACATATTCCATTTCCTCTCTTAGAGGTGATTAGGAAAAACGTCTGTGAAATAAAAATAAAAAACAGAACAGTCTTTATCAACAGAAAGTAATCAAATGCAAAACAACTGCATAGTCTTCGCCGTATAAATTAAATATAGATTAATCCTACTAAATCTAGTAAAGAGCAGATGAGGGATTTTCTCTTTGTCTTTTCTTGTTTGAATAACATTAATAACACAGACGGCAGCAGGAATATTATGCTGATATCACTTTAAGACCTAGGCTAATGCACGGATCCAATATACTGTTACACATGTGACTAATTTCTCAAACTTTTATGTTCACTTGACTTAAGACATAACCAACACTATTTAATCGTATACTCACCAAGCCAGGTATTTTGACATGTCTGTGTTTATTTATCCGTTTAGGTGCGAACCCGAAACTCAAAGTTCACTGCTTGTCTGTGTTCCACTCCGTCTCTTAGTGCACGCACAGAAAGTGGCTTGGGGAACAATTTCTATGTTGCGGCTTAATGCAGTTTTAATAACTCTTTTTATCATCGAGCACATGCTGCAGTTTAGCAACAGTAGACTGCATTCTATGACAATCGCTGATCTTGCTGATTTGAACATTAAGTTTTGCTTTTAGGTAAGAACGAAAGTGCACCGCTGTGAAGGAAAGAAATGTACTAAAATCACACAGCCCGGGTTTCTTTCTGTCATGCTGTAGGGTTGCTGTCGTCGGGCTTTCTCCACTCTCTGCAAAGACGTTGCAGATGTATTGTCCTTTTCAGACACCTGGTAGAACTGCCAGACCGGGGAATGTAATGATTTGGTGCTTAAGTTTTCAATGTTAAAAACTGTTGTGCTGCTTAATACTTTTATGGAAATCATGATACAGTTTTTTCAGGATTCTTTGATAAATAAAATTCAAAATTCTTCTTATGATTATCATTTAAATGTCATTTGATGTTTATATTGGATAAGGGAATATTGAATGTGGGAATAGCCAGTAGAGTAGCTTCTGCTTTTTCCCCCTCAGACAATGTTGACAGAACTCAGGTGCCACGCATCCCCTGGCGAGACCTGGGTGCGGTGCATCATGGGAAAGCAGCCAGAGATCTTGCACGACACTTCATCCAGCGCTGGAACTTCACTAAGGTCAGAAATCAAATGACTAATTTTTGTGATTGTTTTTGAATCTACATGCATGGAAACTTCTATCGTTCCTTTTTTCTTCTTATATTCTATTTGTCTTTTAAGATCTTTAAGAACAAGTACAAAGATGACTTCTACCCGTACCTACTGCCGAAATCTCACTGCACAGCAAATAAGCTGCCATTCACAATCCCTGGTGTCACCAAAGCCTCTGTACAGGTACATGTGTGTTCATGCAGTTTTCCCTTCTCTTCCTCTTTCCCCCTCATTAAATTTTTTTTTTTTTGCCATCATCATTTATTTATGTCTGTTTCTCTTTCATACTCCCATCTTTTTTTCTCCCAGGTTCTTCGTTCTGTCGATCGCTGGTCCACTGGCACATGTGAACACTCAATCCTCAATGCCTATATACATGTTATTGAGAACAGCAAGCATTACATTTATCTAGAGGTAACACTCATTCTATGACCTTACCAAAAGCATTTACCTCTGACTCATAAGACTTCACGCACACACAGCTGAACAGACACTGTGTTCTATTCACACACAAAGTCTCAGTGTTGTGGAGTTGTTTACAGAGTTCTCTCCCACTAGGATCATGTGATTCTACTGCATTCAGCTGGCAACACACAATAGCCCTCTGCTCTTGCCTCATGCTCAGAAACAGGGTCCTAATGCGAGTCAGCTAAACTAGGAAGAATGTAACAGATATGCTTAAACTACATCCAGAGGAAATGTTTATGTCCATACAGAAATAATAATAAAAAACAATATTAACAAGCATTGAAAGCTAAAACCTTTATATTTAAAAACTTGAATTTCATCAACAAACACTGGTGTTGTCCAGACTCAATTATGTACTACAATTTACTTTTGTTTTTATTTAATATGTATATTAATAAATATTATTTAAGATGGACATTACAATTCTTAAGAAAAAAAAAACGAATTTATTAATAAATTTATTAAAATTTGATTTAGGTATTTTATAAGAATGTTCCAATTATTATCTATTTTCGAAAGAAAACAATGTCAGGCTTAGTAATTTATAATTCTGTACTACACACATCTAATTAGTCTTCTAATATACTAGATTATAGAAGAAAATTGAGGCTATCCTAAGTTTAAGAGTTTAATTATGGTGATTTTTATAGGGATAGTTCACGCAGAAATGAGAATTCTGTCATCATTTACTCACCCTCATGTAATTTCCAACCTGTATGTCTTTCTTTCTTCTGCGGAACACTAAAGAAGATATTTTTAAAAATGTCCAAACAATGGAAGTCAATGGTCACCAAAACAGTTTCGTTACCTACATTCTTCAAAATATCTTCTATAGTGTTCTGCAGAAGAAAGAAACCTAAACAGGTTTGAAATGACATCAGGGTGAGTAACTGATGATTTATCAGTCTTTTTGGGAATATCATTTATTTGTATCAAATATTCATAAACATTTGTTTCTTAGGCAAGACAATAGTGATCTTAAGGCTAATTCACACTGCACCAACAGACCATTACCGACCATTACCAACGATCGCCAGATTACAGTGACATCTGTAGGTGCGGTGAATAAGGCATTACAGGGAGAATGTTACAGTAAGAATGTTTTGTGAATCCAGTAGAACATTTAGTAAGGCAGCTTTACTGGAAATAGAACTTTTGCAAAGATCACATGCTGCAGCCCACCATGTCCGTTTGAGGCTCTTAGACAATCACATTATTTCAGTACCAGATGCCCAGAGTTTAGCAAACAAGTGAGACAAATGAAACAAACCCCTCTCTGTCCCTCCTCTTTTTTAGAATCAGTTCTTCATCAGCTGCTCAGATGACAAGAATGTACACAACACCATTGGAGATGCTATTGTCAAACGGATCCTACGGGCCCACAGGTGTGTTACCTCTGTGAAAACAATACAAGTTCAGTCAAATAAAATGTATTCTGCAGTGTTTCTTATTTGCATGAAGTGTAAGCTTTGTTTGAATTGTTATAGTGAGGGGAAGAAGTACAGGGTGTTTGTTGTAATTCCCTTGCTGCCCGGCTTTGAGGGTGACATCAGTCAGGGAGGAGGAAACGCCATTCAGGCTATACTTCACTTCACCTACAGGTACACACACACACACACACACTCCAGCCCAGCCAAACATCAACATTCATTCACACCCTCACCACACAAAATATGCGATCGTGTTTTGCTAAGAGAACTTTTTCTGTGTGTAGAACGATTAATCGAGGAGAACACTCAATTCTTTCAAGATTAAAGGAACAAAGTAAGTATCTGGCAGAAACATATTTAGCTGTCTGTAATTCTGCCACTCTGGTATAGTATATTTGTGGATACTGTCTTGTTCTCCATCTGTTACTTTAAATGATTTAGTCACTAATAAACAGACAAATGTGAGTTTATCTGATATTTTTGTTTTTAGCCATGTATTATAACATTCTACCCATTAACAAATCACACTAATGGTTTACCATTTATTGTTTTAATGACTGTCTCATCAGTGCAGGACGAATGGACTCAGTATATATCACTGTGTGGTCTGCGCACACACACTCAGTTCGGCCAATCCCCTGTTACAGAGCTCATCTATGTCCACAGCAAAGCCCTTATCGCTGACGACCGTTGCTACATCATAGGTGAGACATTTGGCTTCAGATTAATACAATAAGACAAGAGACTGTGACTCAGCACAATGGTTCAAAACCTCTTTTATGTACGTTACCATTCAAAGATGGATGTGAGACAGATTTTTGAAGAAATGAAACTTTTATTTAACAAGGACACATTAAATTGATACAAAGACATTTGTGTTGTTACAAAAGTTTTTTTTCTTCAAATAAATCTAGGCATCTTGAAAAAAAATACTAAGCAGCACAACTGTTTTAAACTGTAATTAGAAGATGATAACCAGATAATAATGATAAGACAAGTTAACTTTTGAAACCCCCTCACATGGTGGATAATGGTGAAAATCTATCATAATCAAAGCTCAACTTTGACCTGATGACCATCTTTAAATAATTTCTATTTTATATAGGTTTAACAAAGCAAAATACTTAAGTACCCCTGGGGTATTTGCACCTTGGGATGGGATTTGGGAATCTCTGACCCATGATACTTACTTATTTGCATGAAAAAGCTCCAAAATCCACCTGTACGTTCAAATCTAAAGTTCTTCAAAATGTCCTTCCTCTCCTGTTGTTCTCAGGGTCAGCCAACATCAATGACAGGAGCATGCTGGGCAGTCGTGACAGTGAGCTGGCAGTGCTGGTTGAGGATGAGGAAAGAGTTCCCTCAGTCATGAACGGAGAGGAGTACCAGGCTGGACCACTAGCACTCGCCTTACGAAAGGAGTGCTTCAGGTGTGTATACTTTTCCAAAGAAAGAGTCACAACCACCAACTAAACCAAATAGTGTTAATCAAACACATATACTATATGAAACTTACATCAGAGTCTTCTACAGTCATGGAAAAACCTGACATTTTAGAAAATTTTAAACACAGCTTGGAAAAGTCATGCAAATTTCCATAGTGAATGAAAATTTCTTTGGATATACTTTGATGGAGGCTCAGAAAACTGGATCCTCCAGCGTTTCCAGCACTGAATCTACAGCTTTGGCATTGTGAGTTATCAGTCTGAATACAATGTGATTAAAAAAAAATAAAGGCAAGAAAACATGTCTTTCTATTGAGCTGTCATCGTAAACTGCAAGCAAGAACATTTATGCACAGTGTAACCAGTGTACTCTACCGTTTAAACTTTAAAGGTTTGGTCAGATATTTTTATGTCTTTGAAAGAAGTCTGTTATGCTCACTAAGGCTGCGTTTACTTAATTTAAAAATACAGTAAATATTGTGAAAAGCTGAATTTTCAGCAGCCATTACTTCAATCTTCAGTGCCATGATCCTTCAGAATCATTTTAACATGATGATTTGGTTCATAATAAGCATTTCTTATCAATGTTGAAAATTGTTGTGCTGCTTATTTTTTCTTTTTAGAAACCAAGATAATTTTTTCCCCCAGCATTCTTTGATAAACATGAAGATCAAAAGCATTTATTTGAAATAGAAATCTTTTGTAAAATGTTAAATATCTTTATTGACACGTGTGTAACGTAATCTGTAAGGAGTGTAATGTGCTTAATAGAAGTATTCATTTCTAAAAGAAAAAAAATATCTTAGGTGTAGTTAGTGTAGTTAGATTCACAACCAATGAGTTTTATGAGCTAGATAATGAATCGTTCAAGACGAGTCACAAACCATGATTTACTGATTTACTGATGTGAATCTTTATGAGGTAACGCTGTTCAGCTTGTAAGGCACAAATATCTGCAAGACTAGCTGACCTTAATGACTGCGACAAATTAAAGCATTTCATTTATGCAATTTGTCACGATATGTCACGAAATGTCAAGCACAATAGATTGTAAGTGAGTAACAGAGATACAAGTATGATATCATTAGTAGTCAATAGCCAATCACTTTGTATCTTTTTGCATTTCTTTCCATGAAATACCTTAAAAATAGTCATAATCCATCTCTTTTACATTAGAATGGTTCTGTAGCTATGATAGATCTCTGTTTGTGCAGTGAAGCACCTCAGCTTCCCATTTTGTCCAACTTCTCCCCTGTCTGTGTAGGAGTGTGTGAGTGAAAGAGAGAGGTGTGCGTGCGTGTGCGTGTGTGTGTGTGTGTGTGTGTGTGTGTGTGTGTGTGTGTGTGTGTGTGTGTGTGTGTGTGTGTGTGTGTGTGTGTGTGTGTGTGTGTGTGTGTGTGTGTGTGTGTGTGTGTGTGTGTGTGAGCAGAGCAATTTGTGTTGGCACGCTGCGTTCCTTACTGCCAGCTACCAGAACATCTCTTGGTTGCCAAGGGAAACAGTGAGATGCTTCTAATGATGCGTGTGTCTGCAGCACCTTTCACTGCTAGCCTTGGGATGTGACCTCAAGTGATTGTGTTAATGTCCGTCTCTGGGTCCTATGATTTGATTGAATTATTCCACTTTAATCTCCTCACATAGTTTTCACAGTTCACATTTCTATTTGCTTTATGAGACTTTCCGCAGGCGTTCTACACCCCAAGCGTGCACTGTATCAGTCTAAATGAGTTTGTTGATATTTTCTTTTTTGATGTTGTTGACTTGTTCCTAATGTCCCTAACTTGTCCCTAATGATATGATATGATTAAAAATTTAAATAAGATGTAGACTGAGATTGTGCAACCTCAGTTAATTTTTAGTCCTAGTTTGTTAAGAACATTTGATTGAAAGGAGTTTGTTTTTTTTATTATTTTTTTTACTTTTGTTTGGTCCATGTAAGCATATATATACACATCAATCACACTTAAACCACTTTGATTTTAAGCGAACTCTGGAAAGGGGGAGGGGGAGTTCTCACGTGATATTTATCAACATACTATGGTTAGTTTTGAAGTGTTGCCTTGTGAAACATAATCAAAACAATAATGATAGACGACAACACTGTCAAAACGATCCCTGTTCACACAGATCTGCTAAACGACTGAAAATGCTGCCAGTCCCGTAGTTGACAATGTCACTTTGTAAAATAAAAAATAAAAAAAACAACCTGCCTATAGACTGAATATATAATATGCATGCTCATGACATCACTGTTTTAACACATTCGCTTTTTTTTAGTTTACACGGAGACAATAATAGTATAGTTTTTAAAAAGTTGCACTTTAAAACCTGTTTTAATGGCCAAAATGCATAAAGTTTTCAGTTTTTAGTTGAAAATGGTGTTGTGTTAATGACCCCAGAGAATAAATATGTACAACATTAAACTAGCATCTTATTTTTAGTTTATTTATTTTATTACAACAGAAATACAAGAGGTACTTATCAGCTTACTGTTCATAGAAGGGCCTTTGAATATTGTCTTGGAGAAAGGGGGCCTTGGAGTAAAAGAAGTTGAGAATGACTGCTCTAAATACTGTTAACTTAAACTAACTGTCTAAATTCACCCTTTACCTCAGTGTACTTCTCGGAACAAAATCTAACCCAACTCTGGACATTGATGATCCAATCAGTGATCATTTCTTCAACAATGTTTGGAACAAAATCGCCCAAACCAATGCTGTCATCTATGAGAAGGTGAGAGACAGACCTTGTGTTCTGAATTTCTCCACACTCCCTCTATGCCATTTATGAATCTGATGTCTTTGACTAAAGGTTTTCATTTAAAGTCTCTGTGGTGGGTTTGAACTGATACACATGCATTGAATGTAAGTCTAAACTATGACAAAACCTGCAATTACTGTAATTTGCAGGTTGTGCTGCAGTCCTGCAAACAATAGCACCACTCCCATGCACTTCTATGCTATCATTACCCACATATTTACACTCACAATGCTAATCCCACAGATCTCGATGGTTGCATGCTGTAGTTATGGATTAGATTTCTGGAATCTTTTCACCTTAAAATAAAAGTTGGCCAGTGGATGTATTGCAGTACCTTTTCTTCACTGTGCAGGTCTTCCGATGTCTTCCACTGGACTCCATCCGTAACTTGCGTGAGTTGCTGGGGCACGTGAACACGGAGAATCTCAGTCTTACCGACCCGGAGAAAGCCAGAGAAGAATCACAGGCCATCCAGGGCATTCTGGTCCATTTTCCGCTGCATTTCCTTTGTGAGGAGTACTTGCTCCCGTCACTTAAAAGCAAAGAAGGAATGGTTCCTATGGATGTGTGGACATAGCAGGGAAAAGCATTAAATAGTTAAAGTGTGCCAGTGAAACAGGATTTCAGAGTTTAAAATATCACACATCAGCTAACTAACCTATAAGCTGCTGCCACACTTTTTTGTCCATTTATGTTTGGACTAACGTAATGGTAGTAAATGTATGATTAGCTCTGAGCACTAACCCAAATACAGTGTAGAAACACATGGTGATCTTGTATAAGAAGATAAATGCGTTTATATTAGAATCACACGGTGCAGTTGCTATTTTCATGAAGATACAATGAAATGACATCGATCTTCTCCCCAAGTGCCCATTACGGCCACATATGTCATGATCTGAGTATTTAAGATGGCCGAGGATGTAAAGTGCTGCATATTATCGAGGATAAAATTAGGAACAAGGAAAGGAAAGAAGAGAAAACAAGGCAAAAGAGAGAGAGAGTATTTTTGATGACTGAGGAACAGAACGTACATTTATTGTTGTGAATGTATGTGGGTGGATAGCATTGCTTTACCTTTTTTCCCTCTCTCTTTATTTCTTTCTTACGTGCACTACACCTCTCAATGCAGTGGCAGCAAATCTGTCAGAACATTTGTGGTTGTTATGGTGACGGTTATAAAGAGCTGACTTGGTCTTGGCTGCTGAGAGAGCGATAGAGAGAACGAAAGAAAGAGAGAGGAAAATCGAGAAGAATCAGGAAAAAATAGACAAACCGTAAAAACAAGGATAACTGGGTGCTGGCGTACTTGGTAAGGGAAAATTATGTAATGTTTTTTGAAACAGGTAGGGGGGAGTGTTACGGAGCAGGGATCAGGTGGGGCATCAAACATGGTGAGATATTCAGGGGGAGTCTCTCAGCTCAACATTTATCACCAACCACCCCTCACCCCATCTCCATGACAACCAGAAGAAATTATTGTTATGTAATTATGTCAGCGGCCCAGAAGGTTCCACTTTGGGTTTTTTGAAGGGGGTGTCGACACTAGTGGAGAGCACATTGGAGACCGGAAAAGCAAAGCTAATTTTGTCAATGCCCCACTTTGTAAATGATTAGTAATCTGCCCAAATGTAATGCTGTAGAATGTTGTAGGTGACTTTACCTGCACTGGACGAGAATGTTTTAGGGTTTGACCACTGAAGACACAATCATTAATAAACCGTAACATTCTAATCACATCAAGCAGTCAACTTTATGAATTGAAAATTATGCTTTTTTGTTTTAAATCACTCTATACCTGTTGTATCTGCTTTTGCACATTTTTATACTTTTTATGTATATACAATTGCTTTTATTTAGAAAGCATACTGAGCTCACATAATAATACTTAAATGAATCTTGGCTAACACTATGTGTTTTCACAACTTCTGGATGTCTACTTTAGACAGCTAGGATAGACAGCAACTTGAATTTTCTTCAGATGAAAATGAGGTTGTGAAGGACAGACCTGCAGTCTTTACAACGACATGCTTTCTATAAAGGTCCTAGATCACATCATTTTCAAAACTCACTTTCAAAACTGTTTTATTGTGTTTTTGGCTACATGTATGACATGTATTTTTTAGATTAAGGACAATAAATAAATTATATCATAGTTGTCTGTAAGCAATTGAACAATCAGTTATTTTTCATACATCTGTTCTCCATCTGAATAAATATACCATTCACTTCAGAGATGCTTTGTGTTGTTTGTTGTTGGAGAGCAAATGGAGAGCAAAGTAAATTTTGCTCTCCATTTATTACTTAAAGCTTACTTTAAGTACTGTGATACCACAGCAAAAACTACTAGCTTAACTAATAGAGTTAAAACATTAAAAGCAAGGGAACAGACAGTAAACCAATTACAAGCATATATAAATACAACATAAAGTCACAAAGTAAGGTCTAACTAGTTTTCATTTTAGGTAAATGTAATAATTAAATGTAAAATAAAACTATGTCCACTGTATAACTGTAATATAGATAAATCTTTGTTAAAGTTGTTGTTTGATTAACATGACAGACAACTGCAGGTATTTATAGGTTACTCTGTCACTTTAAGACCCAATGCACGTACTGATCCAGTATAATGATACACATCCGATTTCTTTCTCAACTTGTTCACTTAAGACATAGCCGAGTGTGTTTACGAGAATACTTGCCGAGACGGGTATTTTGACTGACATAATTTGTGTGTATGTGTCTATCCAAGTGGAGGAATCAGTTCGGAGTTTGCACGCTAATGCGCCTCTCTCTCTCTCCGTGTGCGCACCTCAGGTGTGTGCGGCTGTTCGCGCAGGTAACAGATTAAATAGATACCAAACTAAATTATCCAGGAACCAAATTAAATTATCTTGCCTCTTCTAGTGCTGGAATGGTTTTTAAAATCAATTGAATATGTACACTAGCAAGACAAAACATGTGCAAATGATAATTGTGGTTAAACTTGCAATTGATCAGCAACAATCCGTTTTAACCCTAGTTATTTGAGAGAGAGAGAGAGAGAGAGAGAGTGTGTGTGTGTGTGTGTGTGTGTGTGTGTGTGTGTGTGTGTGTGTGTGTGTGTGTGTGTGTGTGTGTGTGTGTGTGTGTGTGTGTGTGTGTGTGTAAAGTTTTGCCTACATTGTGAGGACCAATTAGTCCCACAAATGTAGTAAAGCCTGAAATAATTGTCAGGTCCAGCCAACAAAGTTCAATAATTTATAGGCTATACAGCACCTTTAAACTCAAGGTCGCTTTAAAGAGCCAACAGAACAAAAGAACCAACGGAAACAGAAGAATTTAAGTACATAAAGTGTATTAAGTAAATTATACCTTTTTTTTAGAAGCAAAGTAAATTATAATAATATATATTCTTTTAAACTAGCTCAACCAAATAGTCTATAAAAGTTCTATAATTTACTCTCATGTCATTCCAAACCTGTATGACTTTTCTTATGCGGAACAAAATAGAACATATTTTAACATATGCATGACCACTATCTTTTGTGTTCCACATAAGGTCAAGAACGACATGGCGGCAAATGATTAATGTTAATATTATTATTTTGTTTTCCAGATGAACTTCCTTCAATAAACTATTCTAAATTATGTCTTAAATTAGAAAATTGTTAAAGTGTGAGAGTAAAGTGTGTTAAAGTGTGAAGACTTTTTAGGCTTCTAGTTTATGAGAACAAAATGACAAAAAAAACAGCTTGTGTGGTTATTCTCTGCTATAGTTATTATTTTTTTAATGTTCTGCTATAGTTATGGAGGTATATTCCCGGTACCACCTGCCTCTATTGTTACTAGTTTATTCGGGAAGTTTGTCCCTGTTGTATCACCGTAGCAATTCAGTCAAACAGAACAGGAAGACGGGAGTGAGAGTGCATGGGAGTGAGAAAGCACAGGGGAGGGGGGAAAATAAAGTGGCTGGAAAACAGTGTTGTGTATTCTTGCAGAGGAGGGACGTCACAGCCCGACCACAGCAGAAGTAGGAATAGGATCATACCAACACAGGAGAGAGAAGTTCAATCTGACCCATGAAAACAAAAGAGATCACTGCAAAAGTTTATTACCGACGCGACTCGTTTTTCAAATATCTTAATAATAATAATATTATGTAACGTTATGCATCGTGACGAGTCACTGCCATAAAGGGTCCGGCCTGAAAACAAGGTGCTGTTTCTGGTTTCCCGTTCATCCCCCTTTCTTTCTCTCCAACAAATCGGCGGAGGTTTTGCGCACAACCGGGAGGTGCCGCTGACTGACACCAGGAGGGAATGAAAGTTTGCCAGGCGGGCGGAATTTTATTCGACGTAAACTCTTCTTGTTTTTGACATCAGGACCGTGTATTTCAATCCGAGACACATTGTAGAGACTTTTAAAAACTGTGGATATTAACTGAGCCGAACAGTGACATCGAAATCCACACAGAAATCCCGTTTAAGGCGTGTGCGTGGGTTACGCCGTAACATGACGGCTGTGGCAGATTGACGCGGATATCACGAGCAAGCGCTGCTGGTTTGGAGCTCGGCTTTTGACTTATCTTGAAGTTCTGCCTCTTTATTTACATATTTTGTGATTTTTTACTGCTCGTGTATATATTATTCTACTGAGGTAGGCTTGGCTTAACTTACGCAGTGCTGCCAAAATGAGTGTAGATACGGAGTGCAGTGTGGCACATCTGATTCAAGCTCATGTAACGTTAAATGTTGCCGTGCAGTCTTAAGGATTATAGGCTCAACCTCAGCCTTTATCATCGATACATGTTCGCTAGGCATTTCTCGAACACTTGCCTGAAGAACCGGATCACTTAGCCTTAAAGAACCCGTTGTTCCCCGATAAAGAAGAAACAAACATTTTATGATCAGAAATCCTGCAGCTGTTGTCGGTTAACGTAAACTGGTCGCGGGGGGGAAGAGCCAAATGTTTCTCCGGGGACCTCACAAGTTTTTCTGAACTGTCCATTGAAAGAAATATACTGATACAATAAAAATACCGCTGTCATAGCTGCAGTTTTGGAGTACATATTTTGAATTTCCTCCTGAATCGCTGTAAAAATGTCAGAAAACGCACCTACGCGGAGTCTGGATGACATCGACCTGGCCGCCCTGCGGGTGAGTGTGTGTTGTTCACCTGCCTGCACCTGCCAGAGGCCCTCACACCCAAACAAATCCATAACTGTATGATCTATACCGATATTATGCTTTGTGAGGAAAATATATACATCAGCGATCTTTTAATAACAATCTTAAAGGTTTACTAGCTCGTGATTGATTATTTCCTGTTGAGTATTGGGCCTGTATTGTGTCTGTAATATAATAATCAAGTATATAATAATCAAGGCCTGAAGTGTTTGCATTTCTGTGTAAGTCTAGGTCTCTCTCTCTCTCTCTCTCACACACACACACACACACACACACACACACACACACACACATTTGTGGTTTGGGAGGGCCTACCTTGCAAATAAGTGTTGACATTGAATAGGCTTCCTCTGTAATCTTAGAATATCTCCCTTGTTGAATGGGAAATGCCCTGCAAAACATTAGTGTAACTTTACATTTAGGCCATCACTCACCATGTTTACGTACAATACAAATGTAAAGGAATGATTCAGTGGACCGTGTTTTTTTTAATGGCTTGGCCTCTTAGTTTTTTGTTTTTTTTTTAACAAAAATTAGGTTAAGTAAATGGATATGTCTACAGATATGGTTACAGCTAAATTAAGTCCAATTTTGTGAGGGGAGAAAATTAGTTGCACACGTAGTATAGAGAAGTGGGCAGATTACTATCTTGACATTAATCCAGATTTTATGGCAAAAAGATGATAATCCTTCACCAGTCTATTTCAGGAAACCAGCTAAAATACATCTTTAGCAACAAATTACCTACCTAATACACTCTGTCAGTAACAGTCAGTAAGATTTTGGAATATTTTTCAAAGAATTCTCATGTTCACCAAGGCTGCATTTATTTAATCAGAAATGCATTAACTGGAATATTTTGAAATACTTGTACTATTTAAAACATCTCTTGTTGTTAATAGAAATGCCTTTTGCAGGATTCTGTGATTAATAGAAGGAAATCGTTGTAACATTGTTAATGAATTTACTGTCTCATTGGCTCAGTTTAATGCATCTTTGCTGAATGAAAAGTATTAATTTATTTAAAAATCTTACTGACCCCAAACCTTTGCACTTTGCACATTAGCCTTAGAATAGCTGGCATATTATGTTGTATACTAGAATAATCTGTGTATTAATGTGCAAGCAGAAGGCTAATCTAGTCATCTAGCTTAGTAGTATGTCAGCAGGTGGCTAATCCTGTGTCTTGGGGCTAATTATGCTCACTAATAGGTGAATTCCTGCATAGATAAGGTAACATGTCAATCTAAAAAAAAAAAAATTCTTAAAGTATAATTTTTATGTGCTTTTGTCATTTTTATTGTATTACTATTTAGGTGTAAATTATTTATTTTTCTGTTTTAGTTTTTATTTCCAATTGATTAGTAGCCTATTTCACTTTGTTTTCAACAAAATGTCAAAATCTATGCCAGACTTCTACAATCATTTAGTTACTTGCCAAAGCAAAATTTCCAAATTTAAAAGTTTTTTCATCTAATATATATATATATATATTCAGCTTTATTTTAATTAACAAAAATGTTTTTAATAGTTTGTCGAGGTATGCAGCCTTCCTAAACAACTACTTTGAACCTAGCGTACTGGACATAAACATGACAGGACTCCTTCCTTTTGACACTTCAGCAGTTACGTGTGTTAGTGCGGTTGTGAATATGCCATAAACGTTAGAGCTCTGGCCGTAACTCTATATCTCTTGTGTTTTGGTACAGTGAGTTCCTGGGCACGGCTCTCCCAGGATGTGATGTGTGTGATATTGCCCCTAGAGAGAGAGAGAAAAAGAGCATGATGATTCACTTAAGATCATTGTTTAATAGCTGTCCTATATAACACCCACATACAGAGTAGATGAACATTTAGGTCTGCAAAACACATTTAGACTATCTCAAGAGGTTCTGCCTTACTTGTGGCCCTCTAGCTAGAATCGCATACGGCCAAGATGTTTTGTAGGTTCGTTGTATTGTTTTTGAACTTGAGAGCAACCTGCTCTCCAGTTCACCTGTGGTCATCTCAATTTCAGTTCTTGTAAGGAACACTTTTAAATAACATTGACTTGCCAGAGCATGAAACATCAAGCACAGCACAGAAGCAGGTGAAGTTATTTGCTGGGGCATGAATTTGGTAAAGTCATGTGTTTAAATTGGTCTATTATTGAATAAGTTAACATAGACTGTAAAAAAAGATGGACGACGCACCTTCATTCTTTTTCATTGTAGAAAAGTGAAGACGCCAATGTCCCAATCTTGCACTGATTCGGGACCCGAGTCTGCGCAGTAGTGAGAGTGGAGAATTATGAAGTGTAGCCGAGGTATCAAGGCCCCACCCACACTCCCGCAGAATCGGTCAGGACAGTTTACTGCAGAACAACTCATGTCAGTGTGAAATAAACAGTTATGGAAATGTAGAAATTAAAGCTCCAAACTCCTGAATATCCTGAAAAAAAGTCTGTTGGTGCTTCAGTGACTACTTCGCTCAGAGAATCATGACGTGTCACTCCTGTTTTTATAACATCAAATAACTAGCTAAAACCAAACTACCTAAAATGACAGAAACCATCTTTGGGAAAAAAACATTTTTAAGTGTAAATTGATTTAGTTTGTCTCACAAGCCATATGAAGAGGGCGGGGTTTATGACCAATACAGGGACCAACCACCTGGGGGCGATCAAAACGTTTTGGGTTCACTTTTTAGGACTTGTATGGCACACTTGTTACATAATAGCAGCCCATTTGACAGCTTGGTTGCTTATGTAAATGCGACATAAATGCTAATGACATCTTAACAGAAACCAAAATATCAAATAGTAGTGATGTAAGATATTGGATAAACACAAACTAATGAATTTGCATGTCATGATGACTAGAACAATCTTCTATACTGTACCTTACAAAATGTAACAGAAGCTTGTTATTAACTGATCAAAATAAACCAGCTGAAGTACACATGTGCCTAATGACAGATGTTTGTCATACATGGGCAAGGAGAGAATATTTATTAATGTTTGTTGGTATCTATTCATGATGAGGTTGCAGGTTAATGATGTAACTTGATGTAGTAATGCTTAAATATTGATAACCGTAGGCTGGCTCTGATGGGTATTACTTTAGTGTCTAATGGCTTCATCTTCCTGTCAGATAGCTGCATGCTGTTCTGAATATTTCCTAGCTGTTTTTGTTTTCCAACCTTAAAGGTGGAGTTCACTCAAATAAAAATTTTGTGAATAAAAGCCTAAATTCAATCTGTTCATCATATAAAGCGATCATGTCTATTCAGAAAATTGACCACTCAATTCATGTGGATTAATTTTACGATATCTTTATGAACTATATAAAACTATATACACTGAACAAAATTATAAACGCAACACTTTTGTTTTTGCCCCCATCTTTCATGAGCTTAACTCAAAGATCTAAGACTTTTTTATTTACACAAAACGCCTATTTCTCTCAAATATTGTTCACAAATCTGTCTAAATATGTTAGTGAGCACTTCTCCTTTGCCGAGATGATCCATCCACCTGATTATTGCACAGGTGTGCCTTAGGTTGGCCACAATAAAAGGCTACTCTAAAATGTGCGAAAAGAGCTGAACAGCTATTTGATTCAGAAAACAGCGATGCTACCACTACGCTACTGAGAAATGTAGTTAAACTAGTAGCGTCTGAGCAGTGCCCAACACTGCTAAGTAGTCTAGCTGTGCTAACTTTACCCATATTGAACATTACCTTTTATGCTGTGTGTAAATGTTAATGAGTGTAAAAGTCTCAAAGTTTTAAAGGTGCACTACAAATAAAGTAATTGTCTCCTAAAAGAAAGAATTGATTCTGAACTGCCTGAAGTCGTCAGCATTTCCAGTCTCACTTCCTGTTACATACCTATGGAACAATGTACAAATTTGCATAATTCCAATTTCATTGGCTGCCCTCGAACAACGGGTCCTTTGACCTTCCCTCAAACACTGTATTTGTTGCTGAGGCCTGGAAGAGTTTGGTTTTTGTCGAGAAGATGTTTTTTTTTTAGCACTGCGAATCCACTTTGCACTTATCAAGTGCTGAGGACGACTCCGGAGCTGAAATTCCGATATTGTAAAAGGTGTTTCATTTCTGTCACACACTGCAAGCGGTCGTTCCAATCATAACAGACTTGGCTGGGTATGCTTGCAGAAAGAAGTGGTTTAGAGAGACTGAATCTTTGAACAAACTGTAATTTGCAATTTATTTCAAAGGAGTTTAGTAATTTAATTTGCTCATCTTTTAAGAGAGCATCATTTCTCTTTTAGCATGGCAATTTAAATATCAAGATTTTTTTTATTTTTAAATTTGATTTGATGTTTTTTCTGTATGTTTTAAATGGGTTTTTCAGTGAGCATTTACATATATTGGCGTATATTTCCTTTGGCACATTGCAGTTTATGTGCTGTCCTGTCACTCATCACACATGCATGGACATACACTGGCTCATTTGGAAGATTTACCCTGTTTATTTTAAATTCTGTCTCTTTCTCAATTTTTGAAAAGCCACAAGCCCCCCTGTATTCTCCAGGGAAAGCCTTATTATCGGTTTATCATCTTATTCAGCGGCTCATTTATTAATTTCCCTGCGTATGTGTCCTCTCTCTCTCTCTCTCTCTCTGAGACAGATGCTCTCTCTAGAGTATAGACTAATTTCCTTTGATCTTTGTGAACTCAGTTTGAATATTATGAGGGCACTAACATATAGGTTTGATAGGATGTGCTATTTATGTTATAAATGCTCTTTTTTTTTTTAATCCTGTTTGTCTGTTCTCATTTCTATTCGCCCTCTTACTGATGTTTCACATAAGAGCATGTTGCTCACTTACAGCTCACCACTCCAGATCTCTTTGAGAGAGAGAGAGAGAGGGAGGAAAAGATAAAAAGGAGATGAAGAGAGAGGAAGATTGCAGTTATTGGAGGCAGATGAGAGTGAGATGATCATGGTGTGTATATGTGTGTAAGAGCTAGGAAGAACGTTAGCCTTGTCCACCCACAGAGCTGTACCGAGGCCATATTGAATCACACACTGTGTGTGTGTGTGTGTGTGTGTGTGTGGCTGCGCTGGCTGTTTTTAACCCTCTACTCATTCTAGTTTTTTGCTGCGCTCCCCATCTGAAGCCACACATAAGAGGTACATAAAGCTGCTTGAGAGTTGCATAATGGGTCTTAATACACGACAATGCAGCATCAACTCCTTTTTTAAACCTTGGGGTTTGTAAACGCATGGCGCTTTGTCTTGTTCTCAATGGCTGAGCAGGTAATGGTTCTGTCCTTGCCATCCTGAGCCAGAAGGGAGCTGCTCGTCTAAGGGAGAAAAATTATCTCCAAAAATAAGCTTGATTTAGGCCATGAAATATTTTCTTTCCTGGTCATCGTAGTAGACTTATTTCTAATAGTGTAGTTTGGATATTTTACACGTCTTGAGAATGACAATAAGAAAGTACAGAGTGAAGTTCTGACTGATAAGGTTCAAAACACACCCAGTGCAAGTTACAAATGCAGACACTTCTAGCTAAGCTAGCTCTATTTCATGCATACTGAAATGCCGACCACAATTGATCAATTCTCAGCATTGCCACAAGTGGAGCCATAACTATATTAGCATAAAATATAAGGAAAAAATCTGCCGTTTCATCAAGAATTTGAGTCTGATTTGTCTTAAATATCCTGGTTACTTAACGGTTTTATTAACTGTTCTTTAAATTAAATGTTTCAAATTTAAGACAGTTCTTGAGAAAAAGTTAAAACCGTTAAGACCAATTATTAGATTTGATTTATATCATCTCTAAAAAGATGTGAAAAGTCCATATGTAAGTATTTATTGACTTTTCACATCTTTGGAGAGGTGACAAATAAAATCTAATAACTGGTCTTAACTGTAATTAAAAACAACAACACTAAAATACCAAATGGAGAACAGTTTATTTTTAATGGGTCAGAATTAAATAACTCTAGGTACCTCTACCTTCCCCTGAGGTTTGCTTTGCCAACGTAAGAGTCATATCATAGAATGTTCAACCATGTTGGTCAAATTCTGGCATCTGCGTTCACATTCCTGAGTAAAGGATCTTTCTGGTCTAAGGTATTTTGGGGTCTTAATGTCTTTGAACTGAAGTACGTAAATCCAATGAATTTCCCTCTACAGTCTTTATTTTAGGGGGTTTTCATGATTGTATGATTTCACGATCTTAAAAATTGTTTATCTCCGTCAGGACCCAGCAGGAATCTTTGAGCTGGTGGAAGTCGTGGGCAACGGCACCTACGGACAAGTGTACAAGGTGAGCTACAGATGGAGGGCAGGAGAAAGAGGGATGGTGATATTTGTTAGGAGTAAATGCTATCCTATTGTTACTCAGCAAGAATAGATGGATGATAAATTAAACTCCAATTTGTTTTCTTAGAAAAATCGAGTTATGTACCACCATGTGTGTTTGAGTGCGAGAGTGAAGATGGATTCAGTGGTTGCTGGTACATGAGTAACAGAGGACAGAAGTTGTTTAAAGCAATTGTGTTCATGTGTACGCGAGGGCATGTGTGAGAATGTACACACTCAGCGTGGTGCAATAACACAGAGTACCTCAGATCACTGCAGCTGTGCTCAGACCTGTCAATACTCGCCTTTGAGATGAAGACGCCTGGATGAGAGGAGGAAGCTGACAGCCTAATTAATGGAGAACATAATGAATGCAGATAAATTCAATGGATAAAGCTAAATTGTGTAATTTCTGTACTATTAGTGCCACCAAACGGAATTTGAAAAATAACTGGTTTTCAAATAGATTTCATTAACTCTCCTCATCTACAATTAGTCAGTCAAACATATAGTCCAGTGATGCTGTTTCGGGTTAGCCAGGTATGTTTACGCTTTTTGGATAAATCGGTCTATAAATGGCTTTCTTATAGTCTGCATATGAAGCTGAGATAGGAGAGAGTATTTTAACATAGACAAAAAATACATTCTTCATTTTTAAGGAACCACATGACATGTAGTGTGTAATAAGTCATTTATACTTGCAGACTCACAGTGATTTTAACCCTAAAGTCCTCTGTAATTATTGCAATGTATGGCATAAGCAGCCTTTAAAGAGTGTGTAGGGTGTAATTTGTACTTCAGGTTGTATTGTTTGGAAAATGTGTCGTTTGTAGACTAGTGAGGATGTAGTTTATGTCATGTATAATGAGTGTGTACTGTAGTTTATAAAGGGATGTGGTATGAATGTGTTTAACTTTTGGGTTGACAGTGAGGTGGTTTATCTAGCTTATTTTAAGTGTTGTTGAATATGTAGTTTGTAGACTAGAGTATACTATGTGTCTTCCCGTGGTTTTTCTTAAAGTACTATGGTTTTACCGCAATCATTTTGAAAGGGTAGTTATATGCTAATAAGAACAAGGTGGTGAAGAACAAACTTACAGTCCGTAATATGTTATATTAATATACTGTTATGTTATACATTAGTATACTATAAAGTACCTTTTTTGGGATTTAATCATTTGTCGAGCCCCAAAAAATGTTTGGAAATGCATATAATACCATTCAAAAGTTTGTGGTGTGTAAGATTTTTTTGAAAGACATCTTTTATACTCCCCAAGTCTATTTTTTTTAAATCAAAAATACAAGCAGTGATTTTTTAAAATATTATTACAACTTAAAATAACTGTTTCTATTGTAATATATTTTAAACTAATTTATTCAGCAAAGCTGAACTTCCAGCAGCCATTACTCCAGTATTCTGTCACATGATCCTTCAGAAATCTATATGCTGATTGTGGTGCTTCAGCAAAACAAAACTATTTTTTTAATGAATAGAAAGTTCAATGAACAGCATTTATTTGAAATATAAATCATTTGTAACATTATAAATCCCTTTGCTGTTAATTGTGATCAATTTAATTCGCCCTTGTTGAATTAAAGTATCAATTTCTTTCAAAAAAAAAAAACGTACTCCACACTTGTGAATGCCAGTGTTTTTTTGACAGTTTTCAGCATACTTCTATGCCTTACTGCCTCATTTTTGCGCATGTTAAATTAAATATGGTGGTATCTACTCTGATTATGGTGTATTAACAAATAAAGTTAGTAAATTAGCCATTTCTAAGCTACTTGTTATTGAAATTCTTTCTGTCTCAGGGTCGTCATGTAAAGACGGGCCAGCTGGCGGCCATAAAGGTCATGGATGTGACTGAGGAAGAGGAGGAGGAGATTAAAGCTGAGATCAACATGCTGAAGAAGTACAGTCACCATAGAAACATTGCCACCTACTACGGAGCTTTCGTGAAGAAGAGTCCGCCCGGACACGATGACCAGCTCTGGGTCTGTGCTTCCTCAGACTTCTGAACCTGATCGACTCCTAACCTTATAACTGATCTCATAACTGCTAAAAGTCTTGCATCATGACACTGTGATCAGATACATATATAGTCTGCCATTAACTGAAATGGTTTAGCATGAAAAATATATATTTCTTGGTCATGAACCTTGTTGATTTGGAAAACGATGAATTATATCAGCTTGCAGTTTCATATATGTACATATATGTTTGTTTTTGTTTAGCTGGTGATGGAGTTTTGTGGTGCCGGCTCAGTGACAGACTTGGTGAAGAACACAAAGGGCAACTCTCTGAAAGAAGACTGGATTGCTTATATCTGCAGAGAGATACTGAGAGTAAGACTCTTAAAGTCACCATGAAATGAAAATTGACAGTTCTTAATGCAGTGTTATTTTGAATGATTTATCTGTGTGCATTTATTTTTCTTTCAATCATGTGCCGCCTTAGTCTTTAAACAAAAACTTTAACTCCTCCCCCTCACAATGACGTCTCTTTACTGATGGCATGTGTGCCTGCAAGTGTGTGGGACAATAATGCATCCCTTCCAGCAACCTGCATATGTCACAACATAGAAAAAAAGACGATCTCAATTTTCATTTCATGTTGACTTTAACAATACACATTACATGCCTTATACATGATGCCTAACTGCAGCCTTACTTGAGTTTTATCTTTTAGTTTGATGTAATTATGTATGTAATGTTGCACAGCCAGTAAATGCTGTCTCTCTTTTCCTCAGGGTCTGTCTCACCTCCATGCTCATAAAGTCATCCACAGAGACATCAAGGGACAGAATGTACTGCTTACAGAGAACGCAGAGGTTAAACTTGGTGAGTGGGATATTTGCTTTGCAAAAAACAAACAAAAAACAGACTAGTTCAGTAACTGTGATATTTGATTTGTGTAGCCCTGTTGTGTCCAAAAATCAGAAAATTTGAGTGTCTGTTTTCTTGCCCATATCCTATCTGATAAAAGAACATCTTTTAACAACTAGAGCAAAGCACTGAAGCTCATTAATATAGACCTGACACCACGACAAAAATATCTTCACACACCACAACCTGAGGGAGAATGTGGCTTAAGTGGAAGAGTGTGTCTGTGTATGAGAAGGAAGGAATTAGCATAGATGAATATAAACATTTTGTCTGCGCAACAGGTTTCATAAGACTTTGAAGGCAAAATGTGTTGTGTAATATTACAGATCCTAATTGCTTCCTCTTTCCTCGCTCTTTCTGTAGTGGATTTTGGGGTGAGTGCACAGTTGGATCGTACAGTCGGCAGAAGAAACACTTTCATTGGCACACCGTACTGGATGGCCCCAGAAGTCATCGCCTGTGATGAGAATCCTGACTCCACCTATGATTACAGGGTAAAATGAGCTTCTGACTGTTGATGTACACCAGTGTTTCTCAACCAAAAGTGGGTCGCAAGACCTTTTTGAGTGGGTTGCGATGTGTGCAGTCAAAGAAACAACAGACTTTTTATGTTTAATTCAGTTTTTTCTAATGCAAAACTTTTATTTCGAAAGATGTTCATGAAAGCTGTTGAAATTTCTTTAAAAAAATCTCATTGACCTCAAACCTTTGGACGGTTGTGTACATCTGTGTGTGGGTCACATTGTCTTTGTTTTAAAAGGTACAGCAGGCATTTTTCCATTTTTAGTCTTGGAAACATTGTAAAATATATTTGTCAAAATTACTAATTAAGTTTAACAGATCTATAATAAGCTGCATAAAAGTGTCTTCTGTCATGCTGGCTCCCATGTTGAGATCACATAAGGCCCTGTTATCATATGCTGATAATACCAATACTGACGCCTCTATCACAAGGAGATGGTTTTGTGAATTCTGATGATAAAATGGGGATGTTTAATTATATAAATTAAACATTATAAAGCCATTATCAACATTTAAATGGGACTAATTGTTTGTTTTCTGGTTAACACGAGTTGTTGATTGACAATATTGTATTATTCTTGAGATTTAAAGCACTATTAATTACCATAAAAACCTGTCTACAGAAAATACACGTGACATTTAGCTAGGTAATTATTCAATGAAGTGATAGTGAATACTACACTTTTCTCTCTGTTTGGTTTGAATGACTATAGCATTGTCTGTGAGGAGAAATGGTTCCTCTAAGTCTAAACTGCTGTTTGTTGGCAAAGTTCTTTGTTTTTCACTTTTTAGCTCATGATACATGTTAATGTTTAGTACATAACCAATAAATAATGCAATTATTATTAGTGTTTTTTTTTTTAACTGGATTTATTTTTATGTGAGGATCCTGTTAATACAACATTAGAATTGGTAGTATGAATTTTTCCATTTCAATCCACCCATCCCTATTATTGCACCCCTTATTTTGATTGATTGTGTGTGACTGCCTGAATAAAATAACCTTTTTCTTTCTTTCTTTCTTTTTTTTACAACAGAGTGATATCTGGTCTCTGGGAATCACCGCTATAGAGATGGCTGAAGGAGCACCTCGTAAGTACAATGTCTGTGTGTTTACAGATGCAAGCTCACATTACAGTGTGGATCCAGACCTAAATATGAACAAAATAACTATCAGTCCCTCATAGCAGCAGTATGACACTCACATTACAATTGCAATTGCAGCTCTTGTTTTTGAGTGAATAAAAAAGGGTTGAATATGTGAATTTGCACAGTTACTGCTTTCACTTTACCCCTCACATACTCTGGTCTGAAATGCAAACGGTGTGACGTACGCTGTGACGTACGCTGTGACGTTCTGTTTCTTACAAGCACAGTTATATCGTCTTCTGCATTAAATGCTCAAGCTATTTAGAGTCGGGTGGATTCTGATGCGCTGTCAAATTTTTATCGTTCATCAGCTGGAAAAAAACGTTCTGAAAAAGATCCAAATGATATCGTTCCTCTATATTGTTATCATTATATTTATTGTGTGGACTTGCCAATTCTCATAGAATTAAAATTATTATTATAACTTAATAGTTTTCAGTATATTTAACATCCTTAGTGTAAATAATTAGCCTTAAAGCAACACTCCACTTTTTTTGGAAATAGGCTCATTTTCCAACTCCCCTAGAGTTAAACAGTTGAGTTTTACCCTTTTTGAACCTATTCAGCCGATCTCCGGGTCTGGCGGTAGCACTTTTAGCATAGCTTAGCATAGATCATTGAATCTCATTAGACTGTTAGCATCTCTCTCAAAAAAATGATCAAAGAGTTTCGATTTTATTATGCAGGAATGAGAGTATAGTTCCTAGCCATGTCGGCCTAGAAACTCGCAACTTTTCATTTTTCGGCAGTCTTAGTACACGATATATTTACAGAAGGGTCAAGTTTTAAATAGGAAAAATATCGAAACTCTTTGGTCATTTTTTTTGGAAAGAGATGCTAACGGTCTAATCAGATTCAATGATCTATGACTCTAGGGGAGTTGGAAAATGATTTCCAAAAAAAGTGGAGTGTTCCTTTAAAGGGATAGTTCGCCCCAAAAATGAAAATTCTCTCAGTAATTACTCACCCTCATGTTGTTCCAACCCTATTAGACTTGCGTTCATCTTCGGAACATAAATTAATATATTTTTGATTAAATCTGAGAGCTGGACCACTCCTCCATAGGCTTCTATGAGATTGAAAGTTGCCGGCCCAGAAAAGTTATTAAAGACAATGTTAAAATAGTCCAAGTGACTACAGTGGCTCAATCTTAAGTTTATCAAGTGAGGAGAATACTTTTTGTGTGCAAAAAAAACAAGTTTTTTCATTTTTGGGTGAATATCCCTTTAATATGATGTCTTTTGTTGTTGTTGTTGTTGTTTTTTATATTTTATTTAAAACATTTCACATTTTACAAACCAAGCAAACAGTAATACTATAAACGTCCCTCTTTCCCATACCTGTTATTCAAGTTGAATAAAAGAAATAATAGAGTAACAGAGATCGATCTGTACTCCATTGTCATAACTTATGCAGCATAACACTTAGTCATATTCTCTCTCTTACACGCTCACACGGACAGCGTGTAGCAGCGGCCCAGTCACTGCTCTACTTTCGTTCATGAATTGTTGTCACCTCCTGAATCAGTTAGTTTGTTAATTGGGCACATAGGTGAAAGAGTATTTTATCAGCATGTTTGATCTCTGTGCTCTTTCCTTCAGCGTTGTGTGACATGCATCCCATGCGAGCTTTGTTCCTAATCCCACGGAACCCTCCTCCTAAACTGAAGTCCAAGAAATGGTGAGGACACGCTGTTTCAGCTGTTATTTTAAGATCAAGCTATATTTTCCTTCTTCCTTCCCTCCCTTTTTTCCCCTCATCTATATATACATGCACTGCATACGAAGTTATGATCGCTGCCATCCGTATAGGTTCTCTTTTTGTATGTGGTTTCCTCATTTTTCAGGCAGGAGTTGCAGTGTTTTCACCCCTATATCCTTATACATATAGAGTGCTGTTGCATGACGAAAAATAAGTTCTCTTTCTACCTTCATTTCATCTATGTTTTTATATATTTTTTTTCCTGTTGGTTGCATTTGTCATATATTGGCATGCCGTGCTATAGTTTTCAGATTGGAGTTATTTTGGTACCTCTGGTCAGAGCCCTGCCCTTGAACAGCTGGTTATAGAAGTAGAGATGGAGCATGTGTTGGGTTTGAATAAAAAAGGCAGCCTTGTTTCGTTTTACTGCATTCTCTGTAACATACAATGATGTGGAAGATATTCTGCTTCCTGTTTAAAACAGCCTGTTCTGTTTGCATTTTTTCAATATGTGTCTGTCTTTTGTAAAATTTAGATTTTTTTTCCTTTATAACTTTAAACTATTACAGGGCTCATCAAGGAGGAGTTTTTCTTGTTTAATATGTTTATTTTTAGCAGTAAATGTTTACGTGTCAGAAAGAAATATACACTGACTGTTCAAAAGGTTCCTAAATTTGTTTTGGAGGTCTCCTACAACAGGTTTTATATGCATCAAAGGTCACTGATCACTGATGAGTTCACTGATTTTCTCACAATATACACTGCACATCACCATATTTTTAAAAGATTCTCAAACGACTCGTCCGAAGATTCAATCTCTCTTTTCCGTGAGCTACTCTGTTCTTATTTGCAGACAGCCCAGTCTGTTGTAATTGGTCTACCGCTTACAGTGCGTGTCGGAAACTAAATACCCATTACCATAACTGAATTTCAGCTCCGGAGGCTTCCTCAAGCTCACCGATTGTACACACTGTAAAGACAGTAATGGCATCGATTTTACCATATCATTCCGAGCGCGAGTCCGATGATGAAACACTGGAAGAACTAGTTATTCAACCCGAACCTCCATTGGAAGGACGACTTGAGCAGGATGTTTCTCAGTGATGCGCTACTCAGTTTGAAGTACATTATGAGATGTTGCAACTGTAATTCTTCACCATCAGTATTAGCAAGTGTATGTCCATCAACAAGTAGATTTCTAATTTATTGCGGTGCACATATGGAAACTTTATCAATAACTGTATCAGTATCAACGCATACGTTAGATGAGCACTGATGTGAATGGCTGATGTAACATTAAAGTTTTTAAAACAAATCTTGCTCCATCCTTTATCATCACTCAAAGTAGTAACAAAAACAGACAATCTGCATTTATGGACACAATTTAGGCAGTAGTGGACCCAGAGCTGATTTGCAGAAGTATTTCAGTATGACAGTAATAATGTGAGTTAGACCTACACAATAAAAAACACAAACCTACTGTTTTGAAACACCGGTAGAAAATCTATACATCTTTAATAGAGAAGCTTTTTGTAAATCCCATTTAGACCTCACAGAGATTTGAGAAGCAATCATCAAAAGGTTGTACTGCTGTTGCATTGCTGTGGTAATTCACATCTTTTGGAAGTGTTTACAAAGAGAATTTGCTTTTGCAGAGCATAAAACAGCGGTTTCTTGACATGTACACTTCAGTGTTTGAGGGCAGGTTAAAGTAAATGTTGTTTGCAGGCAGCCAATGCAGACCATAGGTAAATGTTACTGACCATACAAATGACCATAGGCATTAGGCAAATATGTTACTGTGTTACGTATGCAGGTCACGAAAGAGTTCCTGACGACTCGTTTAGGCTGTTCAGAGTTGATTTCTTTCTTATGGGAAACAATAACTATTTATCGCGCACTTTCTACTTAGCAACTTTGCAGACCGTTTACATTCAGAGACAGCTATATCGCACACAGCATGAAAGGTAATATTCGAAAAAGCATAATAAGGGCACTTTAAAACATTAAAAAAAAATGTACTGATTGCATCTGGCGTGAAACCCTTTTGCACTGACCCGAGGCCTGTGGGCCTTGTAAAACAGCATTCTATAATCAGTTTTATTTTTTTAATTGACTTTTTTGCTAATACATTAATTTCTTACATGTTTTTCTGTCTCTTTCAGGTCTAAGAAGTTTATTGACTTCATTGAGGGTTGTCTTGTAAAGTCCTATCCGAGTCGTCCATCCACCGAACAGCTACTGAAGCACTCGTTCATCAGAGACCAGCCCACTGAGAGACAGGTCCGCATCCAGCTCAAAGACCACATCGACCGTACACGCAAGAAACGTGGCGAGAAAGGTGTGTGCCATGCGTTTTCTTTAATGTTGCCTTTGCAAATGATTTTAGACAAAATATAAGAGCAATAGAGCTTTATTAATCACAGAAGCCCCAAGAAACATTTCATGACCCAAGCACTTAATTCAGTAGTTAAATCAGTTTTATCATCAGAGTCAGGACGGATGCATGGGCTCCTCTTGGACTATAGATTATAATTTGTCCACCCATTTGTACACCGGAGCTCTGTAGTGGAACAGAATATTTAATAAAGTTTGTTTACTTGCCTTTGTGCAGTGAGGTCACCAAGACTCCCATCCAATCAGAGCTCATCTTTGCCTTGGACCACAAATAGGGTGTTTGTGCATAACTGCGTAGCTTAGAGTAACTCATGAGATCTGTGGACCGTAGTGTAATCAAATAGCACAGCTGGGCTTGAATTATGTTTCTTTCTGGATATGAAGAACAGCTAAAAATGGAAGCATCCAGCCAGCAGCCTTCAGCATTATTATTAGAGCTCACACAGTATCAGTTAAGGAAGAGTGCGGATGATTTCGACACTTTTAAGTGCTGCAGTATGCATAAACTGTGTTGAGCCATGTTATATTAATGCCTAAAATCTTTCTTGTTGTTTTCCTGCCCTCCTCTCTCTCTCTGTTTCTCGCTTTTTCATTTTGTCTTGATTCCTCTCAGAGGAGACTGAGTACGAGTACAGTGGTAGTGATGAAGAGGATGAGAACAGAGGTGATGAGAGAGAATCCAGGTAAACACAGCAGCATCTGTGTTTACACAACCCTACATAGCTCTACACAACATTGCAGAAGCTCTCCCCGGTGTTACTGACATTTTGTGTTAACTTAGCAGTATATAGTGTGAATTTTATATCAAAGTTTAATGTATAGATGTATAGCTAAACTCTAGGGTCGAGCTGCATTAAAGTAAGAAAAGAAAATGGTTTTCCAACTTGACTTAAACAATTAGATAATTGACCTGAAACTTCAAATAAACTAGTAGATCATTTCACTTAAGATTTGGTAATCAATTTTCCTTGAGAACTTAAACTAGTATATAACAGACTTGACTTGAACTAGTAGATAACATATTTGAGACTTGGCTTGAATTAAATGTATCTTTTGATTCACATACAACTTCAAGATTTGAGACTTGTCTGAACGAGTCAATAATAAGTAAGCCATTTGTTTGTTTAAGGTGGGGTCATCAAATCATGACAACTGCTATTTGCAAACAATCATTATTTTTGCAATTGCGCTTAGAGCTTTGGGGCAGAAATTACACCCTTCACCCTTAATAGATTTGTTTAGGGAACTGTTTTATGTGTATAGATGGTTCCTCGTAATGCTCCATTAATGCTTTATCATATTACTCAACATGGATCAATCCCTACTCACTTTCACATGAGTGCATGCCCTTGATGTAGCTGAGAGAAAAATGAACGTACAGTCCTCCTTGCAAAACCTTAACTGTCTAAATCAACTGACTCTCCTCCATTCCTGTTTATTTATGTCTGAAGCTCTATTTTGAATGTTCCTGGTGAGTCGACATTGCGGAGGGATTTCCTGCGGCTGCAGCAAGAGAATAAGGAGCGTTCAGAGGCCTTAAAAAGACAGCAGGCGCAGCTCGCCGCTCAGCGCAGAGACCCCGAGGAGCACAAACGTCAGCTGCTGCATGACCGGCAAAAACGGATAGAGGAGCAGAAAGAACAGAGGCGTCGCTTAGAGGAGGTACACATGCATGCATGGGCACATGAAAGTCACTGAACATCATCTTTCTTCTCACAGGAAATGATAAGGGCAGAGTGCCAATCATAAAAGGTGGTCTGTATTTGTGTACTGACAGATACTTGCTCTGTTTGAGATGTGGTATTTTCCTCCATGCATTTCCTCTTACATTTCACAGGTATAAGTGTTAGAAAGTCTTAATAGAAAGATAGCAATAGAATAAGAGCGTGATAATTCTAAGACTAAAATATAAATTTTTCCAAAATATTTGTTGGACATTAAATGTGCCATATGTTGAATTTTAAACCTACAAGTAAGTGTATTTTTATGATGGCAGTAACTTAAAAGTAACTATTCAATCCAATCCAACTTTATTTATGAAGCACATAATAAAACAACATACTGTAGTTGACTGTTGACTATTACAATGAGGATATGAAATGTAGGCTAATATAAGTACTAAGCTCAGATGAGTGAATGTATGTTCCCTCTTACAAGTTAACATTTAGTCTGCGCTTTTGTTATTTATTTTCAATTTTAGTATAGTGAAATTTCATTATTTGTTTGTTTTTTTTAGACTGTAATGTTCTGACGATATTAGAATGTAATGTGATTTTAACAACATTGGGCAGGATGTGAAATAACTTATATATATATATATATATATATACACACAGAAATATTTTTTGGGCCATATCACCCAGCCCTATGAACCACTTTTATAATACTTTTATGGTTCTTCTTGCAACCTTGCCTGAAGCGTAACAGCTCCATCTTTATTTACTTTCATTATATTTAAAAACGATTGCTGGGCAAGTTAACGCGTTATCGCGTTAACGCATTTATTAATTAATGCCGACAATTTTTTTTTTATCGCACGTTAACAGTTTTTTTTAATTTATTTTGAAAGTCCGTTGCTCACTGGCTCTGAATACACATAGGCCTACAGTCAAACCATGATCACAGGAGGGGCGGGATATATAACCCACCCAAACCAGCAGTGGAGAAGCTTTGGCAGGTTCTCAGGTGAACAGAAAGGGAGACAGCGCTCCGCGAGTGAATGACAGGCCCTCTATACAGTACCTATAAAACCTATAGATAACTATTTAGATTCTAGAAACTCACAAACAGCGAGCCGAGGATCAGTCTCTCTTCCAATGATTTGTGCTGCGCGTCGTGTACCAAAATAGACAATCGAACTTCGGCAACGGGCGGGTGCGTGCGTGAGGCGAGCATGACCGCAACAGTTTCACAGGAACGCACCCGCTTGACGCTGCACCATGTGCTCGACCACTTCACCTCACTCTGTTTAATGTAATCTTACGTGGGAAACCATGGCATGATCAAACCTAAGCTACTATCAGAGAAGTAATGTTGGTCGACTTATATCTGTAGTAGTGATCATGACCTCTGACTACATAGACTGTTTCTGCTGCTCCCTGATACAAGATACCTGTTGATACCTGTTCAGAAAAAAGAAAACAAGAAAACTGGACTCGTTTTAACAAGCTAGATAAAAGGTAATGCCCTGGCAGTGGCAAATAGCTTTGTTTAAATATTTGATTTGATTACATTAATGTTTAAGTTGAGATTTACAAGAAATATTTTATTGATACTGTGTAAAGGGAATACTGCTGGAATAAAAGCACTTTGTTTAAAGTTTTTGCAAACCACATGTTATTGCACTTTTGTGTATATAGCAGTACATTTAAATCAAAAGTGCGCAATACACTACTTTAGAATTCATTATTCAATTTTGTGCACAACAATGCGATTAATCGCAAGAAAATTATGCGATTAATCGCCATTTTAAAAAAATTATCGTTGCCCAGCACTATTAAAAACGTGCCCAGTGTATTATTTTGGGTTCCACTGAAAAAAGAAGAGTAATTAATGACAAGATTTTCATTGTTTGGTGGCCTAATCCTTAAAGTGTTTTAGATTTGATCTCCTGTCCATGAATGTTGGACTGAATATAGATCAGAACAGCTCATTGGATGATGCTAAAATTTTATGAGGAAATTTTAGAAAAGTCAATGTTTGACATAAAACACATAGTTCATAGCCAGAAGATTGACAGCAGTGTTTTTAAGTACTGAACATTTTTCTCTTATCTGGAGCCTGTTTTTCTTCATTACAGTGAACACAGGGAGGTATTTGTGGAATTTTGTGACGCACATGTTGGTGAATTTGAGAGACAAACCCGGTAAATGTATGAGAACTCTACATGCTCTGCAAAGTCAGACTTTTAATTGGTTTAGTTTTGAGTGGTCATTGTCACTGGATGACTGTGGAAGGACATGATTAGCATGACTGCCTGATTATCCTACACTTGCTGAGAGAGACATGGATGAATAGCCACAACACAAAGGAGGGGTGTGTATTTATGTACTCAGCATCATAAGCCATTATATTCATGTCTGCCTTTGTACACGAGGAGAGATTCCCAAAGTCAAGCCCCTCACAGCTAAGCTAATTAAATCTGTTCTTGAGGTGGGATCAAGACATGTTTGCTGGGGGATATAGAATATGGCACTTAATTAACTTTGTATAGAAGGCTACAAAAGTCTGAGACCACTTTAAAAATCTGACCAAATTTGCAATCCCATTTAAAGCAAAGGTATATTTTGAGCTGAAATATATTATTTTCATTTAATAATTCACTGCCATTCAAAAGTTTATTACTTTTTATTCAGCTAAGATGCATTCAATTGATCAAAAAGGACTGTAAAGACATTTACAATGTTACAAACGATTTCCATTTCCAATAAATGCTGAAGTAAATGCATTTCAAAAAGAATTCTGTGGGGACAAAATCTATCATTAAAACATCAAGCCGAATTGTTTACGACATTGATAATAAGAAATGTTTCCAAAGCACAAAACCAAAGCAAACGAATTTAAATAGCTTATTTAAATATTAACTATTATTTTAAATTGTAAAAATATGACTGTTTTTAATTGTATATTTAATCAAATAAATGCAGCCTTGGTGAACATAAGATACTTCTTTTGAAAACATTTTATTTTACTACAAAAAAAAGAATATATATATATATAATGTATATGAATGATAGAGTTTTGGTTTGCTGTTAAGTTTCATCCTGCATATAGGCCATGTGCAGCGACAGCAGCACCATCTTGCCACTAACCCACTGAATACAGCACCGCAGTGCACTGACTCACCAATATCACTATACTCACCCTCTCGCACCATAACTGTCCCCAATGCCTTAGCCAGAGAAACGAGAGAAATTGAAAGTGACTATGTTCTCTGTTCTCTCCCCCTTAATTTCCCTTCTCAAAAGCATTACATGATTTTTAGCAACAGGAAGGGTCTCATTATTTCAGCCAAATATGTTAAAGTGACTCACTCTTTCTCCATCTCTCACACACGCACAGCAACAGAGGAAGGAGAGAGAGATGGTGCGGCAGCAACAGGATAAAGCTCCTCACCGGAGACTCGATGACATGAGACGAGAGGAGGACAGGAGGATGGCAGAGAGAGAGCAGGTAACCAATCACAGCCACAGAACTGCAGCCGGGCCGGCCAATTGCAGCCTGGCGTGGGTGTTCCCACTCAGCACAGCTCTGGCCCTGGAATGTCTGTGGAGTGGTTGCCATGGCAGCAGGTTCTCAAATGCAGTGTGTGTGTGTGTGTGTGTGTGTGTGTGTGTGTGTGTGTGTGTGTGTGTGTGTGTGTGTGTGTTGGAGGGTAAGCTGTGTGCAGCCCTACATTCAATACAATTCAAACTGACAGAAACACAAAAGACCAATCAGCATGAATTAGTGCACAATGTGCCACAGGACAGACTCTTCAGAACGACCTCACATGTACATGCCTCACATCACACTTCCTTCAGTTTTCCTCCTCTAAACGACTGGAGAAACGCACGCATACACAACACACTCCTCAGAGTGGTAGGAACTAGTTGTAAACACTCGCTGTGTGCCATTTTAAGATTATAAAAGCGCCATGACGTTACGGCTCAACCGCAGTAAGTGAATGAAGCGCATGGAACAAACCTCTTCACTCTGTCGAGGTGTCTTCAGCCATTTTAAAAAGCCCATCAGAAACACTTCTTTAAAATGTCTGCCTCTATCTTCAGAGGCTGCACAGACAGGTGTATCTGTCCACTCCCTCAAATATCTTTTTATTCTATCCTTTTGAGTCCATTCTGATCCATCTCTTCCTTCCTCTCCTCCTCCACTGCTCCCCATTATTTATTTCTCTCTCTCTCTCTCTCTCTCTCTCTCTCTCTCTCTCTCTCTCTCTCTCTCCATCCCTCTCTCTGTAGGAGTTTATAAGACATAAGTTGGAGGAAGAACAGCGGCAGTTAGAGATACTGCAGCAACAATTACTGCAGGAGCAGGCATTGCTAATGGTAACACTCCTTTCTTTCTCTTCCCTCTGTCAGTCCTTAGACAGTTTTGGTGCGTGTCATGTTTCAGGACCCCGAGGTTGTGCTGGAATGATCAGAATCTGCCTGGTTTCAGAATGGGAAACATATCAAGCAGTGTTTTGAAATGTTCTGGAGCATGGGTCTTTAATTATTGTTTGATTTTAAACTAATTTTATGAAAATATGCGTTAAAGTAAAAAAAATACAGTATTAAGTTAAATTCACCCAAAGCTAGTGTTAAGAAGCTTAAGTTGAGCTAAATGTTTGTTGTTCCTTTCCAATTAAAATAAGTTATTTTAATTTATTTGATTAAAAATGCAGTAAAAACAGTAATACTGTAAAATATCATTGCACTTGTAAAATAACAGTTTTCTATTTGAATATATTTTTAAGATGTAATTTATTCCTGTGATCAAAGCTGAATTTTCATCATCATTACTGCAGTCTTCGGTGTCACATGATCCTTCAGAAATAATTCTAATATACTGATTTGCTGTTCATGAAGCATTTATTATCATTATCAGTTTTGAAAACAGCTGTGCTACTATTTTTTTTGTGGAAAACAGTGATTTAAAAAAAATTCAGGATTATTTGATAAATTGAATGTTCAATAGAACAGCATTTATTTGAAGTAGACATCTTTTGTAACATTATAAAATAATTTACCGATCAATTGAATGCATCCTTACTGAAAAGTATTAGTTTAAAAAACACACCTTTACTGACTCTAAACGTTTTAATGGTAGTTTATTTATAAATGAAAACAATAACACTCTTAAGTATAAAGCAGATTTGGACCCCTGTTCTTAAACATGAGAATCTTTGCTGAAGTGAGACTCCTCAAACTTGACTTGTGTATGTTTCTTCACAGCTCTGTTTATGTTTTAGTCAATATAACATAAAGGTTTGATTTGGTAATTTGTTTATATTGCTTGGATTAGTTTCATTTTAAATGTACAATTTGCTGCGAACAAGGTCAATATCAGAAGAAAGTACAATATGACATAATTACACACAATATATTACATCACTGTGTACCCAATACAGCAAGGCTGTTTTACATATTGTCCAATTGCTTGAAATACTTGACAGAAGAATTGTACAGCTAAGGGAAATGTTTTTCTTTCATTCTTTAGTTGTCAAAAACTTCAGAGAATGTGAGCCAATATATCCTAAAACTCAAATAATCACGTTTTTGTGTGTAATTATTCATTAATTCATAATTATTTCCTTTGCATGTTGGGAAGGGGCATATGTTTTACATTTTTTGTTTGTCTCTGTGTTTGCGCATGTGACACTGTGCTGTTTTGTGTTAATTATTTCCTGTGCCTGCAAAAAATGCCATGTACTGACTTCCACATTTTTCTAGTTAATAAGTTATTAATTGTTTGTTCATGTGTGTGAAGGAGTACAAGCGTAAACAGCTGGAGGAGCAGAGACAGTCGGAGAGACTTCAGAGACAGCTGCAGCAGGAGCATGCGTATCTCGTCTCACTGCAGCAGCAGCAGCAACAAGACAAGAAACCACAGATGTACCACTACAGCAAGAACCTAGAGAACAACAAACCAGCCTGGGCTAGAGAGGTACGCTTAGACCCTGCTGAAAACAATAGTGCTCTGATTTGAAGCGTCACAATATAAATTCTTATGCTTTGATCCTCAGGTTGAGGAGCGCAGTAAACTGAACAGACAGGGCTCTCCCAAAATCTGCACTACAGTCTCTGACACCAACATTCAGTCCCGTTCAGAATCAATCAGCCAATCAGGAGCTTCACAGACTCCACCCATGCAGAGACCCGTGGAACCACAGGGTGGGCAGGGAAAGGTGTGCTATCTGTCATTTTATTCCCTCACTCAAATCTGAGCGGTCATATTCGGCTAGAATGCAGTATGAATTTTTTTTTTTTTTTTTAAATACGACTAATAAGTCTACTGTTTAAAATAATGAAACCATTAAAAATAGCACATACAGAGAATACAAGAACACCTCTGTGTGAGTCTACTTTGGACTGGGTTGCTTTGGACTGTATGCTAGTTAATGTCTTTTGTTTAAAGCCAGTGACACACCAAGCCGACGGTCTGCCATTGGGCAACGTCAGGCCATTTTTGAGATCCGGCCGACTTTCTGTGTGTTCCGCACCATTGGCTCTAGTTGGACATTTTTCTTTTTTGCCGATTCAGCATAGAATCTGCGTCGGGCCGTCAGTGAGAGAGAAAACTCGAATAGTGTATAAGTGAATAAACACGAAATTGATGAAAGCAAGCGAAGAAGTCATGACACCAGAGACAGAAAGACTGTTCTAATTTCACCTCATCTTACCTGAGCATTCAACAGCGTGAATAATTTCATAATAACATATAACAATAAAGAACGTGAATCAGCATGGTTGATATTCAAAACTGTTTTTGCTTTATGGTTTGTATAACTGCTTTCGCGTTCCCTTTTTGAATGACGAACATAGATGAGTTATCTCTTTTCACACAGGCGCAGAACACGCGTGCTTGTTAACAGTCGCCTGTAGTCCTTTCGGTTTGTTCAAGCACGGATTTTTTCCCCAACGTAGGCGATGCGAGGTGACAACACAGTCGGCTTTTACCAGCGCTAGTTCTTTGGCGACGCTTTGGTGTGTCCCTACCTTAATGACATGGAAATGCAAATACAAAACAATATATTGATTACTAAAGGCACTTTTTATAAGCGTCCACCTCAGTAATTTAATGTCTTTGACCTATGTACACTATTGTTCAAAAGTGTGTGGTCAGTAATATTTCTTATCAAAAACAGTCAACAGTCGCTCAAAAAAAAATTCTTATCAATGTTTAATGCAGTCGTGCTGCTTCATATTTTTGTGGAAACAAACATTTTTCCTTCTTTAATGAATAGTAAGTTCAAAAGAACAAAGAAATATTGTAACATTATAAATGTCTTTACAGTAATTAAAAAAAACAGTTTTATATGTTCTTGCTGGGATAACTAATTCTTGAAGAAAAATAATCTTAAACTTTGGTACGGTAGTGTACATTTTAGGGTTTTCTCCAGCAAATATTGATTTGTTGTTATTAGCCATTCTTTTTTTGATGAATTAATTGTCATTATCATGTACTTCATTTTAATTGATTAATAATAGCCATAAAAAGCCTTGATAAGAAAGAAAAAGACAGTGATTTGCAGGAGGATGCCATAATTTCTGTTCTTTAATGCTGCATGCTCTGGCTAACACTTTACTCTCTTAAATGACTTTCTTTTTTTCTTTTTCTTTCCTGTGGGGCCCACTCGCTTCCTCTGTAATCCTCCAACATTTTTGGGAACATCCCCTTCATATCCTGCACTTGATCTTCTACCTTTATCTGCTGCCCAACCCTCACTGCCTGTAAACTGCTTTACTGATTTACGCTCTCTAAAACTCTTCTAAACCCCTTTTGCAAAAAAAATTAAAAAATCCTAATTTCCCCTTCAAATAAAAATCGAACCTTGCCCAATTGGCCTACCTTTTCGCCCTCCCACTTTTCTTTTGGCTTATGTCGACATCCTTTTTTCTGTCATCTTTTATCCTGTCCTCTTGTCCTTACTCCCATCTACCGTAGTTCCAGATGGCCCACCTGGTGCCGTTAAAACCGTACGCTGCACCTGTCCCTCGCTCCCAGTCTCTTTGTGATCAGCCCACTAAGACCATGTCCGCCTTCCCCACCCAGGATCCCTCTCCCACACCCACACCTCGTCCTCTACACTCCAGAGAACTAGTTCGTCAGAACTCTGACCCCACCTCAGAGACCCCTGCCCCCCAGTCTCGACCAATGAGAGACGACCGGGGACCCTGGATCCGTCTTCCTGAGATTGAACAACCTCCTAAAGTAAGACAGAATAAGGTTTTTTGTTTTCTTTCTCTCTCATACAGCTTTTGTAACGCTCAGGTTTGTGCAAACAGCTTGTGCAAATACACAATGTAAAGGGTGATTATTAATAAAATTGAAGTTTAATGTATAATTTTCCCATATTCCCTTGTCCTTCTCTCTCCCTTAGATTCCTCAGAGAACAGCCTCCATAGCCACTGCACTGAACACAAATCTCTCCTCCGGTATCAGACACCCAGTCCGAGCAAGGTAACATACACACACATTCAACTGAAGTGACACAAATCATATGACTGCACTGACTCCTGCACCGTGTGTTTATTCCGTGTCAGTAATCCCGATCTGAGTCGCAATGAGCGCTGGGAGAGAGGAGACAGCATGAGCATCATGTCCAACCTGCCACAGACCGGCTCTCTAGAGAGACACCGCATACTCAGTGAGTGTTGTGTGGGTCATGTTTTGCCAACTTGCAGAATTTAGTGCAAAATCAAGCAAACTCTGCAGTCTTTGCGTCAGCTTGCAATTTGTCCTATTTACACAATTTGACCGCAAAAAATCCTGAGAGGGAGAAAACAAGATTATCTTATAAAAATCCCAAACAAATTAATCAATACATGTTCACCTGTCCTGCAGAAAAGCAGAATTATGAGTATTTCTGTGCTGGTGCCACCATTGCCTTGTGCATGGGGGACCACAAATTCGGTATTTATGCACAAAAATATTTACAGATAATTGTACTTTCACATGAAATCCAGGTGGCACTGCTTAATAAATATTAAAAAAAGGTTTGTATGAATGTTAGATAATAAAAAAAATGTTTAATCATTCCAATCCATCTGGGGACATTCACTGTTGGAAAACAGGGTTTGTCTGCAGGAATCATAAAGTGTATAATGTTGTTGCGGGTTCATTTCAGGCTCGTCCAAGATGGATTCCTCCCCCACCCTCTCTCATGACGGCCGACACAAACCAGGAGAATCCCGAACCTCATCGAGGCCCAGCAGGCCAGCGGTGAGATACAGACCCACACACACACACACACACACACAAACAAAAGAGTTGCATGTTAAAATACACTCACTCATGCACATAGAGTCCCAAATCGTTCACCTGTGTCTTGTATAGAATGAACACACTCAGCCCTCCTCTAAACACTAACCTCTGTTCCTTACATTTCCTCTGCTCCTTTATCCTTCTCATCCCTCTCTCCTCACATCAATCTCTTTTCCTCCCTCTTCCTGCCCTCAGAGCTATAAGAGAGCGATAGGAGAGGTCAGTGCCCGTATCCATGTATCAGCATGAGTCTGTATTGGTGTGTGTTCTTGCATGCTTGCATTTTCTCATAATTAGTCTAAATGTCAAATGAATGTTGTTTTTTCATTACATTTTGAAAATAATTAATAATAATAATGTAATTCTGGTGAATCACAGCATAAATTACATAAGATTTAAAATATTAAGTCTGTCAATCGAATTAATTACAGTTTGGATATGCAGATGAATTAATCAAGTGAATCAATAATCACTTACCACATGCAATACTATTCAAAAGTTTGTGATCGTTGTTTTTTTTTTTTTTTTAAGATATTAATACTTTTGTTCAGCAAGGATGCATTAAACTGATCAAAGTGACAGTAAAGACCTGTATGTTACAAAAGATTTCTATTTCATATAAATGCTGTTCTGTAAAAATCCTGAGAAAAAATGGTCCCCACAAAAAATAAGTAGTTAACTGTTTTCAACATTGATTATAAGAAATGCAGTAAATCAGCATATAGAATGATTTCTGAAGGAATATGCGACACTGAAGACTGGAGTAACAACGCTGAAAATTCAGCTTTACCATCACAGGAATAAATTACTTTTATAATGTTAAAATGGAAAACATTTTTGATATAATAAATGCAGCCTTGGTGAGCAAAAGGGACTTTTTTTCTTTTTTTTTTTTTTTTTTTAATCTTACCAACTTTTGAACAGTACTGTATATTTTCTGACAAAGGCATACCAATGAAATGAGTTCAGATGAGAAAAGCATTAAATAGACAAAAAGTGTCTACAGCAATCCATTTTTGCAGGGATCCATTCTTAAAGGGATATTTCGCTAAAAAATTGCATTCTTTACTCGCCCTCATGTCAGTGCAAACGTGTATGACTTTCTTCTGTGGAATACAAAATAAGATATTTTTAAAATGTTTTTTCCCTCATACTATCATTCATCAAGGTGTTGTTTTTGAACCCATTTGCTTTCATTATTTGATCCTGTGACATATGTGGACATTATTTAAATGTCTTTTTTGGTGTTCCACTGAAGAAAGAAATTGATGACAGAATATACATTTCTGGGTGAACTATCCCTTTAAGAGTCGTTCACAGAGGACGCGCTATTTACACATGCATCTCAGACCATTTCGTAGCATCTCACATTTTTTTCCCCAGAAATCTCTGTCCTGTTGTTTTCAACTGAACACCAGTCCACAACCATCACGTCTGTAGTGGGACAGTCCCACGTTCACAGCCTTTGTATAACCACATTCACCTTCCCCACCAAAGATCCCATTACCACACCCTCCACTTTCCAGATAGCTTTTGAAAGTCAGAATGAATGATGAAAATCTTATGGTCTGACTCAATCTGTGGAGATCCAATGTTATTGTAATGGTGACTAGATGTGAGACGTGATAAAGTGTTGCTCACTTGCCTGTTGATTTCTTCTTCATGTGAATGTGTCAGGACCATGGTCTGTACTCTAAGGAGCGGGCAGAGGAGCAGCCGCGGCCCCCGGTGAAGGCTAATGACTACTCCTCTTCCTCAGAAAGCAGTGAAAGCAGTGAAGAGAGTGAGAGTGGAGAGGGAGCAGAAGAGGAAAGCCCTACTGACCGGTAGGAGACAACAATTGTGTGATTTTTCTTCACTATGTTAGATACAAAGTCTGTTAAAATAATGTCTGGATGATTTGTTTTTTGGTTTTCATGTTTTCTTTGAATGTGTGTATCAGCCTACGTGATGCAGATTCTGACTCTGTAAACACTATGGTGGTCCATGAGGAGGAGGAAGGTGAAGGAGGAGATGAAGAACGTGCTGGAGGATATGGAGACCAAACCATGCTTGTACAAAGGGTAGGATGTGTGTGTATTTGTGCGTGTGTGTGTATACGTGCTGGTTTTACCTACATTGAGGATTAAATGTATTCAGGTTTCAGTTCTCTACACCCACATTATAAGGACATCCAGCTGTCGCTGTAATTCAAATGGCTAATTAAACTTACTAAACATTTCTTAAATAAAATGTAAGTTTTCTGTGAGAGTTATGTTTGGGGGGTGATTCACCTACCTACAGTTTGAGAGTTTCAATCAGTTGTGCCTAAAAAAAAATAGTTTGTTTGAATGTGTAAAAAAAAAAAAGGGTTTACTGCTTTTGATGGACTGTGTTTGCCCTATGTGAAATCAAGTAGAACATGAATAATACCAGTGCCAATATGTGTTTGTTTCTGTGTGTTTGTTTTTTGGCAGACTCCAGAGAAGCGTAGTCATAATGGATACACCAACCTGCCTGATGTGGTTCAGCCCTCCCACTCTCCCACAGACTCGGCCTCCCACTCTTCCCCTGGGAAAGATTCTGCCTATGATGTGAGCTCTGCCCACCTAACTTTTAAAAGCTTCATTCTCTCCACCATATTTAATTGTATCATGTTTCCTCACTTTGTTTGAGTGATAAACCGATACACTGCACAACGTGTGTAGTTGATTGGTTAACTAAGATAATGCAATCAATTTCAGTATCAGTCCAGGGGATTGGTAAAGGCCTCTGGAAAGTCCTCTTTTACTACCTTTGTGGACCTAGGAATGTATCAACCATCAGGGGGCACAGGAGATAACATCTCTGTTGGAGGTACAGTATTAAATTGACTGACAATTGCTAGGTATTTTTTTACAAACTCGCATGGACTGTCCCATTAATGTTGTTTCTAATGCTCAAATAGCATTAAAGGGGGTCATGACACAAGGAATTACATTTTGACATATAAGAGGTCACTGTACTATTAAAAACAACTGAAAAATTCCTCATCGCTGCAAAAATACCAAGCTGCCAAAAAAAAAACTTGTTTTCCACCTCCGTCCATTTGTGACGTCACATTGCAACAGATATTTGCATTTGACTGCCTCCACTACACTTCAACTCCTATTTGATCCATTCATAGTAATATGAGTGTACTGTCTTTGTTTATCTAAAGTCTTTGAAGTGTGTCTTGACGTAAGAATTAATCTTTATGGAAGTATGTGTATCTTGTTTTAAGGATCCTTATATGTTTTACTGGAAAATAAAAGAACTGATTAAGAAAATCATTTACGATCATTGCTTCATTGTTGTGAAGTTGCTGCTGACCGATGACTCAATCACTCACTGCTGTGCTTCTCGGTTCTCTGCTTGTGTCATTTGTGGGTGTTGTAGGTCTGGGCTCACGTTTTGAGCAGCTGAAGCTGGAAGTGAGGAAAGGCTCCATGGTCAATGTCAATCCCACCAACACTCGTCCAGTTAGTGACACTCCTGAAATCCGCAAATATAAGAAGAGATTCAACTCTGAAATCCTCTGTGCTGCTCTCTGGGGTAAGAGCTGAACGAGGTGTGTGTGTTTGTGTGTGTTTCTCAGCTGTCTTTTAAGGTCGCCATGAAACATGTGATAGTCTTATCCTCCCTATTGTAACGTTTATCTAAAGTGAAACAGCTTCTCGAACTAGAAAAAATGGAAAACCATTGTTGTCGTTGACCAGTAAACACTTCATCAGAGGAGAGGAGATGTATTTACAAGAGGGAGAGGAATTTTTTTTTTTTTTATTAAAGATTACTAGGGAACATGCTTTTTAAAAATGTGCACAGATAAATTATAAAAAAAAAAAAATGCTGCACTATTCTGTAAAAGATGAGAATTGTCCATTTTGATTTCATGGTGACTTTAACAATTCAGTTTGGCAATCTGAACACGTGTAGATCTGCTTTTGAAAGAGCTGCTAACAACTTGAGCTTGCGTACAAAATAGACATGTCAAAGTTAGCGCGTCGAGAGCCCTTTTAAAATGTCCTCGATTTCAAGTACCAATGGGTCATTTCGGGTAATTTTAGCTCATTGGTGTGTGTGTGAATATATATATATATATTTTTTTTTTTTATCCAGTCAAAGAAGCATTTTACATGGTCTTTTAGTAGTGAAGTTATTGTGTGAAGTTTGCGCAATTTGGCATGTCGATGAGAACGGTTCTCAATGTACCTCAAACCCATGCATATTTTAGCTAAAATGTTTGAAGCAAGTGTCCTAGAAACAGGACCTTTTCCTCTGGTTCTGCTGCGGTGCCAGTGTAACAAGTGATTTCTACCTTCAAATCAACTTTCCCATTGACATTTTCTGCCCAAATCTTTTCCAAACTTGTCCTGCTGTCATCAGCTTGTCACTTGGCAGTCGAGTAATTTACAACATTTGGCACAATATGAGTTCATACAGGAAGTAAGGCTATGTGTGTGTAACTATTTGATGTACTGATATGAACTTTATATTGTCATTGCCTTAATTCCCTGAATGTGCAAGACTAGTTTGGTGGCAGTGCCACCCACTGGCCAAAGTACATAAAATATGGACAAAAAGTATAGAAACGGCCATTGGTTCATGTTTCTTAGCTCCAAACATTTCTAGGTGCCTAGAATTCAGTACTTTTCCAAGTTTCACCACAAAGGTTTCTGCTTTTTTGAACAGGGAATCTTTTTTTTTTTTTTGCTGCTACTCCTTCAGAGCCTGTCAAACTGCCTTATCAAAATAGTTTTGACTGCATCTGAACTACTTTAAATTCAGTGAAGCCCAAAGCTTGACAAGCTATATTTTTGAGAGTAGCTTCCCAAACACTGCCTGTGCAGTGTGCATTTTATAGGTCATGAAGGGTGTGTGTTATAACTGTGTGTGTTCTGTCAGGTGTGAATCTGCTGGTGGGGACAGAGAACGGTCTGAAGCTGCTGGATCGAAGTGGCCAGGGTAAAGTTTATCCACTGATCAACTCACGCAGGTTTCAGCAGATGGACGTTCTGGAGGGACTGAACCTCCTCATCACTATATCAGGTTACACACGGACTAATTCATCACTTACACAAACACATACACACATCCATCTACTCATCTCTCTTTTAGGAGGACACATGGATACATACAAGCACCTCATTTAGAGGATCTTCATGTTCAGTATCTATCTCTCTCAGGCAAGAAGAATAAGGTGCGTGTGTATTATCTGGCCTGGCTGAGGAATAAAATCCTCCATAATGACCCAGAGGTGGAGAAGAAACAGGGCTGGACCACTGTAGGGGAAATGGAGGGCTGTGTCCACTACAAAGTTGGTAAGTGTATAATTATAGACTGCACAGATACTACATTTCTCCTTATCTGCAGATACAAACTGATAGTTTGATTTTCTTAAGGAAAGAAATCTCTCCTAACTAATGCTGTAAACTCTACAATGAACCATCTCATTTGGTACATTACTATAGTAATAGATGTTAATATTAACAACAGATTCAACTGGTATTTATTTTCAGAAATAATTTTGAAAATAACTGAAATGTTTGAACAAATTTAATTAAAACATACTTATCTACAGTAAATACTGAAGACACACACACATTTTTCCGCCCCTATTTGATTGACATAGTATAATCGCCCTGATCATCAGCTGTTTTTTCAAACAATCGGCCAATGGCTAGTAGTGAAAATAATTGCTTTTATCTGCTGATACCGATTATTGGTCGATACATTGGTGCATTTCAACTAAATTATGCATGAACAAATGGCCACATCTGTGCTACACAGTATTGGCCACATAATATTTACAATGTACTCAAACACAATGTGAAATAATGAGAGTAATGACCGTGTGCACAACTACTGGCTAGCGGGTAACAAAAAAAGAAACATAGGCAAGTTCAGAAGACCTCAGGCAAGGTACTTTTATCTTTGACTTTGGTCTCATACTCTTCTAAATTACTTCATTACATTTATTAAAGGTGCTATGAACTTTTTTCTTTTTTTTTTTCAGTGAAGTATGAAAGGATTAAGTTTCTGGTTATCGCTATGAAGAATGCGGTGGAGGTTTATGCCTGGGCTCCCAAACCTTACCACAAATTCATGGCCTTCAAGGTAGACCATAAGGTTTTCTTATTGTCAGATTGTACTCGTCTTACATGGGGTTTACTGGGCATTACAACGTTTTTTTTTTTTAATTGAGGGGAATTTTGGGGTCAGTAAGATATATATATTTTTTTTGTTCAGCATATTAGAATGATTTCTGAAGGATCATGTGACGCTGAAGATGGAGTAATGATGCTGAAAATTCAGCTTTGTCATCCCAGGAATAAATTATTTTAAAGTATGTTCCAATAGAAAACAAAAAACCGTACTTGGTTACTATCGTAACCTCAGTTCCCTGGGAGTTAGGGAACAAGTATTGCGTAGCTATACGCAGTGGGGGAAACTCCTTTTCCTCAAAATTCTGAAGCTTAAAATGTAAAACGCATTTTGCAGCTGCACAGCTACAACAGTGAGTGTCTGGCTCACTCATTGGCTCTGCTGCGGCAACTGCACATCCAATGGCACAGGAGCCTCCAATGTCTGCGCCAATGAGCTAGCTTTACTTTTTACACGTCAGAGCCTGCCAAGGGGGCGTGGCCAGAGCCCATAATAGCCCCCGGAATAGCCATTATAGCAGGTTACATCGACTGAAGCGACATACTGCCATGTTACTCAGTGCGGGCGGCTATGCAATACTCGTTCCCTAACTCTCAGGGAACTGAGGTTACAATAGTAACCGAGTACGTTCCCTTTCGAGAACGGTCACTTCGTATTGCGTAGCTATACCCAGTGGGAACGCCATGTAAAACGGCGCACCAAGTAACTGGTTGCAACTGCTGCTCGAGAACTCTGAGCCCACAGAACCATCCAGAAACCAATATATATTAAGAAAGACCGGACACCGTCGGGCCTCATAATATACACATATATAAATGTAATGCCCATACATCCATATTCAACCTAATATACTTAAGACCAGACACTGTCGGGTCTTTAATATAAAAGGGATATCATAACCGGCCAGAGGCGGGTTTGATAATGAAATGAATGTGTACTTATGACATTGACATAATATTTAGATAAGACAGAAAGAACCCTTGCCTGCAGGGAAGGTACCTCAATGTTATATAATTTCACAAATGTAGAAGGCGAGGACCAGCCGGCCGCCGCACAAATATCCTGAATGGGAAACCCAGAAGACCAAGCCCAAGATGAGGCCATGCCTTTAGTCGAATGAGCTCTAGTCCCAATACGGCAAACCTGATCTACTGAGGTATATGTTAGAGAAATAGCATCTACTATACATCTGGATATTCTCTGCTTTGTGACAGGAGACCCTTTGGACCGACCACCAAAGAAGACAAAGAGCTGTTCTGAATGTCTAAAAGATGCAGAGCGCTCCAGATATATTCTCAGCGCTCTGACAGGACTGAGTAGATTAGCCTGGAAGGGGGAAGAGCCAATAATAGTGATCACCTGTGCTCTAAACGGTGTCGAAAGCACTTTAGGTACATAGCCGTGTCTTGGGTTTGAGAACGACCTTTGAGTCACAGACACCAAACTCTCAGAGAGCTCCTCCAAATCTCCCACTCGCTTGATAGGTGCCAGTGCCAGCAGAAGAGCAGTCATTAGTGAAAGCAGTTTGCGAACAACCGGCTGGAGCGGTTCAAATAGACCGTGGAGAGGTCTCAAGACTGAACAGACGGAGGTCTGGAAGGCTTCATCCTCCTGGCTCCTTTCAGAAACCGTACTACCAAGTCATTTCTTCCTAACGATTGGCCAGACACCAGCTGGAGAACACTGACAATTTAGAAGCATACAAGCGCCTAGTAGAAGGGGCCCTGGCCTCTTTGATCGTGCTTAGGACCTTTTAAGGAAGGTCCCTGGGTACCCATTGAGGGGCCACACATAGAGAGCCCATAATTTGGGTCGTGGATGCCATATTGTCCCTTCTGCCTGCGTGAGGAGATCTTTCCTCAACGGGACAGGCCAGGGGACCATCAGCCGCAGGGTGGGGCTGAGAAACCTGCTTGGCTGGTTTTGCTGGCTGAGGAGAGGGCGCGGTCTTGGCCCTGCTCGATGGCCTAAGCAGTAGCTTTGGTAGCACGCAAAGCTAGGTCCGTGACTTGCGAAGCGCCACGGACCTAGCTTTGCGTGCTACCAAAGCTACTCGGGTTCCGGGCCAGCCTCGTCCATGGATTGGAGGAGTTTGATCTGGTAAACCTGCAACACCGCCATAGTGTGCAGGGCCGAAGCAGCTTGACCGGAGGCGGTGTAGGTGTGTCCAGCGAGAGCTGAAGTGTTACGACACGGCTCTAGTTCTCCAACTAGCAGTGGTGTTCGGGCAGAGATGAGCGGCCACAGCCTCTTCGAGGGTCGGCAAAGACTCGTAGGCCTTTTCCGCCTCGCCGCCCACGGAGGAGAGTGTTGCGGAAACTGAGGATCCTGTGCGTTCAGAATAAGGTGCGCGCTACGTTTTCAACAGCTCCTTGTGTGCCTATGACGAGGGGCCTGCTGGCGCCCTGGCAGGAACCAGCCGTCCAACCGACTTCGAGGAGGCTCCTCGGGCGAGGCCCACTCAAGCCCAAGGTCCGCAACGGCCTTCGTGAGTATCCTCAGCATCTCCGCTTCAGAGTTAGTTCTGGTAGCTGTCGCTCCTCGCGTTCCTAAAAGCAAGATAAAATGCAAAGGATATAAGCGTACGCAGAACGGCGACAGGGGAACTGTCTAACTGTAGTGGCTGGATTCAACGGCAAAAGCTTTCAGAGGACTCAGAGACGTGTAAGTATGTCGCTGAAGGAGATGAATCTGCTATAATTGCTATTTCGGGGGCAATTATGGGCTCTGGCCACGCCCCCTTGGCGGACTCTGACATGTATGATGTAATGCTAGCTCAATGGCGCACACGTTGGAGGCGCCTGCGCCATTGGATATGCAGTTGCTGTAGCACAGCCAATGAGTGAGCCAGACACTCACTGTGCTAGTTGTGCAGCTGCAAAATGCGTTTTACATTTTTAAGCTTCAGAATTTTGAGGAAAAGGAGTTCCCCCACTGCGTATAGCTACGCAATACGAAGTGACCGTTCTCGAAAGGGAACCAACTTGGTGAGCATAAGAGACTACTTTCAAAAACCTTTTTTTTGTATCTTACTGACCCCAAACTTGTAATTGTTAGTGCAAGGAATAATAAATACTATACTCATAAATACTCGTTTATGAGAGAGAGAGAGAGATCAGTTTTTGTTTACAAGTAGCAAGTTTCAAGTTCACTTTGAGGTTTTCTGAAGCATTTCTTTACAATATTACAGCAAACGGGACAAACACTGGATTAACTAACTTGGCAAATGTTTGTAAAAGATTCACTTCATCATTCCACACAATCTCTGTAATGTGCTGTAATTTCAGCCTTCTACTTATTCATATGTGTCTTTCTTTCCAGTCATTTGGAGACCTGCCACATAGGCCTCTGTTGGTTGACCTCACAGTGGAAGAGGGTCAAAGGTTAAAAGTCATCTATGGGTCAAGTGCTGGCTTCCATGCCATTGATGTTGACTCTGGAAACAACTATGACATCTACATTCCTGTACATGTGAGTTACGCTGTCTATGATGCACCTTTTTTACAAGATGACATGGAAGCGATCAGTGATTTGTTGATTAACGGAAAATAGAGAAGAAAGTTTAATGGACACTTACAGAGAAATTAGTCTCCTTAGATGTTTGTTCCTCTCTTTAACTTTCTCTTACTTTCTTCACATCTGTCAGATCCAGTCACAGGTGATTCCTCACGCCATTGTATTCCTGCCCAATTCAGATGGGATGGAGATGCTGTTGTGCTATGAGGATGAGGGTGTTTACGTCAACACATATGGACGCATCATTAAAGATGTAGTGCTGCAGTGGGGAGAAATGCCCACATCAGTGGGTGAGTGTGCACACACAAAGATATTCTTATCTCTGCAGAATCACGGAAATGGGGAAAGGCCTGTCTGAATGAAAGCACATAAGTTGTTTTAAATACGCAAATTATCCAACAAAGGATTGTTGCAGTAGATTCACCTTAGAGACCGTATTAATGAAGTGAATGATAAAATATTTGTATGTCTCTTTATTTGTGTTACGCGTATAGCCCACATCTGCTCTAATCAGATTATGGGATGGGGAGAGAAAGCCATTGAGATCCGATCTGTTGAGACGGGACACCTGGATGGAGTCTTCATGCACAAGAGAGCTCAGAGGCTTAAGTTCCTGTGTGAAAGAAATGACAAGGTGATACATTTTTACACACACACACACACACACACACACTGCACTTTGCACAAATGGGTACAAAGGGTACAAAATAGGGCCTCTTTTCTTTTTCAAAATAAATGCAGATACTAGAGTGGATACTTAACTAAACCCCCGGAGGTTTATATATTATATGTATTGTATGCTCTATGATGTCTGTAAGTTTTGCAATTCTGTTTCCAAAATATGGAACTAAATACAGTTTAAACCCCTGATTTGTTCCCCCCCCCCCCCCCCCCCCCCCGTGCAAGAAACATTAAATAAACATCACCAAAATGTATGCAAAAAATTATGATGATAAACACAATTGCTTTAGAAAATGTGATAAAATTTTGACGCTCTTAAAGTAACATAATTTGTTCTGTACAGGAAAATCTTAAGTAATGTTGTCATTTTTTGTGATTTTTAAAATAGGGTTATACTTAAAATATTATTTACGACCATTAATTGAATATCAATTCAGTAGAAATACTCAGAAAATATTATTTTCACAAAGCTCATCCACTTTATAATGCAATCATGTTTTTTTCTTTCAGGTGTTTTTTGCGTCAGTGCGTTCTGGCGGCAGCAGTCAGGTCTACTTTATGACCCTCAACAGAAACTGCATTATGAACTGGTGAAAGAGCCACCACATAAACATAGATTCTGCTGTGTGCACACATACAGTACAAACACTGAAGAGATAAAGAGTCCTCACACACAACAACACCCACATACACTCTCACACTGTGTAAATACACAACACTCCTACAGACATAACACACACACAGTTATTTACTTCACATCTTCCTGAAGACACTCCTTCACTATTCTCCTGTGATCTCTGAGCCAACTGTACTAGGCGTGTGTGTCTGCCGTGAGCGCGCTGCTGACCTCAATGTGGTGTTCATCTAATTATGGGTTAGCTTTCAGCTCACTGGGGCCAACGTTCCTCTCCGATGATATTTCTGAAGTTTTTAGGACCAGACAAAAAGGATAATTGTACATTATTCTTCTAGAAATGTGTGCAAACTACGAGAATCGTTCAATTGTTGTGCGTCTTGTGACGCAGCAGCGGTGTGTGTGTGTGTGATTGAGAGACTTTATAAGTTTTGAGCAGCAGAAACAACTTGAAACTCCAGTGGTGTGAGGTGGTACTGCAACATCTGTAATTTTCCATTTCCACTTTATAGTGTAGTAGTTGTTTGTTAATGGTTGCATTCAGAGTTTCACATAAATGTGTTATAATGTTTTCTTTCAACAAGTAGAAGTTTAGAAACTGATTTACCAATATGAGTTTTAACATTCTGAGACGGCTTCCCTTCCGAACGAGGGAAGGTTTCCACTTTCTTGATGTATAAACAATATGACGCCTATGTCACCAAACTGTTTGTTCGATGGAAATGTTGGTGGCCGCTTAAGAAGCAGAATCTAGCGTTTTACTTTTCCACTAGTCAGCTGGTGAGACCAAGTCAACCATAATGGAGCAACAGTCTCTGGTTTCGCTTTTTAAAGCACTTTTATTTTCTATGTGAGAAGTATCATCATATATATACTACAGTTTAATATTCTCTGTACGTAAACGTATTTGGTATTATTCCTACTTTTATTATCTGCTGTTCTATAGCTGTTCTATTGCAATACGTGCTGTGTGCTCGTTCTTGTTTGAAGTTTCACAAGGGAGTTTCTCTTGGGTTATTCTGATTTTAGGCAGGAAGATACAGTAAGTTACTCTGGATATGATTAAAAGCACTTTTTGGCAGCATAAACGTATAGTTCGGTTGTCACAATGTAAATTCTACATAGCAGTCATGATCGTATTTAAATAAGTCTTTGTATTCAGTAGGCACATGATTTTTTTTTTTTTTTTTTTTAGGAGTTAAATCACTACACGACTGCATAATACTGAGAGTGATTTCATAACCGAGTCAAGTTTGTGCTGTCAAAATTGCTTCTGGAAAGTGTAGTTTTTTTAGGCAGGCTTGTAGATCATCAGGGACGTGTGCATTTGATCAGACTTTTTTGTTTAATATTTGGACCCCACCATGTTTTAGCAACAGAAACGTCATGCTTTACACAAAGACTTGGGTGGATCGGAGCAAGAATATCCTTTTGTTTATCTGTGTGTGTGTGTGTGTGTGTGTGTGTGTGTGTGTGTGTGTGTGTGTGTGTGTGTGTGTGTGTGTGTGTGTGTGTGTGTGTGTGTGTGTGTGTGTGTGTGTGTGTGTGTGTGTGTGTGTGTGTGTTGGGTGAGCGGTGGAAATATGAACCGGTAAGATACAGTTGGATCACTATAAAGCAATAGTTTAAGGATTAGTGAGGGGTTTGTGCCTAGTGTTACTGTCTCCAGCTCTGCAATACTAGACTAGAGATTATTCTCAAGCTTTTCACTCATTTCCATGCAGATAATCTACATTTACATGAATCGAACAGCTTTTCAATCTAGTCTTTGTCTTTGACAAACATGGTATTATATCACTGGAACAAGTTTGTGTACTCTAATATTTGTTGCACTTTGGTCCTTCCTGAACATTTTTGTAGTTATTAACACTAAGAGATTTTAGCACTGATTTGTAAAGAAGCTTGTGGCGGTACAATCATCATGGGTTACCTAATTGCCCCTCCCCTCCCGCTGGATTTATTGGCTGCTGTCGCAGTCTAGACGAGCACTAAATGCCAATGACACATTCAGTCAGTCATCATTTAACATTGCGGCGCAACACTTCAGACAAATAATTATAAATAGTTGCATTTCAGAGAGAGGCGGAGAATAATAGTTTGATTTTTCATCATCTGTAGGTGTGCAAAATCAAACTGTCCTCGAACACTACTGTGCCATTATAACCGATTCACTCTCTCTGAGAGTTATTTCATTTCTTCTCGCCCCTCATCTCTTACTTGCTATAGAACTTAAACATTTTCTTGCTTAGTAAATCAAACTGCCATGTTTACTGAAATAACAGTGCCTTGGATTAGGGTTGGGTGTATTTGATCGATTGTGTGCACGTGTGTGAGCATTTCAATAAGAACTGAAGTTCAGGGAAGAGAATAAGTCCAGTGCGCAGTTATTGGTCTTGTGCCAACAAAGTGCACTTAAACTGACAATAGCCAGAGCACAAAGACAGGCTCCTCTCACTCTGTTTTAGCACAAAACCATGCCATATAGAGTCCATTCCTCCAGTTTGAGGGCAGTGCGTTCCTCCGCAGTATTTAGATGTTTCTTTAACACCATAATGCAGTTCAAATGCCCAACAGTTACATGACACGATGAGCTCTTTGTTCCAAAGTGCGTGATGGTGATGCTTGTAGCTCCCATTTCAGTGGCTTTATCATTTTGCCAAACAGGGAAAGCCTCTGGTTTTCATGCCGGAGGTTCACAAAAGGTTCGGGTTGTCATGGTGAGGAGCTGCTCGCATGCGTTTGATGTAACAGTCCCTGGCATCCCAAGAGCTCTTGGAATTTGCTGAGATTTTGCCTTTATGCTTAAAAGTAAATGTGTATAACAGCATTCACGCTAATGACAGAATTTATGTTTTTATAGCAGAATTATTATATAATGAACAACAAAATAAAAAAAAGAGGTGAGATATGCTTTATTAATTAGATGGAAGAGTTTATATTTGGATTACCATGGCCTGTCTGGAGGAAATCTGTATATATATATGTAAAATATGTATAACCCCTGAATTATTCTTATTTTTGACCTAAATAGATGTGAATTGACAAAAAAAAGAATATAATGAACGTAACCTTATCAGTAGAAATGAATAAAGAATTGCATTGATGTATGTAACTGCATTTTTTTTGGAGCACAAAGCTTCTCCCTGTCGAGCTGTACATTCAGTTCGACTCGCCTCTCTCCCCTCTTTTTCCCAGCAAGTGTTATAAAAGCGAGCGAGTGGGTGTGCGACTGTGCATGTGTGAATAGGAGAGCTATTTTTGTGTTTATATCCGCGTGTGTGCTGTTCATTATTCCCTCAGAGGAAAAGAGAGCGGGGGGAGAGAAAACAAAACCAGTCGAAAGCTATTGAGGACCAGTATGTTCAAACATACACACATCACCACTGTACTCAAGCCACAGATGCGACTCCGGTCATGTTTGTAAATGCCACTGACGAACACATTTTAGTCATTCTACAGCAGCTGACCACAGGCTTGATCTCGTATTGATGGAAAATCTCACGTCAGGGGTTGTTTTGAAGGTACACGTTGTTAGCTTTATTGCAGACGTTATTGAATGTAATCAGTTTGTTGTATTCTGGTTTATTAAACTGATTTGTTGAAGGCTTGTAAGAGTTTGACAGAATCCATGGTTTAGGTGCACTTATACAGATGATATTTTACACTCCGTCCCCTTCCTAGAGTCTGCAACAGATTTGAACAAATGTTTATCATTAAATGCCCATTCTCGATTCTATCCAACAAGAGTCAGTCTTTAAAAAGCTATACCAGGTCATTTGTGTAGCGGTCTTCGAGAAACGTGGAGCTGTCTGGTTTTTGTTTTAAGGCCTTTACTGCTGTGTTTGAGGTATTTATCTACTCTAACAAGTGGCATTTCTCTTGTCCTTCTCTAGTAAAACAAATTAATCCCTTAGCTGATTTTTGTAAAATATTTATTACTCCAAAGAAAAATACTTTTTCTCATTTGTAGTTCTTTTACTGTGTGCTTTTGGTTCAATCTCATAGCAGTAACCAGGAGAGGTTAAGGTTGGTTTTGGAGGTCTTGACAAAGTTGATCCTCTGTGATGGGTTGATTATTATAATTTACTGCTTATAATTTTTGTTTCAGAAAAAAAGTAGATGTTTCAGATATTTTTAGTGTTTCTGTTTAGGAGAGGGGATGATTTCTTGAACCGATGATTTTAAGTCTTAACGATTGAATGCATTCACAAGTCTGTAATGTCTCAATACAGCATTATTTGAGAATTAAAATAACTTGATCTGTTACAACTCCTTGTGTAACTCCTTTTTTATTCCTTCAAGCTCACTCTATCAGACTTCTTTAAACAATATATTTTAATTATCTTGTTTGAATCATGTTATTATCTTATTCCAGCATGTGTCCATATAATTTTATGCCATGTTAGATAATTATCAAATAGCTTAAATCAAAGTCAATTAGAAAGCAATTAAATGTTTTACAAAATAGCTTTTGATGGTGACAATGCATTTGCACCTTAATGCAATAAACAATAATACTTGGTCTAATGTGAAGTCTGGGTCCTGAAACAAAACCAGTTTAGAACCGTTATTATGAACTGAGTCATTTATAATAAGTATTTACATATACATACGTGATGAACCATTAGTCACTTATTTAGTGACACCAAACACATTTTTTTTTCAGCTTTCTTTATTTTCCTTAGGGTGTAGCACACAGGAAAACATGAATAAAATAAGCTTTTAAAAAAGGTCAAATCTAAACAAAAATGAAAGACAAACATCACATATTTACTTGTATACTGGAATATGCCGGCATACGCATCTATAAAAACATGGACTACATAGTGTGATTGTATCAACCAGGACTGTGTTTCATTAAAGAATCGTGGGCCCAAGTTGATGGAGACCATTGCCACCAATGTTCTCTCAATCAGCTTCTCAAAATGCTTTTGGGAAACACAGCCCAGGACATTCCTGGTGGGTAACTGTCTCAGGGTCCATATTTTTAACTCTACATGCTCATAGAAACATCAGTACTTCAGGCTTAATTTTAAGTATAGAAGACAGAACGAGTCAAAATAAAAATGAAAGCGCTTCAATGGATCAACTCCAACTCCCAAGGTCTCAAAATGATCAAAAGTATGTCAAACGTGTTTCAAATAAATGTTTTGGATTGTACGCTCAAATTAGACGACTCACTCAACACACATTCCTCCTAATGCACTTGTGTCTCTTAGTGAGTGAAGGTACCGTGTAGGTCCAGCAAAGCTTAAGTAAGGGAAAAAGTGTGTAAGTGTGTGTGTAAACATTCCTGTTTTAAACTTGTGGTTCAAACCTACCTATAGTGTAACTATATATGTATACAATGGTGTGGCACTGAAAAGATTTGGTGTAAACTTATAACTAATTGCCATTATATATAGTATATACAGTTCTTTGTCAGGCATGTGTGTATGTGTTGGCAAGTGTACATCATATGTACAGTAAAGTACATACAGCGTGTATGATGAGTGAATAATGTGTTCTATGTGAGCTGTGTTGTCAGTTCCAAATCTTCAGGAAGCTGTCCCAGGAACCTGTAGACACGGCCATGCCATCATCTGTGACCCCAAGACAGCTCACACGATTGTCATGGCCAGCCAGCACTCCTGGAAGAGACCATGAGTGTGAAGAGTTCAAGTGTAACAATGGGGTTTAGAAAAAAAACTAAGTATTTTAGATCTCCCACCTCCATACACCATGGAAAAAATATGATGCTATGACCTGTACATAAACTATTCAAAAGTTTACAATTTTGAAAAAATGTTTTTTCAAGTAGTCTCCTGCAAATTTTTTATATATATATATATATATATACTCTATTTGAATATATTTTAAAATATCATTTATTCCTATGTTAGCTAATGTGAATTAGCATTATTATTCCTGTCTTTAGTGCCACATGATCCTTCAAAAAATATTTTCTAATCAATGTTGAAAAATAAGTAAAATAGTAGAAATGGATCTATGTAAAAGCATTTTTTAAATTGTGTTTTTGTTGAGCATTTTAAAAAAATTATATTGTAAATATAAAACGTGCAATGTGAAACAATTACACTACAATGCAACGAAACTAGCTTGCACTGTAGGCAGCTTGGTTGATCTTAATGGGACGAGAGCAATATAGTTTTGTTACGATCCTCTGATGCAATAATTTGGTGCTAAACAGTATTTTTCGTTTATGTTCCCACCAATGCCAGACTAAACGCTCATTCATCCACCTTAACCTCCTAGATCCAACATCACGATTGTTACGGGACCTCCCAATTAACAAAGCACTGTGCAAATGGTTACAAGTCACATGATAATAACACCAGTAAGTTCACCTGCTCGGTCTCCCTTCATGGCATCCCAGATGTTGCAGTTAAAGTCGTCGTATCCAGCGAGCAGCAGGCGGCCAGAGCGGGAGAAGGCCACAGAGGTGATGCCACAGATGATATTATCATGAGAGTATAAACAGAGCTCCTGATCTGCACGCAGGTCAAACAGCCTGCAGGTGGCGTCATCGGAACCGGTTGCAAATGCACTGCCGCTGGGGAAGAACTGAGAGATGGAGGAGAAAATGAGTGAAAAAGGAAATAATAGTAATGTGCATTTCTTTAAGCAGTGCGTTTACTCACACAGACAGCGTTGATGTCTGACTCGTGACCAGTGAACGTCTGTCTGCACATGCTGTCTCTGATGTCCCAGAGTTTAATGGAGGCGTCACAGGCCCCAGAGATGAAGGTCCGGGAGTCTGGAGCCAATGACAGACTCATCACATCTCCACTGTGACCCGAGAACAGCGTGGTCTGCTGACCAGTCTCGATGTCCCACAGAGCACTGGAACAAGCACAAACGCTATAGGTTAAGACGCACCACCTGCACATAGGTTATTGAACTCTTGTGTAAATTCTAAAGAAGCTTTAACTGAAAGTATCAGGCTGTTTAAGTACAACAGTGGTTCTCAACTGGTGGGTCACAAGAACACAGCAGGGAAAAAACAAACTGACAAATGCAAATAATGATTAATAGGCTTAACTTTCAAAAGAGGATTAACGCTTCCTATTTCATTTGCTGATGATGTGCAAACTATTTTGCCATAGATTCACTTGGCATGTAGTTGGGTAAGTTGTGTAATCTTTATCCTCAAAATCTTAAAACAAAACTATCCAAGATAAAAAATTTAAAAAAATACCACCCAGACTACAAATAAATCACTTTCAACAGTGATAAGTGTCTTGTGCTGACTGGAATTGTTTGTGTGATGAAAATTTGTTGCGGAGATCAAAGGGATAGTTCTTCCAAAAATGAAAATTGTCATCATTCGCTCGCTCTCCTGTACATCTGGGTCCTGAAGCAAAACCACTTGAGAACCACTGAGGTAGAGTGTAGGGTTTCATATTTAATATTGAACACACCAGGTTGTGTCTCCTGAACTGGTGATAATCTGATTGTCATCTATGAAACGGCAACAGGAAAGGTAACCTAGGAAGTGAACAGGCAGGAAGTCAACATGTCACACCCTGAAACAGCATGATGGTAAAGAAACATCCTTTTGTGATTTGATCTGATTCTTTTTACATTCAGAAGTACAGAAAAAGAAAGTGATGAGTAATACATGTGATTACTGCCAACAACAATATTGCATGCAAAATATATATAAACTATATAAAACATTCTGAGATTTATATTTCTTTTAATATGAGCCATTCATTTGTAAATGAAGGTGTGAGTATGTGGGCCTCATTTATAAAAGGTTGCGTAGAAACTGTCCTACATTTGATCTTTTTCTTATAATTTTCAAAAGTGAGTATGTGTGATTCAGAGAACGAAGAACGTGCGTACGCCTCTCTTCCTAATGTGAAATCTATAAATCACAAATGATCTTGAAATTGTGTGCAGCTTATACACTGGACAAAGCTGCAACTATCCAAGCACTTTCAGCATATAGATCCTGCTTGTGATCGCTGTAGCTTTAGCCCCCGCCTCTCATGCACATGTCTTGGTTTTGTACAAAGCTTCGGAGCTTCTGTGTCACTATTTTTGAGACCATCTCTGGTTTCTTAGGTAGATCGATCTCCCCTTACCCACTGATAGCTATGTTTGGAATCACTTCTGAAACATTTCACTTTACAAAGATTGTACAGCTTTTCTCATGCTCTTAGCCAAACGATTAATATTGCTGAGATGGAAGGATCGTAGGCCTCCAACTCCAGCACAATGGATTCGAGATGTCCTCTTTTTCTTTAAGGTAGAAAAAAAAGAAACACTCTATAAGAGGCTCATCTAACCAGTTAAAGCTTGGGGCCATTTTTAGCAATATGTCAGGGAACATGTTTTATTGTCTGACTTAGACAATCTTATTTCCAGCATTCATTTTCTGTTAAATTTTCTTTAATCATGCAGACTGTGCACTTTCATTGTTTTGTTAAGCCACACTTTTATTTATACTTTTTCTTTCTTTCTTTTTTCTGGGTATTATTATTTAAGATGATTTTGTCTTGCTTTGTTTTTCTTTGTTGTAATATTGTCTTGAAACTCATAAATAAAGTTTTTTTTTTTTTTTTTAAATAATTGTGTGCAGCTGAATGGTAATTAGATAATTAATGTCATTAGCATATAAAATAGCACTAGTCAATGTCCAAATCCTTTACTTGAGATGAGCAGCAAAAATTGCTTCGATTTTCAAATACCTGCAGTACTCCGACTCTCTGCCTTAAGGACAAGTGCGTACGTCTGCTTAGACCCTGACGAAGCGTTAGGCACTTGTTCACGTCAAAGGCCATTTTTATAAATATGAACATTGCCACAGATTTTAGCGCATGGTTTATAAATGAGGCTCTGTGTGTGTGTATCAAACCTGTGTGACCAGGCAGCTCCCGGCTGACTCTAACATTGCCCTCTCTTGTCTTTAAGCTGTATATGGAGCAAATGTTGTCCAGTCCACCACAGGCCACAAAGTTTCCAGATGGCGCATACGCACATGTCATCACCCATGATGACCGTAACGGGATGGCGTGCATCTGAAATTTATAATATACACGCAAAGGTTTAAACAGGTTGTTGAACATTGGATAATGACAGAAAAAATCTGATAATCTTTACAACATATATAACTGACCTTTTGGCAGTGTTATTAATACCAATTTGTTTACCTGATGATTTAAATGTGACCTTACAAATCACTTACTACATGGACAACCTGCCGTTGGTTTACTCAATGGTGATAGTTCATGGAAAGCTTAACTTGTAAGTGTAACACTACGATGGAGCTACAGACCTTGTTTGTAGTGTAGCTGTCCCAGATTATGAGTTTTCCATCCTGTGAGGCACTAACAAGAAGCCTGAGGAGAGGAGAGGAAAGGAAAAATGTTATATATATATATATATATATATATATATATATATATAAAATAATAGATAAAAAAAAAAAGAGAATATAAGACAGAAAAATGGCTGGTGGTCTTACTGAAACACACACTTATTTACTTTTCAGAGGCAACAATGAATTTATAAACTACATTTAAAGCTTTCAGTTGCACTCTCTTCATTTCTTTATTCTAACTTAATTTAGCTAATGGGCAAGAAAAAAATGATTGAATCACCAAGCTTATATGTTATTTGTTTATAAGTTTATGTTTTCTTAGTACAGCCACTTTCTATATGAAGACTATGGCACCATGGGGGGCACCAACTGGAGATTTCTTATATATTTTTTGCTTAGGACACCAATGAGTCCCTGTGTTTTGTATCTTTACACAGCAGCAACTCTAATTCTAACTGGTTACTAGTCTGTGGTGCCCCGTTGATCACAGGCCTGAATCTGGTGATTTACAAGATATTACAAGATATAAGAGAAGCAACAAATAGTTGTTGTAACAATTAGCCTGCTATGCTAAAATTCCCTCAAGCAATCTCTATGGTTATCATGCTAATCCAATGGCATATGTAGATAACATACAGTGTGTGGTTACTATTTTATTAAAATGCTGAATTTCATTCTATGGTCAAATTAATATGGTAATGTTTTCAATTCAAAACAATAATTATGTTGAATTGTCTACTTAAGGCCCAGATATGTTTCATTTTCCACTTTCCATTTCATCTCATACACAGTTGTAAGAGCATGTAAGACTTTTTAAAGTATATTTCTTTGACTGCGAGCACGGATAAATGCATTTGGCCCATGCACACTAACATACCTTCCTTTTCAATCACTCAAATCAAATGCACTGTTTTATAAATTACAAAAAAGGCTGCATCCTCTGGAATTTTCATTTGTTGGCTGCATACGTCATTGAAGCTGCCTCCATTCCAAAGTAAGAAATTGATTACAATACTTTATACATCACAAGAAATTACAGTCAATTTTATAATTGTTACTTTTCTGAAGTGAGGCGTCCTCTATGTCCTATGCGGCCCAAAAAACTGTAACCTCTGAAGTGCGCAACCTTTATATATTACATTAGATGATCAGAGTGCGTAGACATCAGCAGATTGTGATATTAATGAAAATTACATCACGGACAAAGTCCATGAGCCAGAGCGGAACGCAGACAATGGTGCTATAATTTTGGCTTTATAGTTGTAACTGTGAAGATGGCACTCAAGTGCAACACATCCTTGGAGCTTATAAAAGCTCACAAAAATGACACGACTTTAAAGAAATTCATTTCGATTGTGACACCAGTGTAGCCGTGGATGATAAGCAAACATGTGGGTCATGTGGGATGAGTTAACAGGTGGGTCAGTGTGTCTTGTTGTTCATTGTCTTCTGTGGCGCCAGCAAGTGAAAACCCAACGCCAAGTCACGACCCGCTGAATCATACTCATTTGCTACTTTTAACTCTTTTTTTTCTCTCTCTCTCTTTGATGCTAGGTGTGAGAATAGACTGTGGCACAGTTGTGAGAAGGCTGAAGATAGAGATACCTGGAGTCTGTGCCCCAGTGCATGGCGTAGATTTTAGCCAAGTGTCCACGCAGCGTGCGCCTCGTCCTCATCTGTATCCTCCCCACTGGGTCCAGGCCTGCTGTTATCTACCAAACACACACACGACACATGAGTGAAAACCCATAGACCTCTGGAGATCACATCATTCAGGTCCTAAATGTAATGTCTTACCTGAGTAAGTGTGGAATCTCCACATGCTTTCCTGGCATCCTGAGAGACAACAGACAAATGTTAGCTGAATCATTTTGCAGTCACCATTTGCAGGTGGAGGTATGGCCTGTTTCTGAAGTAATCAGGATATCTCAATGCACACTTCATTTTGAGTGTATGTGAAGCTACAATAGCATCACTGGAAATGGTTTATGGCTCTCTAAAAGGCAAACAATAACTACACCAACACTGAAAATCTTTAAATTGATTACATTTGATTTCCTCAAACATATTTTATTAGATTTTAATATTTCTAGCCCTAATGTATCTAATGTATTTATTTTTTGTGTAAATGTCTACATTTTTTCTGTTAATACCCTTGAAAAAGCTTTTCATTCAAGTAAATCCAAATGATGATGCCAAATCCAAACATGGGTCTTATACAGTATATCTGAGTTATTATAAATTTTATAATTCAAGCATGGTTTTCATCAGGAAAATAGCCAAAGAAGCTGGCATGGTGTAAAAAAACAAACACTGTTTTCTCTGAATGTGAGCATAGTGGAGCCAAACCCATAGTCATAGTCAAAGAAACCCTATTTCACTCATAATTTGACAAAATGTGTAATGTGACTTTGCAAAAGTTTTTAGAGCAGTTAGAAAAGGAGGATCAGTCATAAATTGAATTTCATAAATGTATTTAGTAATGGAATGATACATTTAAAGCCAACTGTCATTATGGCAACCCTGACCCCAAAGCAGAGAATGAAAAATAAAGACCATTATATTTCAGAATTTTCAGTACTGGGACTCACTCTGATCTGATTACGCAGTTGCTCAGCCTCCTGCCGAAGCTGCTCGAGCTCACTCATCTTGAAATGATCTTTAACCTTTACCCTCTGACCTCTCTCACCCCCTCAGACACCTGTAGATTAAAACATGACATATGAATAATGTTAGAGGACACAGTGTTCCTTTTAAACCCTGTTTTTTAGGTTTGATAGCAAAATAACATCATAATTAAAAGTGTTTCAAATGCAATTTGAAATTAGAACCTTTTATTTTGTTTAATAAATCTAAAGTTGGTTATAAGATTTACAAAAAGTAAACAAACAGGAAATCCTGTACATACTGCACAATACTGATCAGTTGGAGAAAGTTCCCACACACAAAACTAAATGATGTGCATTTATACTAAATGTATACTAATAATAATATACTAAATTTGTATAAAGATTTGTTACATATAAAATATGTATAAAATGTGTGTTCATCACTAATCATTTCATAGTGCAGATGTGCTGCAGGATTTAGATTAACATTACGGCATAATCTTTAATCTGGCATAATCTATAAAATAATAGGATTAAAGTTCCAACCACAGAAACAAGATCTGGAATCAGGATTATAATATATGGTAAATTAAAAGTGAGTGTGTCAAACAGACAGAGAGAAGAAAATGTGAAATCAAACATAAGGTTACACTTACACATTCAAACTGGCATGCAAAAACACACAGGATTTTTTGCATACATTTTACAGTCAAATATGTTACAAATCATCAACCAATCACAAATATATTTTGGATCTTATAAACAGTTCTACTTTGCATGTTTTCCAGTTATAGCCACACAGATCTCGGTATGGCTATTGTCTCAATGCTGATGGAGAACTGTGAGACACGTTATTACCCTCTTACCACACACTTATTAGAGAAATGTAACTCCCTCAACATAAACACAACACCACAGCAGGAGGAAATAAATGTAAAAGAGTCATAATGTGATGAAATTCTACACAAAGAGCATTAAAGCTACAAACACCCACTTTAAAACTTACATCAGAGCCAATCATAGAGAAAGATTGTATAATGCCATTATTGCGTGTATAATGCCATTTACCCACAAAACCTTTCATTTCGATAAATGGCTATGCTCTGAGGAATCGTAGATAATCTACATGACTGAAAACCTTTCTTCACCTTTTAAGGTCTTCAAGCAAGTTGGAAATGAAGCAGTTGGTTACGGGGAGAGGTTAGTTAGCCTATCCTGTGGGCCACACTAGTGCACCAACACCAATGCCTTCTTGACTGACATGTAGTGTTTGAAATTGAGTATAAATAGGTTAGAAACAGCCTGGGGATCAAACTATCTATTTATTAATCTGCTGTTTTTTTTCCTTATTTGCAGTGGTGTTATATTATTGTCAGCACTATGTAAAATAATACGACTTCATGCATTAAACATGACTTGAGGAGGCTGTCAGCTAAGCACCAAACAAGGCCACCGCCTCGGAGTAGGCAAATGTTTTCTCCGTCTCCTTGAAACAAAGGTAAAATGTTTTCGACTATTTTACACGCAGAACGCCATAAACAGATGAGATGTGGAAACAGCATATTGCATTCGGCTTCCATCATCACGTCGACGCAGAATGGCGGGTCTACGGAACCATTTTCGGTTTAACCAACGTTCCATTCCATTGCCGACACAAACGCGCTAATGATCATAATGTTCTGTGGATTTGTGTCCATTAACTAGACGGAGTTCTGATAGCAATAACTATAAAGAAATGTCAGCCTTGGCCCCACCCTTACAGCTTAATGCAGAGTGGCATATGCACTCTCTGCATACTGCGAGTAAAGGGAGAAAAGTAAGCGGCATTTCTATCGTTTACTGGCACCATGGTTTTTACTGAAACCGCTACCTATCCTCTTAAACCCGAGAGACAGCTGCAAAACGTGCGTTTGATTGATAACATGGGTTACGTTTATATTTCAGTCAGATCGTCCAACGCCCAGAACAACAGACATATGCACGGTTAACATCCTCTTTATCTTGCTACTGACATACGTATGGCAAGCCGTTTTAACATGTAGCTAAGCTCTTAAATAAAACTAACTACCGGTGTGTAACTATTTTTTTTTTGTGTGTGTGTGTGTTAGTAGTTTTTATTGTGCCCTTCTCAAACAAACATCAATGATAAACAAAATGCATTTGACTATAATTAACATGACAATGTGTACAAAACTGAAGTATAGCCAGAGCATTCTCTGGTATAGCCTAAATTCACGTTTGTTTTTAGTTTCTGTCAGTCTGAGGTGTGGTTGCTATAACGCGTTGCTATGGGTTGCGTCATGTTGCATTTGCATCTATTTTTTACAGTCTATGGTCTTGACTGATGGGGTCAGTCTCCGTTTTCAGGGACCGGGTCTACAACTCCGGAATAGTGTGTTGACGGCAGGCATAACCGTAGCAAAAGTTAAGCGTTTTAAAATGAAAATGCACTAGTGTAAACCTAGGTATCCCACAGTCTGCTTGGGAACTCTGAGCCAAATGTCGTTCTTTCAGTGTGTATATAAACCAAACAATTTCTAAACTCTTTAAACTCAATAATAAAAGGTTGTGTGTCGATTCAATTAAAATTCCACATATCACATATTTTAAAATATTACATAATTAATTGAAGCATGTTGATTTGTCATGTAATACACCGACCAATCATCAACTGAACTGGCACAACAAGTTCAAATTGCATTGGACAATGTGAAGTGGATGAGTAATTTTCAAAATAAATTGTTTGACCACAAAGCACTGACCAAAACCAGCACCAAAAGTAGCATCAATGGTAAGTATAGTAATCATGTCACTTCTATTTATCTAGTCTTTTCAGTTAGTAAACATGGTGACGGTTTTTGTGGGTGGGGCTTAGGTGGTGGCAGAACTGGCAGGACGATCCCTCTGGCAGCTTCACTAACGGTAGTTTGCAAGTTTTTTTTATAACTTTTTTTTTTTTTTTAGCTTGGAAAATCCTATTTATCTTAATGTGCAAGGTCACTTACTGTCAATGACCGCGATTGTTATTTGGAAAAGTTAATTTTAACGGACGGAACCAGATTGGCTGACCCGTACACGCTCACTCAATGGATGGACGATCGACAGGATTAATGCTACCTCCGGTTGAGTGGCCTTACTTCTACACCTATCCGATAGAGAAACCAAGCGTAAAGAGAAACTGAGGGCATATAAATCTTTAGATGCCTGTAACTATGTGCTGAATGGTCATGTACAAGACATGCGTGGCACGATACGCAGTTCTGCGTAGCCAGCGCCAAGAAGAATTACTATAAAGAGTGACATTACGGTGCAATTTTAATGATGTGAATATTTTCTAGAAATAAAAATTCCAGATACAGCATATTCATTTTTCATTGATTATTGCACCTAACAACATAACAAGATGACATTTAATAATAATAATTTAAGCTCCTTATTATGTAGCCGAATCTGTGCTGGTTTGTATAGGCCGCCTCAAGTTTTCCCTTTGTTTTGCCTCCAGCTAGCGCCGTGACGTAACTGTGATGTCGGCTCGAAATTGGTCTATTGATAAACCGTTTACGCGTATACCATTTTATGAAATTATCATAATTATCAAGCCCATGCATATTATGTGAAGTGTAGGCTGACAACAACACGCGAAATGGTGACTTTATTATTTTAACATTTTTGCATAATATTAGGCTACAGTAGGCTACTACTGGTCAAAAATTTGCACACACATTACTTTTTTTTTTTAAGAAGTCCCTTATGCGCATCAAGCAGGCATTTATTTGATAAAAAATACAGAAAAAAATGATAACAATTTAAAATAATGGTTTTCTATTTTAATATACTTTAAAAATTATCATTTATTTCTGTGATGCAAAGCATATATATGTATATATATATGCCCCTTTTTTACATTTGAGCCCCTGCCCCTAAGGAACTCTCTGCACGTCCCTGGAGATAGGCTATCAGCTATTTACTTCTAACTGGTATGTATTCCAATATCTGGTGATATCTAGCTTTACTCATTTGATTAGTCAATAGTACTTATTCTTTAGAACTAATTCAAATAGTTACTATTCCAGTTTTCTGAGTTACTGAGCACAACTTACCAGTTATGAGACACTAGTGAGTATTCAAATTGTACTAGTATTTTTTTTAAATCTACCAATACGATTATATATATTAAGAATAGGTGAACATGATTTCACCGGGTACCACATGTTCCTGGATCAACATCTTTGTTGATCCTGGATCAACTTTCCAATCAACCAATCAGATTTGAGTTTAGGCTTAGAACCAGGGTGAGGTACTTAAACATCAGTGTTATTCACCTATCATTACCCTCTGATTTTAGGGAAAAGTTATGGGTAGGGTTAGGTTTAGGGGTAGGGATTGGGTAAGAAATACATTTTGGGACAGGAATGTGGATCCAGGATCAACAAAATATGTTGATCCAGGAACATGTCTTACTTGGCAAAATCACGGTGACCACTAAGAATAAAGTAACCTTTCTGACTAATTATTAAATGACAAGCAAAAAGGCAATAAATACTTGGGTCTTATAATCAGGCACTAGTATTTAATACATATACTGGTAAAGCACAAATAGATACTAGTAACTATCCCAATTTAGAAATAAAAAGTAGTATCCAATGGTTAAAACTAAAATATGTACAGTACCAGCAACAACTGGAATTCCTACTAGTAGGAAGTGAATAATAAGTAGGCTATCCAGTGAATTCAGTATCTAGTGAAAAGGAACTAGTCACTATTAAATTGATGACTAGTAAAAACAACTTATAGTAAACATAGATATTTAGTATAAAGTAGGGCTGTTAAAATGAACATTCATTTTGTGATTCTTTTTTTTCCCTTCAGGTTTAACGCGTTTCAAAAATATAGCGCAATTAAAGTATTGAACAAAGTATGTTCAGAATTAAAATTTCCTGATAATTTACTCATCCCCACGTCATACAAAACGTTCATGTCTTTATTTCTTCAGTCAAAAAGAATTTAAGGTTTTTGAGGAAAATATTCCAGGAATTTTATAGTGGACTTCAATGGGGTACAGTGGTTTGAAGGTCCAAATTGCAGTTTCAATGCAGCTTCAAAGGGCTCTACATGATCTCGGCCGAGGAATAAGGGTCTTATCTAGCGAAACGATCTGTCATTTTCTAAAAAAAAACAAAAAACGACCTGACCCGTTTGACATAAAAACCACGACCCGAACCGCACCCGCATTAAATCTCCTACATGAGGTATACAAAAATCATTTTTCTTATGTAGCTAACACAAGCAATACAACCAACATTAAGCATTCTGAGTCAAATTGTGCTGTAGCCTAGTTAGCAGCCTTTAACAGTCTTCGGACCATTTGAAAGCAGCTGTCAAATGCACCAAATTAAATAGTCTTGGCTATTGGACCTGCAGTCCACCCGTGTCTACCGCGTGTCCGACCTGCACCGCACCCGATATGTAAATATTATTCCACCCGTTACATAAAATATTAGCGGCTCAACCGTGTGCAGGACTCTGGTCCACGAGATGTAAATCCTGGAATGTTTTCCTCAAAAACCTTAATTTCTTTTCGACTGAAGAAAGAAAGTCATGAACATCTTGGATGACGTAGGGGTGGGTAAATTATAAGGAAATGTAAATTCTGAAGTGAACTACTCCTTTAACACTTTTTCTTCTGTCATCCTTGAAAAATGTAAATTATTTACTAACATAACATAATTTACTAACTTTTGTAGCTTTGAAAGGATTAATCTATCTTCAATTTATAATTTATGCAGTGAAGACTGTGCAGTGTTTGATTATTCAATTTCTGTATTTATCTGTTAGACCTATTGAAAAATCGTAAAGAACAAGGTTACAAAAGTCAAAACAAAGCCCTGATATATTAAAATGTGACATTTATTACAATGGTTTATCATAATTACTTAAATTACTGTGGGCTTGGGACCATTTTAAATATATTAAAAACTTTGATGTAATGTGCAATTAATCGTGATTAATTACAGAAAAATATGCGATTATTTCGATGTTTTTAAATCGATTGACAGCACTAGTATAAGGAATAAAAGTTAAAACAGCTTGCCATAATCAGAGCTGTGGCGTAAAGCGCTGGAGGCTGCGGCCAGCTGAAGAACAGGAGGCTTCTGCTCCAATTCACGACTCACGGCTAAAATTAATCATGCAGTAGGCTACCTTTAAATACAGATGTACTATGATATATAATCTCCATAATATTCCTACTGATTGTGAATAACAATCCACTGATGTGATTTGGTGACAAAACTAATAAAATCCTAAATTATAAAGTTGATCCTCACATTACAAATGAACATGAACCATTTTAATCATTTAAAACTCAGATGCCCTTCCTACTTTTCATCTTACGTCTCATCTCGGTCCCACCATTCGGATGAATCTTAGAATTTAATAGTACCTGTTAATCTTCCTGTTTGGCTTTAGTCACTCCTCGCGTATAGTGAGTGGAATGCTGAAGTGGCTGGCGGAAGTAATTCTCAGGGAATTTTTCTGCTGGAAAATGATTAGGACTGCATACTTGTCGGTTCTTTCCTGGTGCTAGTTAGGCCTCGGCGACTCTGTGTTTCATGTAGGAAACGAATCAAACCGATGTTACCAAAAAGTATGGAGCCACCATGTCGCCCTCTGGTTGTTTTGAGAGGATGGGAAGAAACCACTGTAACGTTCCTGATTTCATCAGAACACTTTGCTTTTGTAGAGAAGAAAAAGCGACTCAAGTAATATAATTAGCGACAAATGTAATAAGTCGAAATAAAGCTTTCGAAATAAGTACACGTCGTCGTTGTCTTTATATTGCGTTGCTTAATCTTCGCTCTTTCCTTCCGAGTGCCTTCTTCCTCAGTCTTCTCGTGTTGGTCTCTTCGTTTTGGGCGCCGCGTCCAAGAAATGTCCTATTCAATGAAATGCGAGGCACCCCGTGGTCCTTCAAAAAATGAAAATAAGGTAACTAAATTCGACTTGGTTATCTCGCCGGAGGAGCATATAACCCATCCATCAGTTCAAATGTGACTGTGCCAGAATAAGAGGCGGGGTGAATTCAACATAAACAACAGAAGGCTATAGTTGTTTTTGTAAATAATTCAAATAATGTGCGCTCACTATGCTGTCAATTCAGTCCCATATGAAATCATTCGGTCTGCACCAGAAACACGTAGCATCACTTATGCGCGATTCAACCACACCCATTTTATTGCGAATGTACCACTGCAGCGCAGACCTCCACCGCGGTGCCAAACAGCGGCTCAGGGGGGTGAACAGCACCTCACACTGGAACACACTTGAGTTTATGCCGCTAAAGCAAAATGTCAGTTCTTTCATGAAATGTGGAAACGAGAATATGTAGATCTCAATTTAAATGTTTGCAGAAATGGACAAATAAATGACTTGGAAAGAATAGTGACATTGTGTAGAATTCCCCCTACGCGGTGCTCAGTGACTCCATGAATGCGCTCCTGAGCAGTGTTGCCAGATCGCGCAGGGAAAAACCAAAAATATGCGACTTCCCCCTAAGAGACATGGCGGAGTATATGGCTCCAAGCCTCCAACAGTTGGGTGTAGGCTATTTGGAAGTGCGATTAGTTGGTCGCAGTTTGATTTGGAGGCCAAGGACCAGCAATAAAAAAGTGACTGCATATTCCGAAAATAAGTTTAAAAGACTGACTATAGGCCTATATTTTAAAGTTAAGCTGAAAAATAAATAAATAAATAAGCCCAGTGTCAGTAGCTAATAATACGCGGACATGGCAACACAGTCTGAGCACAACCCGTACGTCATATGAGGCCTGAAGTTCAGAAGATTGCGTATGCTTTTAACTTGAACATATTTTATAATCAATTTATTTCTAATATTGTAAATACACATCCAAAATGCCTCCAATCCAGCATTTTCCAAACAGCTTATTATAACCCAGATAAGTTAACCAAGCTCACACTTTCTCAAATTACTTCGAGCTGTAATTAAAATTCCCCTGTAAAGGCATTCAGTAATGCAATGCGCACTTTCTCTCTAGAGACAAAAAGCTGCCACCCACCGGAGACACACTCCTAATTACACCTGCCATAATTACCCGTTGAGGGGAGGGGCAGACATGTTATAGGTGCACTTGCTGATTGGTCCGTATTAAAAGAAAAGTGTGCTCCGATTTCTATGATAATACTTTGATTGTAAAAGTTAATTATTTATTGCTTTCTTATTTACATCTACGAATGTGCACCCTTTAAACTGCCACACACATTATGGAGTAGGGCAGCAAAATGTGGTTTGCATCCCTCCCCTCACCAAATGTAGTGATGGTACATTCCACCTGCCCTTACTCCCCATAAGGTACTGTAGTAGCTGTGGATGGGTTGCCCAGCAACACCATTTCCAGAGAACCAAGCATGCAGTATGTGGTTGGATGGACTTGAACTGTTCTACATTAATCCTCCACACATATATTCATAGCCAGTAAGGTAGGTCACATAATATCTTACCTAGTCTATGATGGCGTTAACTTCATGACTATAATTAATATGAATACAACCATGTATAGAACATTTTGAAATTTAAAAGCTTTAAACATGCTTCCCTCTGGCAACATATAGGCTATGATTCTGGAGAAGATGAGTGTGATCACACTCTCTCTACATGGGCTAAACAGGGCTCTGTGCTCATATTCACAGATGGGAGAGAAAGAGGAAGGTTCAGACCAGATTTTAGAGCAACAACATTGGATCTAAAAATGAAAATCCATTATAGAGCGTTATTCCATATGTCGACCTCTAGAGCTCGCTATTGCTCTTTCTTACAGCATGCTGAGGGAAAATGCTGTCAACAAACGCCATGTATAAGTCAAACAATGTTTAAATATGTAAATAATAAGAATTAGTTAATAGTTAATTTCCAACAACTATCAAAACTGAAAAAAAAAACGTGAAATAAAATGGACAGGATTCTATAGAACTTTTGTTATTCTAGGCAGTTTTCATTTGACCTTTAACCCAACCAAAGCTGGAATGACCTAGCAGTGATTTATCTAGTTTTCTGTTTCAAGTTCCCTCTAATGTTTAACCCTGATGTGTGTTTAATCAAACAACATCCTGCAGTGTAAGGTCATAAGACAGCAGTTTCAAAACCTTAAACTGTCTCACTCAATTTATGCAAAACATCAGTTTTCAACACAGAATTTACATATTGTCAAGATGTGCTTTTTAGCACACACAAAAAAAAATGTCCATACAGTAAGCTACTCAGAGATAAGTAATACACGTCCCCTTTGTCGCCATGACGAACTCATTGATTATTTGTACTAAGGAGACCACATCATGGAGCATTGCATCTGTCAATAACGATGATCATTCCAATTACATCATTTCAATTTTTTTATTTAAATAAAAAAGACATTCATTCTTATATGGATCCACTTTTATATTCAATAATTTATTAAAAAAAATATCTATAGTACTGTGCAATAGTCTTAGGCATGCACATTAGTATTTTCACCAGAAGAAAAAGTTTTAAACCTGTTATTTATTGCTGCAGTGTGTCAGTAGGAAATATCAGTTTAAATTTCCAAACATTTCTTTTGTGATTAATTGTATTAATCTAGTGAGATTTTTGAATGCACAAGGAGTCTGACAACAGCCGGTATGTTCCACACGAAGATCTGATCTCAACATCATCGAGTCTGTCTGTGATTACATGAAGAAACAGAAAAAAAACTGAGACAGACTAAATCCAGAAGAACTGTGGCAACGTCTCCAAAATGCTTGAAGAAACTGACCAGCAAAGCTACAGTACTATGAAATGTTTTAGGCACTTATGTAAAAATGCTGTACAGTGAGGATGCTTTCAAAAATAATGTCATATATAGATTTTATTTATAAATTATCTTCTATTAACTAAATAAAACGATTCTAAGGGCCCACACACTTTTGGGGCATCCAGAGATCGATTTTATTAATAGAATGGGTGTGGTAGGGGACCCAACCTCATATTCTTTCATTGGGCCCAAAATTGCTAGCGGCACCCCTGCTAATCACTGACAGGCTCGATGATGGTGAGATCAGATCTCCGTGTGGAGCATACCAGCTATTGTCAGACTCCTTGTGCATACAATAATCTCACTGGATTATTTCAATTAATGGCAAAATTAATGTTTGTAAATGTAAACTGATATTTCCTACACTACAGCAAGATATAAATAACTGGCTTAAAAACTTTATTTCTGGTGAAAATACTAACATGCCTAAGATTTTTGCACAGTTCTGTATTGTAAATCAACTAATAATAAACAGAATGACTTTACTCACAACTACTAAATGCTCAAAGAATGAAAACTACAAATCCCAAGCTGCTGTTTACGTCATTATTCCTCGACACTACTCGTGATGATAGCAGAACGCGACAGCTTGAGCAAGATTTACAAAACACTTTAGGTTTTCTGTGCTTTTAACATTGTAACCAGGTTACGTATCGAAGTAGGCTACTGGTGATGAAAGCGAGGCAGTAAACTATTCTTTTCCAGCCCTCAGTTCGCGAAGGCGGAAACCCAAACCATCTCTTTTGAGCTCTGCAATCACGTATGCAACATTACATCTGCCGTGGATCAGAATAACCATGACTTTGAGCATGGACATCAGCGTTTCTTTTCTCAAGTGCGAACTCGCCTCCACTATCGACCATGCGGTAAGATGCGCAGTAGAATCAGTGTTGAAAGAAACAGCGCGAGTTGTTGGCATAAAGCTGGCCGCGGCTCGTAATGCTGCCGCAGAGTCGCACAGAGAGAACCAGAGCCTGCGCGAGAGACTGGAGATCTCCGAGAGCGAGCTGAAAGCGGTGCGCTACTATATGACTGCGGCTGAAAAGAACATAAAACAGTGTTTACTTCTCAACAGAACCCTGCCTGGGTCAAATATCGTGCACACAAACGCAGACGACACACACTTTTTGTTTCGATCATGCGCTGCGGATGGAAGCCCCACATCACAGACGCAGAGCAGAAATTCCTCCCGCAAGACCTTCCGAAACTCACCGGGGAGAATTCACAGTCCTAAACATCTCCCTAGTGTTGGCCTCTGTCTCCCCACGGTACAGTCTGACTGGCCTCGTGAGTGTGTCAACCGCAGAAAGACACGAGGGTCTTCAGTAGGCAACAGTTCAGCACTCAGGGGTGACCACACGACCACACAAACTCCTCTGGAAAACAGTGCTGTTCTCTTCAAACCAGAAGATGAGACGGAAGGCCCGTTTTACATCACGAACGAGGGCGAAAAAGGTTCGTTGTTGTTATTATTTCCATTTACCAATAGGCTCGAAGCAAATTTTGCCCTCCAGAGTTTAGCTTCAACCCCGATCAAACACACCTGAGCAAGCTAATCAAGGTCTTCACTTGAAAATCAGGTTGGTGGGTTTGAGCTAAACTCTGAAGAACAGTGGCCCTCCAGGACCGGATCTGAGGAACCCAGCTGCCGTAGAGTAATGATCATAGCTGTTTATTAACCCTCAAAAGCTTGACATAAGAAATAATAGCCAGAAATATCTGTTTGAAATCCAACTATTTATTTTGCCTTTAGACTTTTTTTTTTTTTGAAAGAGTTGCATGTAGTGAGAATATGGAGCTAACAATTTTGTTCAGAGGCCCAAACTGCAGATGTTGTTTATAAGGCCATAAAGATTCTCATAGCCTGTCATGTAAATCAATGAGACTTTTATAACAGTATAACACTGCTTGCATAACATGCTGGTTTTATGATCAAAGCTCTGTCATTTTAATTGTGAAGGGCAAAGCATATAATGCAATGCCATGATGATTGATATGTACAAAAAACTTTTCTCAAAAGCCTGTTGTATCATATTTGATACTTACATTTCAAATAAAATATGATGCAAGATAACCAAGTAATCCTAAATTGCTTCAGTCCAGTAAGTGTATATCTTGACGTATTACTAACAATATAAAAGTTATAACATTTACTTTACAGAAAAAAGATGTGTACCACGACCTGAAGGGAATTAGACATTTTTAGAATTATTCTAAAAGGTCTTTTACTTACTGAAAAAGTATGAACTATCAATCAGAGGGCAGAGGCATGTAACAGATTGTGTGCAAGTTTTGATCATGTTGATCATTTAGAGGGCTTAGAAACTTAATGTAATAAATGTGATACAGTAGACTTCATAGTATTAACAGCATGTCAGATTCTCTAGTCTGAGTATAGTTTCATCCCTATAAACGTGAGCTTTTCTTTGTTTTACAGACAACAGTTCTGCAGTAACAGACACTGAGAGGAGACACGAGGAGCCAGAAGTTGCAGGCCCCTCCACAAACCCACCAGAGGAGCAGTCTGACATGACGAATTTTGAGTTTGAAATAAGCACACCTGCTGGGAATGTTAATGAGCTGGAGCTGATACAGGTGATGGAGGACACTGAAGATATCAAACAGGGCACCATTAAAATCGAAGACGATCCTGATTCACTCACATTAGAGCCTCCCTCATCAAATCCAGCTGTAGTCTCTTCATCCAACTCCATGCAAGAGTTACCACAAATCTCCTCGCCTCCAGTGCCGGAGAGCGATGGCGATGCTTTGCTGGCCTTGGCGCCACCTGTGGGGAGTGACTCCAGGTTCAGCGGGACAGTCGAGAGCCCTGATAAAGTGCACCGCTGCAACATTTGTGGCCGGGGATTCAGACGTTTCTACTGCTTGAAAACACACCAGCGCATACACACGGGAGAGCGGCCGTATCCTTGCAGATACTGTGAGAAACGCTTCCGCCATTTGGACAGCTTACACAAGCACCAGCGCATTCACACGGGAGAGAGACCGTACCGCTGCGCCGAGTGCGGATGCTGCTTTAGAGAACTTGGTCAACTCAAAAAGCACAGACTCAAACACTCACCCACGTTTGTTCCTGTGGCCAATCCCACCTTCCCTGTCCTCCCTGCCGGACCCTCCTATGTCTGGTCACATCTCAACACACAGTCTTTGGATTCGGTCTAAGCTTGTGATAGTATAAAATGTTCAAAGATGTAATTATGGAAACTTGGTATACGGTATTATGGTGGTATTGAATTATGTTACAGCAAACTTGTCCTCTTAATAACCTGGAGCATTTACATTCAATGTACATTTTTATTGTGCTTTGTTTTAAATTAAACCGGTTTCAAACTGATTAAAATGCAAAAGAACACAACTATAAAGAATCAGAACATCTTTTCTGGGCTGGCCTGTTTTATTCCAGATTAAAGTTTAAACAAATGCTTCGTATTTAATTAATATTAAATGCTTAATGATTATTTGAAAATAAATATCAAGTGTTTGGTATTGATTGATTAATACCACAGTGAATACAAAAATGTGAACATTTAAAGGCTATTAATTTCCTTGAGTTCAGAAACAGAAAGTTGCACAGCTTTGTGGGTAACTGGTATTATTGTAATTCTGCTTTTCCATAAGTGCCACATACTGTCAGAGAGGGAATTTGCATTTGTATTCAGTCGGTTTGCCATTTTTGTTCAGACTAATGTGAAAATTGGACCAATTTATTACGCAGCAAATGCATTAACCAGTTAATGGAAAATAAACTAATTTGCATTATAAAAATCATGACTGTTTGGTCCAGAATCAATTGGAGTTATATTGGAAGATATATATTTGCCTGACTGTATGAACATTTTTAAACATCAACATATCATTTATATCCATATACAAATGTACAAAATACCTCATCAAACATGCAGCATAGCCAGAATTTACGAGTTGTTTTCATGCATAAGAACAGCTTGATGTTACACTGCGAAAAATTGAAATGGGATCCAGATAAGAATAAACTGTTCAATAATGCATTCTGGTCTTGAGAATTCATTTTACTCACTGTCATGCAACAATGTGAATCCTGCATAAATCAGAACTGAAACTAATTATTTTTTATACTTGGTATAAATGTAGCACTTCAAAGATTTTTAAAAGCATCAGTTTAGAATTTTGACCTGACAAATAAAAGCAGAAAGACTGCTGGGGGAACACAACTACATAAATACATTTATCTAGTAGGCCTGCTATCATTTGTTTGTTTGCATTTTAAACGCATAACGTAGCCTAAGTTTAATACAACCTAAAATTAAGAAATGTGTATGTATGGTACATTGTTTGATTTCTGATATATTAAAAAAAGTTTGACTGATCAGATAACGAGTCAAATAGTAAACAGCACATCATCATGGTTCTCTCATGTTCCACAAAAAATCATCCCCCTCTTGTGATATTTCACCCGCCCTGCGCGCTCTCTGTGGAGTCACATGGGCTCTTTCTCTGTCCCGTGACTTTTTTTTTTCTTTTTTTAAACAAATAAAAAGTCAGCCAGTCGGTGCACAGTCCCGCCGTGCTGCTGTATGAGAGTACGGTTTCGATTAGCACCTTTCCATGGACCGTTACGTAATAGATTTATGTTTTCATTAGGTCCTGCTGTCTGTTTGTTGTTCATTGTCAGGTCCACAGGGGTCTCACACCATCCATCATGTCCCGGGGGTTTGATCACGAGATCTGAGAACTTCTACCTGCGATTCTTAAAAGAAACGAAACAAACTCGACATGATGCTCTGATGAAACATTAGGACATCCTGCATCCACATTCTCAAAACGAGTAGTTAGGTTTCCCTGTGGTTTTCTTCCTAAAAGCGGAAGTAAATAACGTTACCGCCTAGATCGGCGTCGCCGCTGTTGTTTATAAACGACAGGTAGGTTGTGTTTGTTTATTCACCACCCTACTGTACTTTACCGTTAACGTTATATGTGTCATAAATGATAACAGTACACGCCCAGGCATCTGTGATTGCTTAAGGAGATGGAGGTCTCATTCTCCTCTAGAAATGTCAGATGCCTTTTCTGGAAGGAATGAATGTCTGCAAGTTTATTCAAACTACTTGGATGTTGTTTTTGTTGTTGTTGTATGGCAGCGGCGTATTTTACAGTCCGCTATTCTCTTTACCTTTACATTATAGGACTTAACATGTGTTTTTCAACCGCGTATTTCGGATTGTTTACATTGTCATGCACTTCCGCTACTAGAACGATGCAACATTTGTTGTAAAAACACCCAAGACGTTCAATGAGACATTCATTGTTGTAGTTTCAGGGTTCCCACTGTCATTGAAATCTAGGGCAATTTGAAACTGATTCAGGCCTGAAAAAGCCATGGAAATTATCAAAATACTAAGCCACTGACATTTATGGTGAAGGGATTTAATGAGTTAAGCTCTAAAATTAATCAGTTAGATGTTTTGAAAGTAAAGTAAAAAAAAAAAACTTTAAGCCTATATAAGAAATCCTTATCCAATTATCATGAACTTGACATTATCATAGTAATAGTTACTGCTTTTTATTATCATTTTAATATTAATATTATGATTTTTTACCCTTTTTTAAAATAATAATAATTAAATTACAACAACAAAATTACACAATACCATTCAAAGGTTTGGGATTAGGGTTAAAATAACTGTTTTGTTTTATTTTATTTGACTATATTTTAAAACGTTATTTATTCCTGCTATGGCATGATTTTTTCAGCTTCATTACTTCAGTCTTCAGTGTCACATGATGCTTCAGAAATCATTCTAATATGCTGAGTTACTGCTCAAGAAACATTTAGAAATGTTGAAAACAGCGTGATATTTTTGAGGAATTTTTTCTAGATTTTTTGCAAAATAAAAATATTAACTAAATAAATAAAAAATTGTTCTGACCCCATGAACCGTAGTTTAGATTTAGCATATTTCAATAATAATAAAACCAGTCAAAGTTCTTAAAAGCTGATAAAAAAGTAAAAAAAAATCTATTTGTGTCTTTTTTTGTTTGATTGTACTGAACAGGAAACCGTTTTATCTGTAGGTTCCTGTTTTTCAGACCATGGCAAACGAGCACTCGCCTCTTCTTGTTCATGGGGTGTACAGCATGATGGGAGATGCTGAAGATTCCAGGGGTGGATCAGCAGTGACAGGAGAGGGATCCCCCAAATCAAACCCCCGCAAACTCAACACCTTCTTTGGTGTCATGGTGCCCACCATCCTCTCCATGTTCAGTATTGTGCTCTTTCTTCGCACAGGTGAGTGTGACATTGGAAAAGACAGAAGCTTATGGCAGGAGATTTTATAAAGCATTTTAATATGATGATTGTATCACATTATAACTCCCCTCTGTGTGGCTCTGGATGTGTTTTTGTGCATAAATAATTCTGATGTGTCTATGTTTCAGGTTTTGTTGTGGGCCAGGCCGGTCTTCTCCATGGTTTCCTCATGCTGTGTGTGGCCTACTTCATCATTTCATTGACAATCCTGTCTATATGTGCTATTTCAACTAATGGTGCTGTGGAAGGGGGAGGGGCCTACTGTATCCTTAACCAATCTCTCTGCCTTATAGACCTTATGTGCCAGAGAAACAAGCGCGCCGCCGTCTTTAGAAAATTGTCTTTGAACTTCCGTTTTTGCGGTCGCTCTGTATAACTCTATGGCATCGCTGTCGAGGAGTAATTAGCTGGTGAAGTGGATTTACTTATTGTAGAGTTAACGAAAGTTATCATGAGCATTGTAATGTTTATCATATTGTAAATCAGATGTCTTAACAAATGTCGACCGGGAATTTTTTTAAACGAGCAGTTCATTCATAACTACGCAAGATCGCTGTGAAAATACAGACCGGAAGTCAAAAGACAACGAGCGCAGCGCTGAAAAGGGGCGGGGCTACATAAGGTCTATAGAGTGCTAGTTGCAGGATGAATTCCAAATGCTGTTTTTTTTTAAGGACAATAGTGCAACAGTGCCCGCTCCCTTTTTCAGCGGCGCTGGTTCCTGAAGTTTTTTTTCTTTTTTTTTTTCATTAATTTTTCCCATAGGGATTTTAAAATAGTATTTGTTAAAGAGTTATAAGCCCTGAACAAAGCCAATCAGCTATGAGGTGAATCACTACACTACAAAGAAAAAGACAAAGGTACAAGACTGTGTACTTAACGGTTTTATTGAGGGAAAGAACTACAATCCCATGAAGCATTGCGAACTGCATAATCAAATTAAAATGATAGAGAAATATAAAACTACTCATTTACAAATGTTGATTATATGTATATAAGTTTAGTGCAAAAATATGCATATATACAAACATTTCAGCATTTTGAGAGCATAGGGAGATAAACTCGATTACCGGTACATCATTCGCAATGCTTCATGGGAGTGGGCGGAGCTAAAAAGCTATTTTGGTGTGTGTTTTTTTTTTTTTGACTCTCTGGTAATGTAGTTTTTCACCAGGAATTCCACTGTTAAACAATTATAAAAAACAAACAAAAACAAAAAAAAAACATTGAAATAACATGGACTGACGTATTTAACAGAAGCAAACACCATGGATTAACAACCTTATTGCTTACAGTAGGCCTGTCTTTAAAGGTTTATAAGCTATCGTTCAAAATCAATTTCCTTATGGAGAAAATTAATTTAATTTTACTTCTGGAACCTGACTGTTGCACTCTATTAGGTAAAGGGACACCATTTGCAAGGGCTTTCCAAATGAAAGTGAAAAACTGAATCCCTTCACAAAGGGCCAGTCCTTCGATAACTTCAAGTCCATTAGCAAAGTGTACATGCTATGGTCACTTCAAGGAAGTCATTTTATCTTTTATGGTCACTTGACACAGGGTCGATTAATTTTTAAGCTAGATGGGAGGAAAGTTCAAGAGGGTTGGTTCATCCAAAAATAATATTTCTGTCATTAATTACTCACTCTCATATCATTCGAACCCGTAAGACTTTTGTTCATATTCGGAACACAAATGAAGATATTTTTTATGAAATCCGAGAGATTTTGGACCACCTCCCCCATAGACTCCAATGTAGTTGCCACTTTCAAGGCCCAGAAAGGTAGTAAAGACATTGTTAAAATAGTCCATGTGACTTAAGTGGTTTAACCTTATTGTTATGCAGCGACGAGAATACTTTTTGTGCAGAAAAAAAAAACAACAACAAAAATAACAACTTTATTCAACAATTTTTTCTCTTCCGTTTCAGTCTCTGACGCTCTTCATGTGAGCACCTCGACATGTGTGAGTGGTTTTCTGACGTAGAACCCGGAAGCGCTGCACTGTGTTTACAACGTGAACAGCGTCAGAGACTGACACGGAAGAGAAGATGTTGTTGAATAAAGTCATTGTTTTTGTTTGTTTTTTGCACACAAAAATTATTATTTTATATATATATATATATATATATATAATACATTTAGACCACTTAACATTGTGATTGCTATCAGGATATGAGGAGACTTTCAACCAGGATAACAAAAAAAAAATGTTTTGTAGAGAATCACCTATTGTACTTTTGATGTTGAACCACTTTAGTCACATGGACTATTTTACCTTTAAGTCTTTAGTACCTTTACCCCATATGGGCCTTGAAGGTAGTGATTACGTTGCAGTCTATGGTTAAAGGTTAAACAAATCTTAATTTGTCTTACTGGTTTGGAACAACTTGAGGGTGAGTAATTAATAACAGAACTTTCTTTTTTTTATGCTTTAAACAACTTTAAGTTGTTTTGTTTGTGATATATTGCAGACATTTTGGTCATGCATTTCATATGAAGTTTGTATGACTATCTTTGTGAGGGCATTCATTGATATAATGCAATCCTAGCCCTGACTAAATTACTAACCTTAACCCTAAAACCAGGGTTAAAGTGAGGATAATGAAGAAACTACATTGTCTTTCATGGCTCCCTTTGCCAAGTGCATTCCAAACAGCTACATTTTGACAAACAGGTGCCTTCCTCCCTCCAAAGTCTCCACTTCAAGGGCTTTGCCCCTCGGAGGGAGAAAAGTATATGGATGCCCCTTGCAATTGGAATTTGTTGTTCATGAGTGTTTGCATTATGTTGTTGTTGACATTTAACTCTTTAGTTAGTCATGATCAGTCGTTCTCTGGGGCCAGAGTTTGGAGGCAGTATCGGCCTGATGTTTTACTTGGCGAAGGTATGTGCATGTGGCGTCTATGTACTCGGCCTGGTGGAGGCCATACTGGATGTCTTCGGGAAGGATCCAGGTGAGCGCTGCATTGAAGCACACTGTACTAAACAGTCTTTGAAGCAAATTAAATCAGTTACACAGCTCTTTTTTTACAGCAAAGCTTCTCTTTTCTTCTCTCTCCAGGAACTGCTGTGTCACAGGGACTGCGTGTGTTACCGCAGGGTTACTGGTACACCGTGTTGTACTCCTCTGTAGTGCTGTTGCTATGTCTGGTGGTGTGTCTGGTCGGTGCTCATATCTACGCCAAAGCCTCTTTTATCATTCTGCTGGTGGTGACTGTGTCACTGTTCTCCATCATCATCAGCCCCCTTATACTCAGTCCACAGAGCTTCAACATCACACACACATACGGCAACAACCACAGCGTCACTGTCAACCCCAGCTACACAGGCTTCAACGGCACTACTTTAAAGAACAACCTTGGACGTGAGTGAGATTATCATCAATGCAATAATCATACTGACTGTTGTGGTGATGACAATTGATGCTCTTTAGCAGTTATATTTCAAAATACTTTGCGATTGATCTACAAATGAGACTGATCACAATTATTGAGTCCTGTCTGTTATGGAGTCCTGAAACATTTAGTCGAAAAAAGGTATATTGGACAGTGAAATATTCAAATGAACGGATATTTATACTTTTCTAATGATATTTTGAAAAACGCAAACAAAGAGGCAAACATTTGACTAAAGATCAAGTTATCATCTTCTGTTGCTTCCTAAGGGCCGTACTAAATGAAAAAAAACAAAATAAGAAACATTTGGACATCTTCATCCTGTTCAAAAGTAAAATTGGGCAATTTAACTGCTCAGGACAAACAAGGGACTCAAGAACAACCATCACAAAAAAAAACAGTTGTGGATCATCCAGCGACACACTGTATTAAGAATCAAGGTTATGCAAACTTTTGAACTGGGTCATTTTTATAAATTCAGCATTTTCTTTTGTCTTGTGGACTATATGTAAACATCTTTTTATGTAAAATATCTAGGATGCATTTTGTATGATCCCTATTATTTTGTTATAATAATTAACATTTTGAAGATTCTGCAAGGTGTATGTAAACTTTTGAGCATGACTGTAAGTAAAGTAGAACAGAGACCAACAGCAGAAACTGAAAGTTATCTTTGACCTATGTACAAACATGTTAACAGCAAATTATCCATGAATTTTCACGGTGTTGATATTATTGTAGTGTGGTACAAGTACATGCAAGTACAGTAATAAAATGTAGTTTTCCCACACAAAAAAATGATAAAACCGTTCCAAATAATAAAAGCACAATAGTTTGCAGAGTACTTGGAAGATTATGGATGACCTCAAATGCAGCCATATATAACAGGCTCTGTATTGCAGGCATCTATCAGGGAGCACACATAAAGCTCTTTTCATTCATTTATATAATTACTGCACTGGCATGAATTTTGTCCATATGTCTCCTCCTGTAGCGCGCTACTCTCTGGACTACAGTACCAACACAATGATGTCTTTCGCCACTGTTTTTGCTGTGATGTTCACTAGCTGCACGGGCATCATGGCAGGAGCCAACATGTCGGGTACAAAACCAGAGACGCCCACATTCCACCATTCACGCAAATACTTTAATTGGATTCTCTTTTTGGTTTCTGATGTCTTTGTGTTGCCTTTTAAAATACTCATAACATAACGGATGAGTGTCAAAAACATATAATTTGATTTGTCTCACTTCCTCAGGTGAGCTGAAGAACCCCAGTGAGTCAATACCTAAAGGGACCATCATAGCGGTGTCCTACACCTTCACTGTCTACCTGCTTCTCTTCCTGCTCCTGAGCTCTACCTGCGACAGGTGCCGTAAACAACACTCAAGCCACAATGCTTTGTTTTTCCTCTGGTTCGTCTCCTTTATTCCTCCTGTCGTTCTCTTGGTTTTCTCTCTCAGGTTGTTGCTGATCAATGATTATGCAGTGCTCCAGCGTGTGAATGTGTGGCCTCCGTTGGTGACGATTGGGGTGTACTGCGCGTCTCTCTCAGCTGCTATGTGCTCCATGATAGGAGCTTCCCGAATACTCCACGCTCTTGCTCTGGACCAGCTTTTTGGTTAGTGTGCATTTGAGGGTTTGGTCTTTTTAAGGGACAAATTTCAGACTGGAAACTGATATTGAGATGGTGATGTATGGTTGTTGACATCACCACAAGAAGTGTTATCGGAAAATATTAGTGAGCAATACTTGGAAAACGGTATTCATGGTTCCTAAGAAAAATGATTAGTGAATATTTTTCAGTTTTGCTTCATTTTTGTCACATTTTCTAGGCTGTTATATGGTGTGAGAGGTCTTATGTGCTGTGCAAGAAGGTAAAAAAAGGATATTTTAACTAAAAGAATCATAACACATGCTCATTTCCTTCAATCATTTTCTACTGAAATCAGTTAATTGACAGAATCAAAAAACAATCTATTATTGAGAATTTATTTATGAAAATTTCACAATTTTTCCTGTCAAAACATACATTTAAAAAAAGCATTCAAAGGAATCACAGAAAAATGATTTGACACATAGTGGGATTGTGGTGACAGAATTTTTAATATTATTAGGGTGGCAGTGGCTCAGTGGTTCATGTAGGTTGTCTACAAACCGGAAGGTTGGTGGTTCAATCCCCGGTTCTACCTGACCAAGTGTCGAGGTGTCCATGAGCAAGACACCTAACCCCAGCTGCTCCTGACGAGCTGGATGGCGCCTGGCATTCAGCCAGTCGGTGTGTGAATGTGAGGCAATATGTAAAGCGCTTTGGTTTGGTGGCCATGGGTCTGTTGAAAGCACTATAAATGCAGTCCATTTACCAATTATTACAGATTATTATTATTATTATATAGAAACTTATTGTAGAAAAGTTATGTAAATATCTTGAAAAGTTTCAATTTAAGGAATAAACAAGTGTAAAACAGCATAAATGCAGCATATCAGCATAAACAGCATATCTACAGTAGAATGCAAGCCGGTTCAAAACACCCGTACACATTTATTAAAAATATAATGCACGTACAAATAGGAAACCGTTCACTATTTTCGGATTGTTTGCATAAAAGAATAAGAATATATTTGACTTAGTGTATCTCATTTATCATGCCTCATATAACACGTTTTAAATTCTTGTATGATTTAATGTCACACACTTTTTCCAAGACTCTTTACTAAATTACTATTTGATTATGATTATACACTAGAGTTGAAAAGTTTGGTGTCAGTAAGATTTGTGTTTTTATGTTTTTGAAAGAAATCTTTTATGCTCACCAAGGCTGCATTATTTGATCAAAAATACAGTAAATTGATTTTATTTATTAATTATTAGTCAAATATTGTTAAATGTATTAAAACTGAAAATAGCTGTTTTTAATTTATTACTATAATGTAATTTATTTTCATGATGGCACAGCTGAGTTTTCAGCATCATTAAAAAAAATGTCATTCATGTACAGTTTTTCAGGATTTTATAACGAATAGAAAGTTGCAAAAGACCGCATTTATTAAAAATATACATTTTTGTAACAGTGTAAAAGTACTTATTCTGACTTTTGACAAATTGAATGCATCTTTTTGGAATAAAAGTATTTATTTCTTGAAAAAATAAAATGACCCCAAACTTTTAAATGGTAAATATAAAATGATGTCCTAACAGTATAATTCCCTGGATATAGGAAATCATGCTGTCAACCACCCATTGACGCAGTAACTAAGTTACATGGTTGAGTTTGAGGAGACTGTTATGATATGATGGTGTAATAGTATCCTGGAGTGAGATGATAGTACTGCTCTGTTGGGGTGTGTCATGGGTTTGTTGATCTGTGCTGTGTGTGTGATCTGGTTTCAGGACTGCCTCTGGCTCCGGCTGCAGTCACCTCCAGCTCTGGGAACCCGTGGGTGTCTGTGCTCTACACCTGGGGCCTGGTGCAGGTACAGGGAGCTGTGTGCATATGTCTTTGGATGCTATTTCTGTGACACTTAAAATATAAAGAGTATGTCTGTGTGTGTGTGTTGTAGTGTACGCTGTTTGCAGGACAGCTGAATGTGATTGCTGGTATCGTGACAGTGTTTTACCTGTTGGCGTATGCTGCGGTTGATTTGGCCTGTCTGGCTCTGGAATGGGCCTCCGCTCCAAACTTCAGGTGTGTGTGTGTGTGTGTGTGTTGTGTGTGTGTGTGTGTGTGTGTGTGTGTGTGTGTTGTGTGTGTGTGTGGTGTGTGTGTGGTGTGTGTGTGGTGTGTGTGTGGTGTGTTGTGAACTTTTTCTTCTAAAGTGTAGGAACTCAGAAGCGAAGACCAGGAGACTTGATTATCTCTTAAGAAGGTTTCTATATTGAGAACACGAGCTTTTCGTTGCTGTAGTCTTCCAAGCTCGTGTCTTAACCAAGTCTGACTAAACTAAAATACAGACTGTTTATATACATTACAAGGGGAAGGGGCTACCTAGAGGTGGAGACACTTCTGAAAACAAAGCAGAAAACAGGGTAATAAAGTAGTAGGTGTTCAAACCCGGCCCAGCATGCATCCCCACCCGCGGAGACATGAGAACAGGAAGGACAGGAAAAACAATTAAGAGTTTCTGTAATCTGACCAGTACAGAAAAACAGGATTGGCCAGATATCATCACCATCCTAACTTTAAACCTAAATTAGAAATTTTGATAAATTTGTAATCCTACATTTCCCCCTTTGAGAGTTCCAAATAACTCTCACAAAATACAAATTTAACACTTAAAAGTTCTCTCTTGTAACTTGTGATCGTTACAGGCACATAACGCATGCTCTGTGTTTGCTTTTCTGTAATTGCATGCTGACACAGAAACAAACATGCAATTAGGGTCCGTGAAGTTCTAACGGGTAATAGTCTTTTCTGGTTGGAACTGCGATTTTCTCGTGAGAGGCGTGAGTCATTTGTTGAATGAAACGCTTGATACTGTGGACGCATAGATAGTACGCCAGTAGGAGAAACAACAACAGAATTGCTATTTCCTTGATCCACAGCCAGGGTTTACCAATCAAGTTTCCGAACCATGAAGAATTATACTCAGTCATCTTGGTGTAATTTTGCTGAAAGATCCAGAATGTCTTGTTGGACCACCATGTTTGTGCACAAGTGAGTCCTGGAATGCAGCCATCTTCGGATGTGACATGCAAACATTCTTTCCAGCAAACAAGGCGTTTTTTGACATATTCATCAGCTCTAAGAATATGTTGTTTCTAGAGTCCGGACTTTGTGCGATCTTCATAATGTGTAGTAGTAGGACAATCTTGATCATGTCGATGGATGACTGAAGGTTTCGTAGTCTCTGCGTTGTGTATTTTTTTTTCTTTTCTTTATCCTTTTGTGATAGTTGGCTCGGCAGTAAGGTCTAGTTGATTTCCTGAGTTTGTGGCTTCATACGCAGATGAGGAGGTTGGTGCGTATGGGTGTCGGGTCAGCAAGTGGTACCTGCACAGAGGAAGAGAGAAAACAAAAGACAGGAGCAGTATTTGTTCAAACACTAGGGTTTTAAAAAAAAAAATCACGTCTGCTATTTTTGTTCCTTCTTTCCCTATTCTCTTAATTATTTTGGCACCTAAATAGAACCAGTGAGGTGAGGAATGGACTAATGGATGGGGAGGCCTATGAGGGAGTCTTCACCGCAGGGTTGGCCCCCGATTGCCTGTTGCAATCGGTTCTTCCCTGGGCTCCTCACTGTTCTGTGTCCTGTCATTTCCCTGTGGGAGGGGGAGCAACTTTTACAGTGTGACACAATGAGTCCAGGTTTTATCCTGACACAATACTGTAACTACTTTAATTAACATCACTTGATGTACCACTTAGGCTCTAATGGCTTGCAACATTCTAGAGACTTCTTTGACTACCTGTCCTGTGATGTGTGTAATCTTCATCTGAGTTATTTCTCCTTCATCCTCTAACAACTTCAGTCATAGTAGACATCATACACGAGGATGAAACAATGTTCGGCATTATTGTGGACACTGCATGAGGGCATTTTACGTTTACAGTCTGAGCTAACACTAGTAATGATGAAAGGCCTGTGCTGTAAAATAACATTTAAGGCTGTGAGTCTACTTTAACCAGTGTCTCCCAAAGGAAAAACTGAGATAGTCACTTTCCTTTTGTTCTATTAAACAAAAACAGAAGTCTTTTATCTCTGTTGTAAGTTAGTGGGGAAATTAAGCACTCACAGCCCAAATGGTTAACAACTAAAACAGCTGCCCAACGAGCTCAATGACGAGGGGAGGCTGAGCAGAAGCTGAGTTACATTGTTAGTTTCTCTAACATTCTTTTTGTTTTTTCTACATTCTTTCCCCCAATGTCCATGTTTACCACAATAATAACAACTGCTGCCCTCTCTCTTAGGACATTTGCGTTTTTGTTGCTTCTCTGGGTTGACCTTAAAGGAAGCTGCTGCAGTTTTTACTCTTGATCTGACATCAGAATCTCTTTCCCAAATATCTAACCTGTCTAGGTTACTTTGCAGGGTTCTAGTGGACCATGTGAAGTCTAAAAAAGGCAATGGTTTCATGGTCTTTTGTCAGAACATAAAAATGCATGTACGAGCTAAAGGGCCATTATCATTTAACACCTTCTCTGATGTGTCTGATATTCCACTGTAAGCTGCAGCTGACTGACAAAATCTTTCTGTGATTTCACTAACAATTTCATCATTCTTCTGTACACAACTAGTGATCTTTGACCAGTCCACTTTTAGTCCAACAATGCTTTACAATGCTATATACCTTACAAGGGGAAGGGGTTAGCTAGAGGTGGAGACACTTCTGAAAACAAAGCAGAAAACAGGGTAATAAAGTAGTAGGTGTTCAAACCCGGCCCAGCATGCATCCCCACCCGCGGAGACATGAGAACAGGAAGGGCAGGAAAAACAATTGAGAGTTTCTGTAATCTGACCAGTACAGAAAAACAGGATTGGCCAGATATCATCACCATCCTAACTTTAAACCTAAATTAGACATTTTAATAAATTTGTAATCCTACATTGTGTGTGTGTGTGTGTGTGTGTGTGTGTGTGTGTGTGTGTGTGTGTGTGTGTGTGTGTGTGTGTGGTGTGTTTTAAAAGCTAAGTGTGACTTTATATCTCACAATGTGATTTCATATGTTATAATGTGATATAAACTTTATTTATTGTAATTGCGACTTCATGACTTTTTATCTCACAATGTAAGAATCTCTTATTTATATCTAATAGTCTAATAATAACTAGTCTAATAATAGCCTTTTTATAGTTTTTTTTACCCTGAGGTGGTGTTTCAGATTGCTTTTGATAATCACTCAAAGGACATGTTCTGTGAATTCTTTAGTTTGTAAATGTACTTTACCTTTCAAAAGTTTGGGGTCGGTAATATGTTTTTGATAGTCTCTTTTGCTGACCAAGGTTGCATTTATTGGATAAAAAAATACAGTAAAAACAGAAATAATATGTGTAAAGTTTATAAGAACAGCATAAAATAGAATATTTTAATTCTTCTTTCTTTCCAGGCCCACATTTCAGTTTTTCTCTTGGCACACATGTTTGTTGGGTATTGTCAGCTGTGTGGTTATGATGTTCGTGATAAACCCAGTGTATTCTTCGGCCAGTATCGTCCTGCTGCTGCTCCTCCTGCTGATTCTGCACTACCGCTCTCCCACCAGCAGCTGGGGCTACATCAGCCAAGCACTAATCTTCCATCAGGTACATACACACACACACACACACAAAACACATGTGAATGCACTAAACTTTAAATCCATAAGATAATCTTTCTGTGCTTTTTCAGGTGAGGAAGTACCTTCTGATGTTAGACTCCCGTAAGGATCATGTGAAGTTCTGGCGGCCACAGGTCTTACTGATGGTGGCGAACCCACGCTCCTCCTGTCAGCTCATCTGCTTTGTCAACCAGCTGAAGAAAGGAGGGCTGTTTGTTCTTGGACATGTGCAGATCGGAGATCTAGGTAGTACAAAAGGCTTATTAGGTTCAGGCGGCAACTTAATGAGAGAACCCAAGTTTCACAAGACCCATAGACCAAAAGTTTCTACCCTCGCTAGTTACCACTTATGTGTTTTTATGATCTCTGGCTGGAATCCAGACGTTTTAACTGCTTTCTCTGATTCTTAAAGAAAAAATCAGCGATCATGTATACCTGATGTTTTGGAATGCTGCTTTCTCCAAAAACTGTGCAGTTGCATAAACATTTCCTGAGTTCATGTAAATAGGGTCATTGTTCCTGAATTGTTTACACTATTCAGGGAAGTCGGATACGCAAAAATACCTGATGTTGTTTTGTTTCAGTTACATTTTTGCAGCTAATGTTAATGTTTACATTCTAATCTGTTAATTCCAGTCAGTTTGCCTGGTAGCTCATCCACCCCCGTAGAACAGAGTTCATGAACCTCAAGGGACACTTCACCCAAAAATTGATTCAACCTTATCATGTCGTTCCAAACCTGTGTGACTTCTTTCTTCTGCAGAGTATAGAAGATATTTTGAAGAATGGCGATAACCAAACCATTTTGATTCGCATTGACTTCCATTGGATGGACAAAAAAACACTTATTAAAACAAATGACAATTGTCTAAATGATCTATCCCTTTATTATACTAAACAGTCTTCCTCTCTTCCTCCTGTAAACTCATTTTACTTTATCATGTTGTTGCACACAGAATGGAAAGGAGCAAATGACCAAACATAATCTCTCTGAACTCTCTCTTGCAGACATGTTGCCCTCAGACCCAGTGCAGCCGCAGTATAATTTCTGGTTGAGTCTGGTGGATAAGTTGGGTGTAAAGGCCTTTGTGGATCTGACTCTTTCTCCCTCTGTCAGGCAGGGCACTCAACATCTGCTCCGCATCACTGGACTGGGTGAGACATTTCCTGATCAGGTTATCTTTTTGACACAGAGCTAGAAAACATCTATTAGATTAGATTCTAGATCTTCATTGTTACTGTAAAAAGTACAAGTGCCAAGCCAGTGAAATTCCATACAGAGAGTCCTAGACAAGGTGGCGGCACAAATACTTCACTTAAATAAAAAATAATAATTGTTTTGCAAATTAAAACATATAGACTGCTAAAAAAATACCATAAAAGTACTCAAATCACAAGGAAAAAGCAACATGTTCCCTTTAGAGCGGTTTAAATGTATTCAAAGAAAGCACTTCCTTCAGTGTAGCTGAACATAATCTTGAGTTGGCTGTAAACAATCACTGTTTGTGTCATTCAGGTCTTTCGGGGTTAGGCATTCACAGATTTTCTGATAAGTCGCATTCCTTTAAACATTTCATCCGAGTCGTGAGTGTTTTTTGTGTTTGTTTTTTTTAGTCTGTACTCAGTGTGAAATGCAAGTCTATGGCAAAATAATGACAAGAAACGACTTCATCGACTTTTGTCCTCATGGGCTGCATGCAAAAACAAACGCACTGCACAGTGTGACAGGTGTAGCCAGATTCACGTATAGTTGACTGGTGGTTCTTTTAGTGAATCAAAAGCATTCAGCACATGCAATGTAGTGAATTTTAGAAACAAATGACTCTTGTGAGCTGGTTCTTTAGTGCATCAAAAACACACAAAACCAGTATAGACTGTTTCAAAAAACAAATGACTCCTATGAGCTGGTCCATATTAATGATTCATAAAGATACAGCAAAACCAGCGTAAACTGATTTCACAACAAATTATACTTGTGAGCTGGTTCTTTTTAGTGAATCAAAAACATACAGCACGACCAGTGTAGTCTATTTCAGAAACGAATGACTACTGTGAGCTGGTTCTTTTTAGTAAATCAAAAACTGTTCCAGTTCTTTTAATAAGTTTGAATGAGATTAAAACTCTGCTCTGTATAACATGACATGTAGAGAATCTTCAAATCAGAAACGAATTATTAAAAATGTATCAATACTTCTATGTATTCTCTTCTTTTCCAGGAGGTATGAAGCCTAATACCCTGGTCTTGGGCTTCTATGACAACTGCTACCCAGAGGACTACTTCCTGCAGGACCCTGTGTTTTGCGAGGGCGATAGGGGTGAGGGGGATAATTTTGGGGTTGATCTCCCATCCTTACAGGCTCATTTTCCACTGGTGCGCCATGCGGAGAGCCCTCGCACGCTGAAGCCCGAGGAGTATGTGAGCATCATCCTTGATGCCATAAAAATGGGCAAGAATGTTTGTTTAGCCAGGTACTTCTTCCAGCTACCTCCTGATAGCAAAGGTGTAACATGCATTAGGGGAAATGACAGCGTGGACACCATCGACGTGTGGCCGACAAACCTACTGTCCCCTGACAGTGCCAGTTATGCAGATGTGTGCAGTCTTTTCCTGCTTCAGATGGCGTGCGTGTTAAACATGGCCAGCAGGTGGCGTCGTGCGAGGTTACGTATATTCGTCTGTGTGGAGTCTGAATCGGGAGACCAGGGCTGGCTGGCTAAAGAGGAGCAATTTAGAGAGTTGCTGGGCAAGCTCAGGATTCGTGCCTCTATTAAGATTGTGCCGTGGGATAACGTGGCACGCATGTTTAGAGCGCAAAGCTCAGAGAGGCAAAAAGTGTCTGAAGACTTCCTGTGTTCTGTGAATGCCCTGCTGAAGGAACACAGCTCTCCAGCAGCGGTGCGCTTCCTGTACTTGCCCCACCCTCCCTCCAGTTCGGAGCTGTCACTGCAGTACCTGACGCAGCTGGACGCATTGACGCGAGACCTGGGCCCAGCTCTCTTGATTCACGGGGTCACACCAGTCACATGTACTGAACTCTGAGCAACCATAACCAAAGCGTGTTTGTGTGATAGAGGAAAATGTGAAATGTTAGTGACCGAAATACAAGTTAAATGGTGGGTGATTTTGAAGACCATCATAAATGGGTGGAGTTTGTGCTCTTGGTAAAAAAAATGTATTTAAAGATGGATGGAGTGTGTGTTATTGTTGAAAACGGCTTGTGTTTATGGGTGTATACTGCCAAATCATGTAGCAGTGTGCGGTTATTTTTGCGCTCTTCATGTCTCCGTTTGATCTCATCCAAAGTAAGTTTAGTGTTTTCGTGGAAAGGGAGTGTCTGCATATACATTTTAAATAGTTAATGTTCATTCAAGTGTCAGACAGTAAGTGTAAATATTTAAAAAGATCCTGTGATCCATGTTTTTGTGTTTGTGCAAGACACTGAATATAAAAAATAACATTGACTTAGGATGGAAAGAGTTTGTCTGAATAAGACATGGTTATTGTTGGCACAGTAATATGGCAAAGTGAGCCTGTTCACTCAATTTTTGTTAACTGTTGATCATTTTGTTAATCATTTTTGCGTTTTGTTATTGGGATGCACTTTTGGAGCGTTTTGTTGATCATATCTGCTTTTTCTTGGTATGAAACAAACCCTCTGAACCCATTTTGACCCAGTTAGAGCTAGCAGGCCAATGAGGAGTCATCACGGGTTTAGGTCATTTTTGGTGTGATGGCAGAAATGCTGTTCTCAGCTTTCCGATTAGAGTTCTTACAATGGATTTGTGCATTCATGGTGTATTTATTGGATGTACTGGATAATCATATGGGCAGACATGTTATGTTATTTATTATTACATTTTGTGTGCTTATATGAGAAAAGAGGGAGAAAGAGTGAAAGTGTTTTCTTGTGCACCTGTTTTCATGGTCTGGCTTTCATTTTATGGGGCTCATAAATTCCCCTGACCATTTGCATTACCTTTTGTTGTTTTTGCACCGTTGATTTTGTGTTTCTTGTCGTTTTTACAGTTCAAATGCAGTTCAAATGTACTTATGAATGTTCTGACTAGATGAAGGCAGAGGTGAGAGGTCATGAATGGCATTTGATTGGTCAGAGCTGATGATGATGTTTGGGTTGAGTCTGTGCTGGTCTTTGGGAACTGAAAAGGGACACTGGCTATAAATAATACTTGAATATTTTGCACATTTGCTCATGTGTTCATTTGTTTGCATTAACAAAAAACAATACAGAAGCCCAGGAATATCAGGCCTTTATCATAGACAATACAACAATAGAGGTATTATGCTATATAAGTAATTCCATTCTGTACTTACATAATTATATATATATATATATATATATATATATATATAAAAATTAACAGTGCTTCAAGTATGTAGACATTGTGTAAAACAATCCATTGTGTAAAACAATCCAGTTTATATATAATCCAGAATATTTAGAAATCAGAAATTAAGGCACATCATTAACATTAATATACTTTCAAAAATACATTCATACAATCACAGTAAACAATCATGATTTTTGGTTGACAGTTTAGATCAAAAGGAAGTTCAGTTAGGATGTATTGCAATTATCCAGCACTAGCACTGTATATGCATTAGCTTAATCATATGACTGAATGTAAAGTTTGTAAACCGAAGACTAAATGATTAAACAAAAAATGTCAGTCATCTTTTTCCTTCATTGACTCTTTCTTTATGCTGAAATTATAATTCTATTACACTCTAGAGTGTGTTCATGTCACAATATGGAAAAGCAATAAATACATGATGTATTTAAATCGCCTACAATACAAACTAGCTAAAGTATTTGATGTGTTCCAGTCCTGTCCTATGGCTCTTTTTCACATTTCCAAATTTGGAACACAAAAAAAAAAATTAAAATACTACCTTGCTGTTGTTGTTTCTTTTTCTAAGTATTTGTTAAAGTCACAAACCAAGCCAATCAGCTATGAGGTGAATCTACATGTGACCCTGGAACACAAAGGGTCAATTTTTTGAAATTGAGATTTATACATCATCTGAAAGCTGAATAAATAAGCTTTCCATTAATGCATGTTTTGTTAGTATATTTGGACGAGATGCAACTATTTGAAAATCTGGAATCTGAGGATCCAAAAAAATCTAAACATTGAGAAAATCGCCTTTAAAGTTGTCTTGCAGTTCGTTGAATGCAGTTCGTGATTGTGCTGCATTCACTCACAAAAATAAATGTTTTATATATTTATGGTAGGAAATTTACAAAATATCTTCATGGAACATGATCTTTACCTTAATCTCCTAATTATTTTTGGCATAAAAGAAAAATCGATAATTTTGACCCATACAATGTATTGTTGGCTATTGCCACAAATATACCCGTGCGACTTGTGACTGGTTTTGTGATCCAGGGTCACATATTTTGATTTGAAGCTAAAAAAAAGTTTGAGAATCAGACAAAAAGACAAAGGTACAAGTTTTAGTGAGGGGAAAGAACTACAATCTCGTGAAGCATTGCGAACAGCATAATCAAATTAAAATCGATGGAGAAATATAAAACTTTGATTTTGATTATATGTATAAAAATATATTTTGTTAATTGCAAAATATGCATACAAATTTTTGTATTTTGAGAGCATAGGGAGATCGACTCGATTACTCATTCCCAGTGCTTCATGGGAGTGGGCGGGGCTAGAGAGCTATTTTGGATGGTTTTTGCTTTGTTCGTCTCTGATTGGTGTAATTTTCTGTACAGCATCATGGCTAATGTAGTTTTTCACCAAGAATTCCGCTGTTAAACATGATTATTTACAACCTATACAACCTCGTAGCTCACAGTAAGTTTGTCGTTTAAGGTGTATAAGTTATCGTTCAAAATAATTTTTTGGTTTGTGTGTATAGTTCTTAATATCTTTAGGCATATGTTTGTGGGTTAAGTACATCCATGAGTTTGTGTCAGTCCTGTTTGTTGTTTGTCTGTGCCATCCTCTCCTTTAATTTCGGTTCAATAGTACGATTTAATTTTGTCATGAGTTTTACACAAAAGACCGTGAGACGCAGCCAGCCCGGGAAGAAAATGGACAGAGCAATGTGCTGAAACAACAAAGGATGGTAAGTTATCTTTCTATAACATATTCATATTTATGACAAACATTTCTACATTATCCCACAACCCTGAATCTTAATATAGTACAAACTATGTATCGAGGAGGATAAAAAAATTGGTCTAAAAGCTGCATTCCCACACTGTACAAACTAATTTGTGTGTGGTGTTTACCTGCAGTGCATGAGTTAAACATCCACTTGTGTAAGTTGTGTAACCAACAGTGTTCAGAGCATCTCTAGCAAAGGAAGCCGCACTTTTCACCAGTGGATTCACCAGCACGTTATGAGTCATATTTGTGGAGACTATAAATGGGGCTACACACTGGACAAACGAAGAGAAATAAGATCAATGTTTGGAAACAATGTTTATACAAGATGTTTACTAGTACTGGACTTACTTGAACCGTGATTCCTCTTGACCTGTATTCTGCATGCAGACTGCGAGAGAAATATGTAATAAATATCTGGGTGTAAAAGAAGAGAAAGACACACTTTAGTCACTTTAGTGTTTTTGTTTGTGCAAGGTTGTATTTTATTCAAATATAGAAGCATGTGAAATGTGGTTGTTGTGTAACAATGTTATACCTTAGTGGCAGAATACACTGACATCATTGGCTGAGGCTGAGAGGCTGCCTCTGATGAAATGTTTATAATGAGGCCTTTCTCCCTGAGAGTAAATACAAGCCCTCAGTTAAAGCATAAACAGTTTTCATAATGAACAGATAAGATCAGAGCCGGCTGCAGGTTTACCTTTCAACCATGCCTGGCAAAATGAGTCTGCACATCTACAAAACAACAACATTATTATCAGCATCACTTTTGTAGTCGCCACCAAATTCTTTTCGGTATCAGAATCACAGATCAATGTAACATTTTATATACAAATATATGTTATAAGGGCCTTTCTATTAAACCAATATACAGTTAAAACATTTTAAATTATAATGTATTCCTGTGATGGCATGAATTTTCAGCATCATTACTCCAGTCTTCAGTGTCACATGATCCTTCAGAAAATTGAAATTTGATTTGATGCTTAAAAACATCTTATTATCAAAGATAAAAAGTTATGATGATTAATATTTTTGTGGAAACCATGATTAATCATTTTATTTTAATTTATTTTTTAAATTTGTTGAATAGATGGCATTTATTTGAAATAGAAATCTTTTGTAAATAAATGTTTTTACTCTCACTTTTTATCGATTTAATGCATCCTTGCTGAATAAAACTATTAATTTATGTAAGAAAAAGAAATCTTGCTCACTTTCCCAAACTATTTGAAATGTAATGTATAAATACACGTACACACCCTTTAAAGAGTTGGAGTCAGTAAGATTTTTTTAAAGAAATAAGTTTTATTCAGCAAGAATGCATTACATTTATCAAAAGTAACAGTAAAGACAATACTGGATTATATCTATATAATATACATCCATTGTTATATCCATTTATAGCCACGTTTTTTTTTTACATGCATATGTAGGACACAAAATGGCACCCATTTTTTAGAATGACCTATGTATACATTGTATGCTAGTACTATGTCAAGATGATATAATGTGAAGATATATTGTATGATAGACCATTTGTAAACAGGTTCACAAACAGATATTCTTACCTGAGTGACAGACAGCATGTTACAGTTTATCACCTGTGTGATTCTCTGGAAACAGAAGAAAGTACTTTATATTGCAGACTCTCTCATGCAATGGATTCAGATTACAATAAAGTCAAGCTGTGTGGTGTAGGAAAGGTGTTTCAAACCTGGTCTGGATCAGGAACATCCAGAAAATTTGCCAGAACCCCAATATAGTTCATACCTACATTGTTCACTATAGGGAGAAGAGAAGAAATCAATCATTTATACACCCATCTGCAACTATTTATTGATTTGTATTTTATTATCCTACTTGTTGATAGCATGGAGCTTTTGTTAAGAAAAATGGACATTAAACCATAGAAAATAAGCTGGGGGGAAAACAGCATCTGTGACTTTACAGAGATAAATACATAATTACATTACTGCTAATATTTACACATAAAAAAAATCCTATTTGGTATTTGCCACAGCTAGTTACACTGAAATAATGAGGCAGTGGTAAATATTATTGCTCCTGAACACCTAGAGGTGATGATGATTTATTATATTATTCCAGTTATTTAACCGCTGATTAAAGGAAAATATGGGGGAAGAATGACCAAACACAGAAAAGGAGTAGCTGAAATTTATTTAAAAGTTCCAATTACGGATCACATTGCAGCTTAACTGAAATATATATATATATAAAGTTTTTTTTTTATATAAAACCTCAAGGTGCCTTATAGCCCACATTTAGCAGTTTAGAGTTGTAGTCTTCACAAATGTATTTTATATAGAAGAAGGTACAGTAGCAAAAAGATTATTTAAAAAAATGTTCATGTAAAACTAAATTACAAAGTTTTTGGATCCAGAAATGAAAAACATTTAAGCTTTGATAAGGCTTGTCAAAATTCAGTTAATTCTTTTACACCATCCTCACTGCATTGTATATATCACTCTTGGATCATTATCTTACCCAGAATTCCGATCTCCAGCCCCACTAGCTGTTGTGCAATAACTGGGTAGATGGAATGGCCTTCTGTAAAGTCTGTCTGAATTACACGTGTCTGTCGATTGTACAGAGACTCTGGAACAAACAAACAGTACATAGCTGATTTATGCTCTTTTTAGCTGAATATCAGACCATCCTTTTGGCAGTATATATGCGAATATGGTTCATGACAGTTTAAAATGTTATGGTTTGTCAAATTCCAACCTGTGGAAATGTGGTCTAATATTTCTCTTCTGATGACAGATTTCACTTCTTTGAGAAGATTTTTTTTCTCTCTTCACTTCTACTTTGTAACTCACCTATTTCTTTGGCAACGCTGCGAAGCTTTTCTTCCGAGCGACTGATCAGAACAATGTTTAATCCTCGTTTGGCAAGCTAAGATACAAATACATAAAAGAAACATTATATATGTGCATGTATATAGAGGTAGAGGTAAATAGAAGTGAATTAGTAAGTAATTTTCCATATGAATGAAAGCCATTGTGGAAGTCAATCACAGGAGTCTTTCATTGTTTTGATAAGATACGGAAGAGTGCAAACGCATTGTGTGATGGACGTGCTCTCATTAATCAGACTACTTTCCTCTTCCTTGACTGAGGACAAGAACAACACACTGTCACAGCCAAGAGAGGGCTGGATTTTAATCTGCTAAAATACTTGACCACATCCATGAGGTTTTGGAAAACGGAAATCACTAGTGCATCTGGATCCTCTACTACAATATCAGACTTCAAGACAGGTTTGTAAAGTTTGCATTTTAATGACAATTATAGAACAAACTTGACTTTAAGTAATGGCTAAGGGTGTTTTAAGTCACCAAACGCAGTCAAATATTGCATAATAGCGTATGCAATATAGAAACCCTAACTATGCATCTCAGATTAATAGTTAATTACAAACTTCAAAGGTCTTTGGTGAACGTTTCAGTATAAAAACAGGTGCTATTACACTCCCATGTAATTAATGGTTTCAAAAAACTGTTATTTACTGACCTCTTCAGCATATGCTCGACCAATCCCTGATGTCGCTCCAGTTACAACTGTGTGAGACAGGGGAAAGTTTTGTGAAATTTGTCAATTTCAAATATCAGCACTCTTTCCTCTTTTGTCTTCTGTCAGTTATCATTAGATCACCCACCTTTAACCACTATAATTGACTTTCAATAGTATCTCATGTTTAAAGGTGTTTGATTATGCCTGGACAAATTTTAAGTAAATAAGAAAAAGTCTGACATGGTAGCAATGATGAGTTTCTGGCTGTGCTGAATGCCCTGAGCAGAACGAGTACTGTACTGTTCAACCAATGCAGAAAAACATAGCAAAGCAGATCACAAGCACATGTTGAGTTTTAGACACTAGATGTTGGTGTGACGCCCCGTCATGCTGTTTAACCGCAAACATCTGTCCTGTTCCAGCAAGACCCTGCTGCCTCACTTGCCTGCCAGACTCCCTATGGTCCACCAGCTAATCAGAAGGGTTTTGCTGGTTAAAGCATGGTCCACCAGCTGGACCAGCAGAAAACATGTGCTGAGTGGTACAAACTGGCATGGACCAGCACAAAATTCATGCTGGTAACAGACATTTTAGGTAATCCGTTTTTTTAGTCTAACACAGATGGGTGGCAAAACCTGATACGTTGACTTACTCCATTTTATGTTTCCTGGTCTCATAAAATCCCTGTATAAAGCAGTACAGCAGACAACTTTACATTTACATGTGTAAATTAGTTTTGGCAGCTCATTTAAGACAATGAAATAATTTAAGAACACCAGTTTCTATGTTCAAAACTGTCAAAACTTTAGTTTTAAAACTTTACAAATGCTGTGGTGAGTTCTTCATGATCAGACTTTAATGGCAATCCATTTGAACATGTATTCCTTAGTTTTAAGTAGTAGCCTACGTTTTAATTATTAGTAATGTCATAGTGATTCATATAGCCTATTTTCCAGTTTTACTATTAACTATTTATTTTGAAACTATTATTTCAAAAGTAGTGAATTGAGAAGTGATTAATTCAGTTGGGCACTTGTAGATATTCATAAAAAGGAAAGATATAATGTAGCCTATATATGCTACCAGTAACATTTTAGAAATATAATATAGTGTATAATAAATGGATAATTGTATCTAATAAATAGAAAAATAAGTAGGCTATAGTACCTGATGATTAGTTGCTAGTTTAACAAGAACAGGTGTTGTGCCGAGTTTCGACCCCCGCCAAATTATTACCCCCCTAGCATTGGTAGGTTTAGGATTAGTTGTGGGGGAGGGGTTAAAATTAGGGGTGAGGTTAGGATTAGGCAATAAGGTATTGACTTCAACGAGGGGGGTAATAATTTAGCAGGGGGTCGAAATTCGGCGCAACATCGGTAGCAGCAACAACTGACATGCATATAATCACACAGAATTCAATAGCAAAATGTGTCATTTGTAACGAACATTGGTGTAGTTACTTGTAGCTATTGTGACTAAAGATTAAAAAAAAAACATTCTTAACGCAAAAATTGATTTGGTAAAGGGAATGAATGTTACAACGGCTTGCCAAAGACATTTACAGTGAAATAATAAGCGGATGACAGACATGGCTATTATTATTGTTCGTAATTATTCCTTCCACTGTATTGCATCAACGAAACAACGTATTAGGCTAATTGTAGGCTACCATTACAAGATGAGAAAGGAACCCACTATGCAGCTGTGAGGACTTACCAGCCCACTGGCCATATGTCCTCAAGTCCGTTTGCCAGATCTCAGAGATCAGGTACGCCTTGAATCCGTGCCAACACTGCCATGACCACCTCAGCAGGAAATATACAACCGTAACAAAACCAATGGAACACAACACCACAGAAGAACAGCTGCACTCTGGAATGTCTCCCATCTTCTTTACAACGACGCGTTTGTGTCACACTTATAAAATGGCCTTCTTCTGATATAGTCCAGAGTTTAGGGTTGGAAACTCAACATACATACATACATACATACATACATACACACACACACACACACACACACACACACACACAAACACTTACATATGCTCCTCCCATTGCGCTTGAGGCCTGGCCGTCATTGGTCGGCAGTATAAGGGTGTATTATGTCAATGGAATGGAACACCATGTATCCTCGAAAGTAAGTAAAATACCTCGTGTTAAAAGGCGAGATGTCCTTACTATATCTTTTCTTCACATATCTTCGATTATGTTGATTCCCTTGAATAAATGCTATATGTTTGGAATATGAATCGATAAACGAATGTCATGCGGTCCGACCTGCCATCAAGTTTATCACTTCTGAATGACACCCTGTTTGAACAATTTATTATTGTACGAAACAGATAACAAAGCCATGGACTATTCCTGATTGTAGACTCCTGAATACTATAATTTCCTGATAATTTGTAAACATTGACAAGACAGGAACCACCCTGAGTGACGTAAGACGTTTAAAAATCTTAGAATTATTCCAAACTTTTCACCGTATAGTCTTCTCTTAAGTTTAGAGCGGTGTTGTGCCACAACAGGTTAATGTAGGCTACTGAGAACGGCTATTTTTACCTCTCACATACTTACTGACAAAGTTATCGGTAACGCACTTTGAACCTTTTGTACAGTTTATCTCTACATTGTTGATTGTTTAACTTTCATGTCATGGATTTATCAGAAGTTGACCTACAAATAAGCAGAATGTCCTGTCAGAAAACCAGCTTGTTCGAATCGTTCGTTTGTTTATTTAAGCACAAGATGGCGATATCGACTTGTTTCTCAGCCTAGTCTTATGTTCCAGTTAATTCTAAGATATTTTAAACAGAACAGTATTAAATGTAAGTTATTTAGTTAAATACATAAATTACTTGTTTAAAAAAAATCTTAAGAAATAAAAGTTTTTGGTGGTTAAAATTTGCTTGTGATCGCAAAGATGAAATGTTGTACAAAAATTATCATCTTGCAATTGCAAGTGAAATTAACAAAGTATAATACCTACTGTCAGACCTGTATTACAGACCATCAAAACCTGATAAATATTTTATTGTCTTTTTTTAAATACACTGCTGTAATCTAAAAATGATAATATTAGGCTAATTATTTTCAAGATGGGAATATTAAAATATTTGTGACCAAGAAACAATTACCTATAACTAAAACTTTATTATAACTAAATGCTAAATGCAGATTATATCACTTTTTTTTAAATCTGTGATACCGTTCTGTCCCATAAATGACAGTTTGTAACCTGAACAGACAATAAATCTTGCACTCTCTGTTAATGTCAGTTAAAATGATCCAACCCTGTCATATAATCAGTTGGGAGGCAGTGAAAAAAAGGTCATATAAGGTTGTGCTTGACATTAGTGAGTAAAGACAAAGTGAAAGTTATGTGTTTTTTTGGTATTCCCCTTCATTCAAGCTGTGATTACAAGCCGGAACATAGGCTACCGGTTCAGGCACAGACGTGTTTATGATCTGCCAGTGAAGAAGGTATTTGTTTGCTTTTTAATGTTTTTGTTTCTAGTTACTTCACATGTTCTGTTTTCATTTATGACTTGTACACTAGGAATTAATAAGTGTTGTCTTATTGTATTAAGAATTAGGCATTGACTAATTGTCCTTTTCCTGACTGATTTGAAAACTGTGACTGTGTTGAATTTGCATATGTTGTTCTCCAGTGGCTTAAATACCTTTTAATTTACTCTAAATTAGCAGTATTTCTCTGTACTGTTCACAGGTTTCTCAGTCTATCTGTGGATGTGGAACAGGAAATTTTAAACCATGAACAGTCCAAGGGTAATGCTTTTATTTTCATTTCATTTTCATTTTATTTGTATGAATTTGTACAATCTGCCTAGCCTTGTTAAGGTTAAAACCAGACCATTCTCAGCTGTAAATCATTTCCAGAGGGGCGTCACCAACGGACGTCGCGGGTAGACCTAAAACCAATCAGAGCGCTGAAGTAGATGAAGTATGCAGAGCGGCGGCTGGCGGAGAAACAAAAATCTCTGAGTGTTGTTCTTTGCTCGGTTTTTAACAAAAAGGAAACGTTCAAATCGCTTAAAACAGACGCGATAGCTGATTCGAACGAGTGATGTTCGACGGCGGCATCCATCTTTGTAATCTAGGCTACAAAATAATCTGCTTCAAAATCCCAGCGCTCTCGTCATCGTGTAAAGTCCGCCCCAACGTTTCCGATTGGTGCCTCGGTTTCGACGGATTGGAAATGGGCTTGAATGAGCTTTTAGCCAGACTAACTTTCAGAGCAAATCTAAATTTGCCGGAAGTTGTCTGGGTTTTCCCAAGCTACAATCTGTCTTCATTATAGCATAATCCTCTAGGAAACTAATTTTAATTTAGTGCACTCAAGGGGTCTGCACTGAGTGAAAAACTATTTTTTCAAAAAAGCTGTAATATATACCGCAATATGTTGTAAGTAAAGTTATGTACTTATACAGTCAATTTTATATAACACTTATATATTAAATAACTTTGCCTTTTTTTTTGCTCCACCAACAAGAATATTTCCAACGAAGCCAGCACAATTAATCACTGTATTGCATGTCCAACCAACACACAGTTGCCCTGCTGTTACCGAATGATTCAGTGTTTTTGATAGAATCAGTTGAGTGAATAATTCAATGATAAGGACAGTGGCTGTGTTCGAAACCACATACTGTATAGTAGGTACTACATTTGGTTTTAAACTTGCTTCACAACTATTAAAAAGTATGTTCTATATAGTATGAATGTATGTAGTATGAATGAAATTCGGTTGTACTACATCTGCCATGTTGTCACTGTCATGTGACCTAATGAGTCAGCTGCGTTGCTTCCCTTCCATTCACATATCCTCATCCATGGCCTTCCATGGCCTTCCATGGTATAGTAAAAGTGTTCTTAGTTGACACACTTTAGAGTGGCTTTATCCAAAATCACATACTTCCCTACTAGTAGGCAAAAAAAAAACAGTTTGTGACAAGAAGTATGTCTGAATTCATAGTACTCATTAAAGAGTTGGCAAAAAGTATCCGGAAGACCTACTGCTTCAGGCAAGATTCTGAAGTGTGCATATGATTTATACTTTACTATCCCATGAGGCCTCGGGAGAGGAGTTGTGAAGCGACGCAACTGATGCTGGTAGGTCACATGATAATGACAACATGTTGAATGTCCATCGTCTGAATTATATTCATATTACACACATTCATTCTAAATAGAACATACATTTTTAGTGGTTGGCTCATACTGACCAAAGTCATTTGTTACCACCTAATACTTAATGATGATGTATCCTGCAGAAAAGGGTCACTGAAGGACGAATGTTCACTATTTGTCTGACTTTTTAGTGTCCCCATTGTCAGCAGTCTGATATCAGAAAGCTGGATGGTCAGCGTGCGGTCTGCAGGTCTTGCTCTAAAGTGAAGAGGTGCGTGTTTCAGTTCTGCTGGGCATGTCAGAGAGAATGGCCACGCAATGCTTCGACCACCAACTCCTGCATGCTGCCGAACTGTGCTCTCCGTGCTGCCCTCCTAAGCGTGAAACTGATCAGTGAACCGCAAAGTTCGGTGAAAGGATGCCCGTTCCTCAGGGCCTGTCCTGGATGTCATGCCCTACTAACACACAACGGTGAGGGGTGCCCTAACATAATTTGTCCTCACTGCAACAAGGAGTTCTGCTTTCGCTGCCTGCGTCCAGAATGCTATGACAACGAAGACTATGACTATGACTATGACGATGATGATGATGATGATGAGCCAGAGCCCTGTGTGATTGTGGATAACACTGAGATCCTTCGACATCTAGAACTGTAGTAGTGGGTTAACGGAATAACTCTGAGGATAAACCACTAAAAATAACATTTACTTTAAATTTTATTGATTTAATAATGAGAAAGGAAAAGAGAGAATACTGTATTTTATTTTCCAAAGAGAAATTTTTTTTACTTCAAAAAGTTGTTTTTCTTTTTTTTTTTTGTATGCCAGAGGTGCAGAAATAAATCAAATTATAATTAGATTAAACTATAATCATGATGATTCAAATAATTGTTTAAGATACTTAAGAGAAACATTTTGGAACTGAAGAATTCATATTAAATGTGTGATTTTGGTTGACTGTAAACTTCTGCATGTAATTTCATTTCATTATTTGAATAGGCAACAAGAGTATCTTGCAGATTTGTTGTAAAAGCTGCAGTGAATCTTGACATTTATTGAGAATGGAAAAGTACCACAGAACATATTTAGATTATGGTAAAAAGGATTAGGATGCAGTAAAACAGATTCATAATAACAGCATTGATGAGTGATCAGAGCCAGAATATAAAGGGACAGAGCCAGAACTTTCCTTCACTGGTCAGCAGCTGTCGCTTTATAAACCCCTATCACGAAACCTCCGCTGGCATCTTTTAAATTAAAAGTACTTTCAAGAAGAACAAACAAACAGCCAAACAAAGACACATACAGGCTTATACCTTTCTCAGACGAAAGTCACTTTTTGAAGACTGTCAATATGGTATCTACTGAATATTTTAATCTCTGTATAAAAACTGAAAGTGAAAGAAGCAGGTCTGTTGGTATTCCCCTTCAGTATGTTTAAGCTTACAGTAAATAAACAGACAGAAATGTTTTGTGTCTCTAAGAAGTGGACTGAACACTGAGTCACCGGTACGTACTGATTTAATTTAACTTCTAGTTGTTTGCTCTTCTGATAGGCTTACATCCTATTGCTGGAGTCAATAGAATTCAGACTTTTCAAATTCACACTTGTAGGAAAAAATCCTCTTTTCTTGTTGGCAAAAAAAATTGATGTTTGAAGTGCCTGTTATTTTACACTTTAGATGTTATTCTGGTGCACTTAGTACATTTTCATGTGGATAATTTGTGGCATGGGGGAGAGTGGGGTAAGATGAGCTATTGAGTAAGTTGACCCGCCCGCTTTATCTTGGCATCCCTACAGTTTTATATTTTGGAACCACTCATGATTTCTGTCAGACAGTGACAGACAGGAGTGGAAGACACCCATTTACATCAAAGCAAATTTGTCCATGTCTAAAATATTTTTTAATCATATTGGTGATTTAGCAATGTATAAAATCATGTAAATCATTTAGCTAAATATTAGCCTGAATTGGTAAGCAAGCTAGTTGTCCAAAATGGCAGTTATGGGGCAAAGTGAGCCAAACCCACAGCGGGTTAAATTGAGCCAGCATTTTAACTTACCCCACCATAGGGCACTGTAAATTTAAGTTAAATATCTGAAGTATAAACTGGTATAATTTCAATGTAATATTACGCAACTAGTTCCGTTTTTTTTTTGTGTGCTTTTTTTAGTTTATTTGATGGGAACAATCAAATAAACTTCTCTGATAAGAACCAAAGATGCTTAATCATATATATATATATATCTTTCCACCTGTAGTCTCTAATGGCCTAACATGTTCGACATTGCAGGAAAAACTACCATGCCAAGAACCTTTTGACTAAAATATTTATATTATGTTTCAGCGCCATTTATTCATTCATTCTAATTACATTTTTTATTCAGTTATACTCAACAAACTCTGTTTAGTCTGTTTTTGGGAAGGTTAGAACTTTGGTCTTCAACTTGTTGTTTCAGAAATGCATGTAAAGATATTGAAATTTCATTTGGTTGGTTTTATGTAGTTTAAGTTAGCTTTAAGAAAATAAATATTTATAACAGGAAATTTAGTTATCAAATTAGTGTTTAAAAGAGATAAATTATCTTTAAAATTTCACATGGGTTTGATTCAGATTCATTTGGTCAGTATACACCTAGATGGTGCAATTTATCCACTGACTCGGATCAACTTACCCCTAATATGGGGTAAATTGAGCCATATTAGTAGAACCCTTTGTCATATATGTATTCTGATCATTTAAAATGATAGGAAACATTTCTTACAGCTGTCATTGTACTCATTATCTCTTTTCTTGAGGACCACATAAGTAAACAAATGGCTCATCTTACCCCACTCTCCCCTAATGTCTGTGTGTCAGTGTCCTCAGTTCCCCTGCCGGCACAGTTCTCAATATCTTTGTCTTACATTTTCCTTCCTAATCTGCTGACCCTGTCTACTCTCTCTCTCTCTCTCACTCAGGATTGTCATCTGTGAATGTGGTCCAGGAGGATTTGAGCCATGAACGCTCCAAAGGTAGAGACCGTGCGAGAGCTCTGATATCCATCATGACGTCAGACATTTTGTACACCCTATTTTTAGGCACTTGTTCTGACAGAGTAGTATAGGAGGGGAATTAAGCTCAGACTTCATTTAGCACACTATGTCAAGGGGTCTGATTAACTGTGACGCACACTCAAAAAAAAAAAGGATTAAACGAAAAGGTTAAACGAACTTAATTAAATTAAGGAAAGCTTTTCCATGAAATTGAATTTCATTTTACCAACAAAATGTAATTTGTTTGAAATTATTTGTTGTAATTATGCTGTATGAACTTAAATGCATGTAGTCAAGACTACTACAATTATTGTCATTCCTACTAGATAAAGTTTTGTCAAGTTAACTAGATTACTAACATTATAATATTAGCGAATTTTTACTCTACAGTCACTTCCAATGAAGAAGCTACTAATGTTCAATTTAATTAAAACAACTTTTTACACAGTAATAATGTTAAATATGTCTTGGTCTGTGCGTTAGGTTTAATGCACTTACTGTTTAATGTCGTTTTAATGTGAGATTTAATGTCGTGGATACTGAGTGCCACAGCCTAAACACGGTCGTCACTCTTCTGCATAATGGCAACCACAAAATTCAAAAACATTACAGAAAGTCCTCTAAGTTTCTAACATAACTGAACATTAAATGCTAACATTAACTAACAACATCTTTCCATTTAATGAAAAACACATAAAATAACACTTTAATCCCTAAATTTACCCTCCTAATGCATTCTCTTGCAAAGCATGCTTGGAACTACAGATCCACTGCCCAGTTGTCGACAAAAATGATTCATGTAGTTTTCACAGAAATGAATTAAGTAAACTTCAGTTTTAAATATATTAGGTTGATTGAACACGATTAAATTAAGTTGTGACAAAATATAAAACAATCGTGTTACTTTTGCTCATTTTAATTAATTAAATTTAACAAGAGGCAAAAAAAAATTTTTTGAGTGCAGTTTTCTACTGATAAGTGTCTAGAAGAGCCTTCCTGGGCTAAAACTTTTAGGATCATTGAGCTATAGCTATCATTTTAGTTCTATTTTAGATGTGAAAATTGTGAAAATGTACTCCTAAGGCAACTAGTAAGATTAGCTCTAATGCATTTTTTTTCTTTCTTTTTTTGCAGTTTTGATTCTGTAGTTGAATTAATAAGCTTATGTAACTATGTCAGGGTCAATGCTTCAGATTTGGGTTGTAAAGAACATGAGTCATTGTACTCCCATACTGTACTTGATTAGGCTAGAGAATTATTTAAGATAATTGTACTTGAAGTAGGCCTACTTTTGAAGAAAAATACTTGTAGTTTTATTCGTTTAACTCAGTTAAATTTAAGTACATTGGGGAAAATACTTTATTTACAGAATGTAATTACACCTTCAATTACGTCAATAAGGCTACATATTTCATATTTCACGGGTCATTGTGTGTTTGGTATAGCATATATATATATATATATATATATATATATATATATATATATATATATATATATATATATATATTATAGAGTTTATCATCTGGTGTGTTCGTAGAGCCCTACATAGTCGGGTATCTATGTACAGTTTGTTCATCAAAAACTGTTCAGACAAAATCTTAACTGCCTCTTGATTTAATTCAATTTAATATTAAAATAAAAACATTTATGGAAGTTGTAAGTATTGTGCAAATGTTCACTCAAATAACTATTGAGCTGGATACTGTTTTTTTAAAAGTGGAATAGCAAGTTAATGAAATCTGTGAAGTAGGGACCCTCTTTATATATTTGTGTGACCAAATCCCACAAATTCTTTCCCAGTGTCCCATTTGTCAGCAGTCTGATACTGGCATTCTGGATGGTCAGCGTGCGGTCTGCAGGTCTTGCTCTAAATCGAAGAGGTGCGTGTTTCAGTTCTGCTGGGCATGTCAGAGAGAATGGCCACGCAACTCACCGACCACCAACTCCTGCATGCTGCCGAACTGTGCGCTCCGTGCTGCCCTCCTCAGCGACACAAAAATCAGTGACCCACAAAGCTCGGTGAGAGGATGCCCATACTTTAGGGCCTGTCCAGGTTGCAAGGCCCTGCTTACACACAACGGAAAAGGCTGTCCCAACATTGTCTGCCCTGATTGTGGTAGACACTTGTGCTTCCGCTGCCTGCGTCAAAGGTGCTTCGGGATATATATTGAAGCCTCTTCGCTTCTTACCCATAGACTGTCCTTCTTTCAAGATGTAAGTCCATGTAGAGTGGTGGACAACAAGCAGAGTCTTACAGTTTTGGGACTGTAACGAGAACGTTTTGAACACAAAAAGATGAATGACAACGCTGAAATCACACTTAATGAAAACACCCAGTTAAGGCCTATCCTATGTGACTTAAAGAATACTGTAAACATGTTTAGAGATTTCTGTGTACACCCTTTATGGAGCGGGCCAAATTGACCCTAATTGGATTCAATACAATTCCTCAAAAATCACACTATGAAAAACAACAAAGATTTAGATACAAACTGTAAACTTTTAATATCAACATTTATCAAACATTACAAAAAAATTATATCTGAAAATAAGATTTATGAAAACGTTTTTTAACCATTTTTTAAAACAGTTTTGTTTTGACAAAATTTGAAAATAAACAGTATAGTGACTTTTTTTGCATATACTTTTTTTACGTTTTTTTTTTTTTTTTTTTTACATTTTATGCTTTGAACATCGTAACTTAACAATTAAATGTTGCTGTATAAAGAAAATGTTTAATATTCCTAAGTTAACTTTCTCTAGTTCCATAAGACCTAGTTCCCTAGTTTCATTATTCATTCACAGGGAAGTGAGAAACCAAACATAACAAAAACATACATCAAATAAATGTTCTTTATAATTTTGTTTGGCTCTGTGAAGCTGCCTTTGAAAATCCTACATAAAAGTTTTGATTAAAAGCAAGGTATTTTAGATATCTTGAATATTGAAATGATAGCTTATTTTACTATCTGTGTCTGACAAAGATTTTCATCTGTAATTTGCAAATAATTCTGAACACTGTGACTTTTGCTTTTTCAAGTGTGTTTGGTTAGGGTTAGAGCACTTTTAGATACACTTGCACGTTAGAACTGGAGTTGAAGTGCCCTGACATACATAAAATAAATGTTTTTATTTTCTGTCTGTACAGTTGCTTTTGAACGGCTGCCTATGAGGGTCAAATTGAACCGCGGACATCACGAACTTAATAGTAATTTTGTTGTATATGTCAAAACACATCAGCATGTTGAAACTTTGCATGCATGTTCATCATGATAAATGAGAAAAAGTCACAAAATATCAAGAAAAAAAAAACAAAGGTTAACCAGTATTTCCAACAACTAGAAAATCTAAAGGGTCAAATTGACCCGGAACATAACACAAATGAATGCACCCCAGATTATTTAGAAATGATTCACATTATCTTTTTTTTTTTCAAATATGAAATGCTGACTACATATTAATATCAATAAACATCTTTTTAAAATCTTACAAAATCTTAGTTTTTTACAAAATGGTTGCCATTCTCCTGCTCACTGGTTTACAAGTTTATATTAGGTGTGTTGATTGATGTTCAAAAGGTCAGCAATATGGGTTAACGTGTTTTTTAGCCCATGCACCTGGAATGCCACAGGTATTCTTGGCATCAGGATCCATCCTGCACATCTGCATGAATGAAGCTTATTATCAGCATAGCAGCTCTGAAATATTGCTTTGCCATGTAGATATAGCCTACATCATTCACCCAAATATGAAAATACTTATCCACGTGTCAGTCCTTGACTTTTTTTTATTATTGTGCTTTTATATTCGGAACAAAGTTATTCACTAGAAATCTTTTGCTAGACAGCTGTGGTCACTGCATTCACTTTAACCGTATGGAAAAGCAGCTTAGGGGCCAATCACAAAAGAACACATTTTTGTTTAAAAATGCAAGACGATGGGGTGGGGAATGAAAAAAGCCTGCAAGGTCTAGAGATACATTTTTTAAAGATGAACTTGATTGCTATGTTTTTGAGACATGAGCGCAACGATAAAACATATTCTAGCTCATATTTGGCTACATAATAAAACTATTAAAATGCAGCTCATTGCAATGTAAAAATGCATTCTTCATAATCTTCTGCCATAAAAAAAAAAAAATCCTTTTGTGTTCCACAGAAGAAAGAAATTTATACTGGTTTCAAAACACATGAGGATGAGTAAATAATTGTAGGATTTTCATTGTTGGGTGAGCTATTTTTGTTTGTTTAAACATTACTGAGTTTTACACAAATATTGCATACACAGACACATTTTTGCTGTATTTGAGCATTTATACACTTTATCAGTTTAATAATTTATAAAAACTTTAACAGTTTTACTATGATAATGTGCTAATAATTCTTTGACTCATAATTCAAACTTTGACATAATTCTTTTAGACTATGTATGAGGCTACCTGTATCCCCTACCTCATCTTTCTGATTGGAGGTAAGAGTGCCGGTTGAAGCTCAGCACAACCAAATCTGACTGATCTGATTATCTTAAAATAGACTCCTATCAATCATGAGCTAGCGTGAGACACAAGCAGGCCTAGTGCTAGTGAGATCAAACAGTTACTTGTTCCAACCAGCAACAAGTTAAAAGTATAGGGCAGGAAACAGTCATGACCGAGTGAAAGCCTTAAAGGTTTGTGTTTATGTCCCCCTCAACCTCTTGACACTTTTATGACCTTGATCAAGACACTTGTGGTGCTGTAACATGTCCTGATGTACTGAAAAATGTAAAAAAGAAAGAAGAAAAAGAAAGAAAAGTGAATGGGTGGATAGTGAGACAAAAGATATATGCGCTTTGTCTTTCTCTGTCCAGCACAGCATGTTGGATCAAAAGGTGAACTTTGTTTCCAGTGTTCCAACAGCACTGTGATTAATGTGAGCCGACCACATAGTGTTTATAGGGCTGTGGTCAAAGCTAAGCCAATATTGCCAGTGGCCACATGGAGGTCCTCTTTCTGTTAGGGCCATTAATGGGGCCAGTAAAAGGGAGGGAAAGATTAAACTGGATCAAGTGACAGGCAGCAACATTCTGTCAGGAAACAGATTCGTAGAAGTAAGGAGTAACAATAAACAGTCTTCATTTAAACCACCATGAAGATGATGAAGCAATGGAACACAGGTAGGTTGCACCACACGCACCCTACACGGCAGTATATTGTGGAGTACTGTCTTCATGAGATGTTCTTCTTTCATGGAGACTGGAGTAAAGAACATGCACAAATTGGGTATGTCCTAGTTGAGACCAGAAAATGAAAACAAGTGCATCTTCTTCTTTCGTTTTTTTGGCTTGTTGCATTCTTAGTGCATATCGCCACCTACCTTTGCTGTTATGCAGTAATGATTTTTATGATCAGATTTTCCGATTTATTAGGGCCCAAGCCTTGAAAAGGCGAAGGCCCTATTGTTTTCCTTAGGCAAATTAGGAAAATTATTATTTTACTACCTTTTGGGCACTTTTGGGGCCCTTAACGTGCTCGAAAACTCTTGAAACTTTGCACACGGGTCAGAACCCGCGGCTATCAGGGCCGGGCTGAAGATGGTACCCGGGCGTGGCAGGGGGGCTCGACAGCGCCCCCTGGAACGGGGTCCGAAAACTTGGTGCATATATCAAACACGCTTGCATGTAATAATATGAAACTCGGTACACATATAGATCTCATCGGGTCGAACAACTTTCGTGCTCTAAGTTTTACACCAGCCCAACAGGAAGTCGGCTATTTAGGGTTGTTTGGAAAACGCATGCAATGGAATTTAAAGTACTCCTCCTAGAGAATTGATCGAGATGCCACGAAACTCGGTCAGCGTGAAGTCAAGACATTGAGGATGAAAAATTGCCAGGGGATTTTTGATATCTCGAACGGTTTGGCCGTGGCGGGGAAACGAAATTATGGCGAGAAACGTGAAACAGAAAGTGTGTTATAACTTCTGCACACATTGACTGATCTTGATGAAACTTCAGCAGTGTGTTCGCTGTAAGAGGCCGATCACATGGATGTGACTATTGTGAGTCAAAGTTATAGCGCCACCAACTGGCAGCAGGAAGTGTGTCACTTTCAAAATGCTTTGAAATCACCCTCTAATTTTTACCCGATTTGCTTTAAACTTTATGTGTATAATGTAAACACACGCCAGATGTAGGCCTGTCAAAGGATTATTGATATCTTAGATACTGTTGCCGTGGCAACAAATCAAACTTTAATATTCTTGTTTGATGCTTTTGAGACTCTTAGCATGCTTGAAATTGCATGAAACTCGACAGACACATCACATTTATTAGCCAGTAGACGTGCAAAGTTTCAGAAACGGGCGTGGTGAGGGCTCAGTAGCGCCACCTTTAGTCAAAAATGGGGGGGTTAGTTTTATCTACAGTAACAAAACTCAGTACGTATATTGTACTCATCAAGCCGGATAACTTTCTAATTTACAGTCATTAGCTTGGACCAACAGAAAGTCAGATATTTTGGTTTGAATGTGATTATTTCTCTCTGAGCCTTTGTCTCTGTGTCTGTGCCTGTGTGTGTAGGGGGAGGGGGCTAGATTAACCATTTCACTGCTGTGTGGTTTGGCCTGCATTAAATAAGAAAATAAATGTCTTAAGCCTTGTATTTTTTAAATATATATATATTTAAATAAAGTTAAGGCATATAACCAGTTTAATTGTAGTGCATTGACAATAGTTTTATATAATTAGTTTATTAATTAAATTAACTTGGTCCATAAACTTGGTCTGAAAATTTGGTCCATAAATCAAACATGCTTGCATGTAATATGAAACTCGGTACACATATAGATCTCATCGGGCCAGACAACTTTCTTGCTCTAAGTTTTACGACAGCTCAACAGGAAGTCAGCTATTATGGGTTGTTTGGAAAATGCATGCTTTTATTTTTGAGTATGCTAAATTGCGGACGGATTTTTGATATCTCGAACGGTTTGGCCGTGGCGAGGAAATGAATTTATGACTAAAAAAGGACAGATAAAGTGTGTTATAACTTAGATAATTTTACCTACAGTTACAAAACTTGGCGTATATTGTTCTCATCAAGCCGAACAACTCTCTAATTTACAGTCATTAGCTCCGACCAAAAGAAATTCAGATATTGTAGTTTGAATGTGGATTCTGAGAATTTTCTCTCCCTCTCTCTGACAGAGAGAACGCTCCCTGCCATTCTGTATGTGTGTGTGTGTGTGTGTGTGTGTGTCTGTGTGAGGAGGGCGTGATAGTTTAAACACAAATTCATACATAGGGCCATACTGCCCTCTTGTGTCCAAAATTATAAACTCTCTTTTATTTATTTATTACATGTATTACGCACACACACACAGTTCGATCGCGCCTCTCTCTCTCTCTCTCTCTCTCTCTCTCTCTCTCTCTCTCTCTCTCTCTCTCTCTCTCTCTCTCTCTCTCTCTCTCTCTCTCTCTCTCTCTCTCTCTCTCTCAATTCAATTCAATTCAATTCAAATTGCTTTATTGGCATGACTGTACATATTACAATATTGCCAAAGCTTGTACCACAGTATAATAGTGAAGACATCAAATTATAACAAAGTATTATAACAACTTAAATTGAAATGTACAAATTAAATGAATTGCAAAAAATAACAGTGTAACAGATTATAATTTCTGTGAACATTTGATACCACAGTGTTTTAACATATATACATACATACACACACTACTGAGGGTCACTGTGGTGGACATTAGGGAAACACATTGAGGTCACACACACACACACACACACACACACACACACACACACACACACACACACACACACACACACACACACACACACACACACACACACACACACACACACACACACACACACACACACACACACACACACACACACACACACACACACACACACACACACACACACACACCTACTGTCTCTCAGGCTGTGGCACACATACACGTATCGGGCAGCCAGTGCTGCGGTCTGTCCCTCTCCTAGTAAGATCTTTGTCTTTTCTATTTCAGTCATGGCTGTAAAGTTCTGTATTAGGTTATTAAGTTTACTGAAGTAGAGGTCTCTAATCGAGCTGTATCTGTGACAGTGGAGGAGGAAGTGCATCTCTGTCTGGATCTCTCCTGTCCTACACTGAACACACACTCTTTGCTCTCGGGGTAACCAGCTCTTTCTGTGTCTGCCGGTCTCGATGGCTAGACTGTGTTCACTCAGCCTGTACTTGCTCAGGATCCGTCTCTGCTTTGTGTCTCTCACACTCTGGAGATATTCCTCCATTTCATAATTTGATTTCAGATTTCGATAGAAATGTAGTTTACTTTGTGTTTTGGTTTCCTGTACCCAATGTTCCAGATATGTATTTTTAGACTGTTTGGTAATTTGTTTTATTCTGATGTGTGTGTGAGGAGCAGTGCTGGTCTGAGACTGGTTAGTGTTAGTAGGGTTAGTCGGGTTAGTTAGTCTCAGGACCAGCTGACTGAGGAGACTCTTTTCGGGGTTCAGTTCTTGGGTTTGTAATGCTTAAAAATGTAGCGATTCTGTGGGACTTGATTTTAGATGCATCCAGAATTTGAAGGATCTTTTTTGCATATTGATAATCAATGGGAATCGGCCTAATTCTGCCCTACACGCATTATTGGGTGTTTTCCTTTGTAGTTTTAGTATCATTTTGCAGAATTCTGTGTGTAGGGCGTCTGTTGGATGTCTGTCCCATCTAGTGTAGCTCTGATCACTGAGTGGACCCCAAACCTCACTTCCATACAGCTGAAATGGGCTGAATCACGCTATCAAAGATTTTACACCAGATTGGAATCGGTAATTCAGTGTTTTGGAATTTCTTCTTAATGCCGTATAGAGCTCTGCGAGCTTTATCTTTAAGAGAATTCACTGCCACACTGAAACTCCCCGATGCAGTGATGACCAGGCCAAGGTAAGTGTACTGCATCGTGTGCTCGAGGCCGGTGCTGCCTAGACTGAACAGGTATCTGTGTTCCTGACATCTGGGCTTCTTCTGAAAGACCATAATGTTGGTCTTTGTGAGGTTGACTGCCAGGGCCCAGTTCTGGCAGTAGATGTGCAGCAGGTCTAGGTGCTGCTGTAGTCCCTGTGCAGTGGGTGACAGCAGCACCAGGTCGTCTGCGTACAGCAAGAGCTTGATGCTCCTGTCCTGTAGAGTGAGTCCAGGGACTGTAGACTGCTCCAGCTGCACCGCTAGTTCATTAATGTAGATGTTGAACAGCGTTGGACTCAGGCTACAGCCCTGCCGCACTCCTCTTTTCTGGGTGAAGAATTTTGTATGTTTGTTGCCAATTGGTATTGCACATTTGTTGTTCGAATACATTGATTTTATAATGTCATAGACTTTACCCCCTACACCACTTTGTAAAAGTTTGTAATATTGTTGTGCCAAATAGAATCAAATGCTTTTTTGAAGTCGACAAAGCATGCAAATATTTTTCCGTTTTTGGTCTGTTTTACGTGTTTATTGATTAGGGTGTGTAGGGTGTAAATGTGGTCAGTAGTTCTGTGGTTTGGAACGAAGCCAATCTGACTCGGGCTCAGGACATTGTGTTCGTTAAGGAAGCTTACAATTCTATTGCTTAAAATACTGCTAAATAACTTCCCCAGATTACTGCTCACACAAATGCCTCTGAAATTATTAGGGTCCATTTTATTTCCCCTCTTGTGAATTGGGGTAATAAGTCCTTGGCTCCAGATGTCAGGAAAACAGCCTGAACGGAGTACGATGTTGAACAGTTTGAGCAGCGCCGCCTCCAGCTCCGGTGTGCTGTGTTTCAGCATCTCTCCCAGAATGCTGTCAGAACCACAAGATTTATTTCCTTTTTGGCTTTTGAGTTTGTTTGCCAATTCTTCATGTGTAATTGGGAAGTCAATTGGATTTTGATTATTTTTAATTGTCTCTTCATAAGTTTGTAGATTTAGTTTGATCAGATAATAATTGTCATTGAGTTGTTTTGATGGGATTTCTTTGTATAAGTTTTCAAAATGATTTGTCCATATTTCTTCATCTTGTATTGGTAGGTCTTGTGGTTTAGCGGTGCTCAGATTATTCCACATATCCCAGAACTGATTCTGATTTATTGAGTGTTCTAATTCTTGTATACTTTTGGTCAGATGGTGTTGCTTCTTCACTCTAATTGTGTCTTTATATATTTTTAGTTTTGAAAAGTATTCAGTTCTTAAGTCAGTGTTGTTTGGTTCTTTATGTTTCAGATTTGATAATTTTCTAAGCTGTTTTCTCAATGTTTTGCAGTCTGAGTCAAACCATTTTTCGTCTTTTGGAGAATTTTTTGTGTATTTTTTGCCTTTCTTTTTCAATTCACTTTTCTGTGCTGCTTTATTAAACATGTTATTGATTTCATTTGTAGCCGAATTAACACCATCTTTAGTTGTTTCGAATTTCTTAGTAATAAATGTATTTATTTGATTTTTTAGTTCTTCAGAACTGAGGGCTTGGACAAACTTGTCTGCGCTGTCTGGAGATCTGTATCTCTGCTGGACCTGATACATTCGGCAGGTTTCCAGTCTGTTTTGTTCTGGTATGTGATGTGTTTTGATATAAATGTTAGTTTGGTTATGGTCGGAAAGCGGAGTTTGCTGTTTGACAGTGAATGCATTGAAGGAGTATGGGTCCATGTCAGTGATGGCATAGTCTACTACACTAGCTCTAAGAACTGAACAACACGTGAACCTCCCTAAAGAGTCCCCTCGGATCCTGCCGTTCAGTATGTACAGGCCTGAGGCTCGGCAGAGCTGCACCAGCTCTCTACCAGTTTTATTTACTGTCTGGTCTAGGTTGTTTCTCTGTGGGAGTTTTCCTGTGATAATCGGGGGGTCTTGGCCAAAGACATATTCATTACCCTTTGAATCTATGTCATCAGGTTCAGATCCAGTTCTTGCGTTGAAGTCTCCACACAGCAGCACGTTTCCCTGGGCCTGGAAATGGCTGATTTCTGTGTGGATGTTGTTGAGGTATTCCTCCTCATGGTAAGGGGATTCTGCAGGGGGAATGTAGATGGCACAGATATATGTTTCTCTAGTAGAAATGCCAATTTGGTTTATTTTTAACCAGCAATGAAATTTTCCAACTGAGATAGTTGAAATGTGTTTGGCCAGATCCTCCCTGTACCACACCAGAACTCCCCCCGAGTCTCGTCCACGGTGGACCGTACTTATTTTGACTGAGGGGACAATCACTTCGTAGTAGCCTGAGGGACAGTAGGTAAGCGCATCATTTCGACACCAGGTTTCAGTGAGGATTATGATGTCAACATCATCTATATGTTTTAGAAATTCTGGGTCTGTACTATTAGAACCAGACGTTGAAGAGTGAAGACCCTGAATATTCCAGCAACTTATTTGAAATGAACGCATTCGTATTCTAAAAGATAAACCTATTTGGTGAGACAGAGAGAAGATAATTTGAAGTATGTTACCTGTGAAAATATACATGGCAAACAATTTACATCAGTGCAAAATTATATATATAATATATATATACATACATACACACATACGCACAAATATACATACACATATACAAACATACTGTACATATACACTTATCTACATATGCATATACAGGTCCTTCTCAAAAAATTAGCATATTGTGATAAAGTTCATTATTTTCCATAATGTAATGATAAAAATTAGATTCATTTTTAGAATTTAGATTCATTGCACACCAACTGAAATATTTCAGGTCTTTTGTTGTTTTAATACTGATGATTTTGGCATACAGCTCATGAAAACCCCAAATTCCTGTCTCAAAAAATTAGCATATTTCATCCGACCAATAAAATAAGTGTTTTTAATACAAAAAAAGTCAACCTTCAAATAATTATGTTCAGTTATGCTCTCAAAACTTGGTCGGGAATCCTTTTGCAGAAATGACTGCTTCAATGCGGCGTGGCATGGAGGCAATCAGCCTGTGGCACTGCTGAGGTGTTATGGAGGCCCAGGATGCTTCGATAGCGGCCTTAAGCTCATCCAGAGTGTTGGGTCTTGCGTCTCTCAACTTTCTCTTCACAATATCCCACAGATTCTCTATGGGGTTAGGTCAGGAGAGTTGGCAGGCCAATTGAGCACAGTAATGCCATGGTCAGTAAACCATTTACCAGTGGTTTTGGCACTGTGAGCAGGTGCCAGATCGTGCTGAAAAATGAAATCTTCATCTCCATAAAGCTTTTCAGCAGGTGGAAGCATGAAGTGCTCCAAAATCTCCTGATAGCTAGCTGCATTGACCCCGCCCTTGATAAAACACAGTGGACCAACACCAGCAGCTGACATGGCACCCTAGACCATCACTGACTGTGGGTACTTGACACTGGACTTCAGGCATTTTGGCATTTCCTTCTCCCCAGTCTTCCTCTAGACTCTGGCACCTTGATTTCCGAATGACATGCAACCACTGAGCAACAGTCCAGTGCTGCTTCTCTGTAGCCCAGTTCAGGCGCTTCTGCCGCTGTTTCTGGTTCAAAAGTGGCTTGACCTGGGGAATGCGGCACCTGTAGCCCATTTTCTGCACACGCCTGTGGCGTGCACGGTGGCTCTGGATGTTTCTACTCCAGACTCAGTCCACTGCTTCCGCAGGTCCCCCAAGGTCTGGAATCGGTCCATCTCCACAATCTTCCTCAGGGTCCGGTCACCTCTTCTCGTTGTGCAGCGTTTTTTGCCACACTTTTTCCTTCCCACAGACTTCCCACTGAGGTGCCTTGATACAGCACTCTGGGAACAGCCTATTTGTTCAGAAATTTCTTTCTGTGTCTTACCCTCTTGCTTGAGGGTGTCAATGATGGCCTTCTGGACAGCAGTCAGGTCGGCAGTCTTACCCATGATCGCAGTTTTGGGTAATGAAACAGGCTGGGAGTTTTTAAAAGCCTCAGGAATCTTTTGTAGGTGTTTAGAGTTAATTAGTTGATTCAGATGATTAGGTTAATAGCTCATTTAGAGAACCTTTTCATGATATGATTCTCTCAGCATATGTGTTGTATCGAGGCAGGGTCAGGCCAGGAGAATCCATTTGCAGCTTTTTATTAAGAATGGTCAAGACAGGCAGGGAGAACAATGGCAAACAGGGCAGAACAGAAAAGGCAGAGACAAACTAGGTTGACAGGCAAAGGACAAAAGACCTCCAGATAAATACTGGGCTTCTGGGTTTACACATTTAAGTGCTGCAAAACATATTGACCTAAAAATGATTCTAAATTTAAATGATCTCATATATGTGGCTATTGTGGTTCACGATCATAGGCCCTGTCCCAAATGGCACACTTCATATGAATTTTTAGTCTTGTGTACTTATTTCATGTGTCTGTTAAATCCATGAGACCGTAGGCTGTCTCATTTTTCATTTAAGGTTTTAGAAGGTTGCTCACGCATACTTTGTTGTTGATATGTGCCCTGGATGCGCACTTTTGCAAGCAGCGATGAAGGACCAAAGTTGGCGGCACCGGCACCCCCGGTGCCTTTAGGGTAAAGGCACCGGGGTGCCGGTGCCACCGGCTTGGGCCCGCAATCGCTGCTCGCAGCTATATTTATTATTTTCTTTTCTTCTTTCTCACATATCCTTATCTAATTATTTGATGCTCCATCTCATTCCATCTCCCATAGCCCACCTGGCACTGCGTGTTCAGCTCCTCCAGACTGGACTATAAAATCTGTAATAGACCAAAGCATCCTTATTCTATATTAAATCCTTTCACTCAATCCAGTATTATATATGTATTCTATTAGTATTCTATATCCTACTTTATTAAAATCATAACCTAACAAATATACCAAATCCTTATTAACCTTCCCTCTTTCATTTAAATATATCAATTCCTTTCTCTCCTCATCATACCTTTTACAATCATATATCACATGCTCCACTGTTTCTTTCTCCCCACAATTCTCACATAAACCAGTCTCATGAACTCCAATTATAAAGAGCGATGCGTTCAATCTTGAATTTCCTATCTCTGAAAGTCTCATCCTATAGTCATTATGATCTTTTCTTTCCTATTTCTATCATTTATGCTTTTCTTAGTATCTACCATTTTTTATATTATATAAATACCGCCCCATATTATCTGTATTCCATTTTTTTCTGTATTAGATGTAACTTCACTTTTACTTAATGGAACATTCAAATCTTTTTCTTCCCCTTTTAAAGCATTTTTTGCTAATTCATCAGCAGACTCATTGCCAGCTACTCCTACATGCGCTGGCAGCCAACAGAATCCAACTTCTACTCCTTTTTGTATTCGCCATAATAATGAAAATATTTCACACATCAAATCTTCTCTAGAAGTACAATGAGTAAATATTGATGTTAAGACAGAAGCAGAGTCAGAGCATGTCACTATTCTGTCTCGCTTTACCTCCTCTATATGTCAATCCTATTATAATAACGACCATTTCAACATATATTGACAATTTAGATGTTAATAACTTAGATATTGATATTTTAAACTCTGGAATATACACTCATATTCCTGTAATCCCTGTTCTTTGATCTTTAGATCCATCAGTATTAATGTGCATACTTGCATAATCTTTCCTGTACTTATTAACTTGGTACTTAATCATACCCATTTCCTCCCATTCCTGTTTCTTATCTAATATTCCTAAATCAATTTTAACCTCAGAAATAATCTATTTCGTAACCTCTCCCCATACAAGTGACACTACATTCAATATTTGCAATCTGATATTTCTCTGCTAACTGGTTTATCTTCCATCCATAGCCTCTCTCGATCTTTAGCTATACTTTCTCCAGTGTAACTCTTTAAAGATGTCCAAAACATCAAAGACAATTTATCTCTCCTTAATTCCAATGGCATTTCATTCGCTTCTAATAATGCATTGACCGGTGTTGTTTTAATTGCTTCTAAGCATATTCTAAGGGCTCTATATTGTATTCTATCTAGACTTCTTAAAAGGGATTCTGAAGTTGACCCATAAATCATACATCCATAATCAATTGTTGATCTGATCAAGGCTTGATATATTGTTAGCATTGAGTCTCTTTCTGCTCCCCATTCTTGCTATTGGCCTGTTAAGATCCTCCTGCATTTTTTTTTATCAATTTCCTCAATGTTTTTTTCCAGGTATATCTCCCATCTAACCACATTCCTAAATATTTAAATGTTTTAACTTGTTCTAAAGGTTTCCCATACAATACTAATTCAATATCCTTAAAATCTTGTTTTTTTCCTACTGAATATCAAATAACATGATTTACTAGTTCTCCATTCTATACTCCATTCTTCCACCTTTTTAATAGCTGTTTGCATACCTGAAATCACTTGCTTTTTATTTCATTCTCTCTTCCAAATAGCTCCATCATCAGCATACAATGAACATCCCACACCATAACCTAAATTGTAAAAAATATAATTAGTATGAATGCTTTCAAGCATTCACACTATTGAAATCCAAATCTTTATTATTATTATTCCGTATTCTTCCGTGGTCGCTTATAACTCCTCTCTACTTTGTGCTACAAAACCATTCAAGTATCAAAATGTTCAGCTTTTCAATGACATGCGTGCTATTATTTTTCTTTTTTTATAACTTTTATACTTTTTGAATTATTAATATTTTTGTGCATTTTTTTAACATGTAAGTCAATGGAGAATTCTTCAAATCCTGCTTTATGCTCCTTCTGCTTTCAAAGCCTACTACTTCTGCATACTTTCAGCTATTTTTGTCATTTCAACTTTAAAATGTTGAGAAATCTTTAAGCTATTAAAGTTGTATTCAACTTTTGGAAATCTTTTATACTTTTTTCACAATCTCTACTTTAGTCTCATGAAGTTTTTCAAGCCGTTTCTCAGATTTGAATGGAAGCGGATGAGAGAGACTGTTCAGAGCTGGAGCACGTGATGTCATCTGCTAGAGTGAGCCAGCTTGAAAACTAATCGTAAAAAATAATTCTTAAGTCGCTGGCCTGGCCACAATTTTAACTCTTCGGGCATGTAATTATACTTCAAACGTAGCTCTTTTTGTTGTGGTTCCTCACGTGTGTTTAGTAAATCCCTCGGACTTACACTTTTTCCTCTGTGTCCTTCCAAAGGACAAGAGTGACACACAATCCTCCATTGGCAGCAATTATAAATTCAGGTCAAACTTTACTGATCAGAGCATTACGGACCAGTTTTTCAACTTGCCAAAGTGCTCCCATTTTTAAACTCTATCCAAACAAAAAATACATCACATCGTTCGCAAAGGCCTTGTCTCGCTCACGGTAAAGTCATTTTGCCGATACAACCTATAGTTTTGTCTCTAGGAAGGTTTGTTCGAGGCCAAGTATCAGCGATTTTGCCCTCTGTCTATATAGGAAAGCTGATTGCCCAGGTGATGTTGATTAGACAAGATCAAAGGGAGACACACATAATTGCTCCTGTGTTCTGATTGGTGGACAGTCACTGAGCTCTTTTCTGAAGGAACTTTAATTACTACAGGTTTTTGTTGCATTTATGCTTCTGCTTCTCCTGTTCTCCATCCCTCTTCCCTCCTCTTCTCCTCCTTCCATCCTCTACTCCTCCTGTCCTCCCCTCCTTTCCTAATCTCTTCTTCTCCTTTCTACTCCTCCTTTTATCCTCCTTTTATCCTCTTCTATCTATCTGCCTGTCTAACTATTTGACTTTCTGTGTCCAAATTATCTATCTGTCTATCTGTCTTTCTGTCTTTCTATTTTTGTTCTCCTTTACTTGTCTACCTCTGTCTCTTTCTCTACCCCTTTATTTATTTACCTCTGTGTCTACTTCTCTACCTCTCTAATTAAACTCTTTAGTTTTCTAAAAAAAAAAATCTTTTTTTGCATTTCAGCTTATTAATGCATTTGAATTAAGCTTTTTTTGCATTTTTGCTCTGTTTTGCAGTTGTTTGTGCATCTCAGCTTGTTTAGCAATATTTTGCAGTTGTTTGTGCATTTCATTTAAGCATTTCAAGCATTCACACGCATGTTCCACCGGAAATGCAATTTTTCTAGTTAATAATAATATTAAAAAGAATTGGTCTTATAGCACTCCCTTGAGGAATACCATTTTGACTGACACACTCCCACTTGAAGTACAAATGTTCTTTCATACAAAACTTGAGATAACCAGTTTATTCATATTTCCATCTATTCCTATCCTTGAGGCTTTAATAACAACCCTTCTCTCCATACTGTGTCTAACGCTTTTTCTATATCAAAATACACTACTGCCATAATTTCTTTCATAGCTATTGTCTTCTCTACTTCATTACTGACCTTGATTAATGCATCCATGGTTGATCTTTTACCTCTAAATCCACATTGATACTTACTAAATGTACCCCTTTTCTTTACAACATATGTTAGTCAACTATAATCTTTTCCATTAATTTACATTAGTTTGAAGTCAGAGCAATTGGACGATAACTTCCTGGGTTTGTTGAAAATTTTCTTGGCTTTACAATAGGGATTACTACAGCTTCCATATTTTTGGAATAATTCCTTCCATCCATATTTTATTATATAACTCAAGTATCTTTAATAATATACCACCTGACAAATGCTTTATCATTTTATAACTTGCTCAATCAACCACAGGAGTGGTATTGGCACATTTTTGTAATGCTACTTTCAGTTCTGTAAGTGAAAACTCTGAATCCATACAGCTCTTATTGCTATTTCTTTTCTTCATTATATCTGGATTTTTGTCTAAAATTTCCTTTTTCCTAATCTCAAATTATTCTCCCAATTCTATTCTATGTGCTCTTTCTAAAACCTTACCTACATGTTTGCTTTATCTATATCTATTACTGCTTTATCTTCTTCAATTACAACTGGTATTAGAGTTGACTTCTTTACTTTTCCACTCATATTCCTTAACATATTCCATATTTTATCCATAGGAGTATTTTAGAACAAAATTCTCTCCATCCTTCTCTCTTCGCATTCTTAATTATTAGGGCCCAAGCCTTGAAAAGGCGAAGGCCCTATTGTTTTCCTTAGGATTATTTATTAGGGCCCAAGCCTTGAAAAGGCGAAGGCCCTATTGTTTTCCTTAGGATTATTTATTAGGGCCCAAGCCTTGAAAAGGCGAAGGCCCTATTGTTTTCCTTAGGATTATTAGGGCCCAAGCCTTGAAAAGGCGAAGGCCCTATTGTTTTCCTTAGGATTATTTATTATTAGGGCCCAAGCCTTGAAAAGGCGAAGGCCCTATTGTTTTCCTTAGGATTATTTATTATTATTATTATTATTATTATTATTATTTTACTACCTTTTGGGCACTTTTGGGGCCCTTAACGTGCTCGAAAACTCTTGAAACTTTGCACACGGGTCAGAACCCGCGGCCATCAGGGCCGGGCTGAAGATGGTACCCGGGCGTGGCAGGGGGGCTCGACAGCGCCCCCTGGAACGGGATTTGAAAACATGTCCGTATATCAAACACGCTTGCATGAATTAATCTGAAAATCGGTACACATATAGATCTCATCGTTTCATATATCCTTTGCACTCTTACTTTTTACGCCAGCCCAACAGGAAGTCGGCTATTATGGGTTGTTTGGAAACTCATGTTCAGGAATTTGATATACTCCTCCTAGGGAATTCACCCGATCGTCACCAAACTCGGTGTGCATGAAATCAAGACATTGAGGATGAAAAATTGCCAGGGGATTTTTGATATCTCGAACGGTTTGGCCGTGGCGAGGAAACGAAATTATGGCGAATAATGGAAACAGGAAGTGTGTTATAACTTCTGCATACATTGACTGATCTTGATGAAACTTCAGCAGTGTGTTCGCTGTAAGAGGCCGATCACATGGATGTGACTATTGTGAGTCAAAGTTATAGCGCCACCAACTGGCAGCAGGAAGTGTGTCACTTTCAAAATGCTTTGAAATCACCCTCTTATTTTTACCCGATTTGCTTCAAACTTTATGTGTATAATGTAAACACACGGCAGATTTAGACCTGTGAAAGGATTATTGATATCTTAGATACTGTTGCCGTGGTAACGCATCAAACTTTAAGATTCTTTTTTGATGCTTTTGAGACTCTTAGCATACTTGAAATTGCATGAAACTCGATAGACACATCACATTTATTAGCCAGTAGACATGTGCAAAGTTTCAGAAACGGGCGTGGTGCAGGGGCTCAGTAGCGCCACCTTTTGACAAAAGAGGGGGAGTTAGGTCAATACTTTTATCTACAATCTTAAAACTCCGTATGTATAATGTTCATATCGAGCTGGACAACTTTCTAATTTACACTTATTAGCTCAGACCAACAGGAAGTCAGATATTTTGGTTTGAATGTGGATGTTTTGGAGAATTTTCTCTTCCACTCTCTCTGACCCTACGTCTCTCCGTGTGTTTGAGGGGAGGGGGGTTTGTCTGCTGAGTGAGAATGCTTTTATTTTATTTTTTCAAGGTTTTGGGGCCCTTAACGTGCTCGAAAACTCTTGAAACTTTGCACACGGGTCAGAACCCGTGGCCATCAGGGCCGGGCTGAAGCTGGTACCCGGGCGTGGCAGGGGGGCTCGACAGCACCCCCTGGAACGGGATTCGAACACTTGTCCATATATCAAACATGCTTGCTTGTAATAATATGAAACTCGGTACACTTATAGATCTCATCGGGCCGGACAACTTTCGTGCTCTAAGTTTTACGACAGCTCAACAGGAAGTCAGCTATTATGGGTTGTTTGGAAAATGCATGCTTTTATTTTTGATATACTTCCCCTAGAGAATTAATCCAAACACCACAAAACTCGGTTAGCGTGAAGTCAAGACATTGACGATGCTAAATTGCGAACGGATTTTTGATATCTCGAACGGTTTGGCCGTGGCGAGGAAATGAATTTATGACTAAAAAAGGACACATAAAGTGTGTTATAACTTAGTTAATTTTATCTACAGTTACAAAACTCTGCGTGTATATTGTTCTCGTCAAGCCGAACAACTTTCTAATTTATTGTCATTAGCTCAGACAAACAGAAAGTCAGATATTGTAGTTTGAATGTGGATTCTGAGAATTTTCTCTCCCTCTCTCTGACAGAGAGAATGCACCCTGGCATTCTGTATGTGTGTGTGTGTGTGTGTGTGTGTGTGTGTGTGTGTGTGTGTCTGTGTGAGGAGGGGGAGGGGAGGGGGTATCCTCGGGTGATAGTTTAAACACAAAGTCATTCATGGGGCCATACTGCCCTCTTGTGTCCAAAATTGTATTTATACGCACTTTTATTCATTTATTACCTGTATTACACACACACACACACACAGTTCGATCGCACCCGCGCCTCTCTCTCTCTCTCTCTCTCTCTCTCTCTCTCTCTCTCTCTCTCTCTCTCTCTCTCTCTCTCTCTCTCTCTCTCTCTCTCTCTCTCTCTCTCTCTCTCTCTCTCTCTCTCTCTCACACACACACACACTCACACACTCTCACACACACACACACACACACACACACACACACACACACACACACAGTTCGATCGCTCCCGCGCCTCTCTCTGTCTCACGCACACACACAGTTTGATCGCAGATCAGTGCTCTGTTTGAGGACAAGAAATTAAAACCAATGCAATATGATGAATGTCCAAAAGATGGCACTCACAGACTGTTTTTAAACGAGGTTGGATAAATATTTTTTGCTTTTAAACTGTGTGTGTGGGTGTTGGTGTGTGTGGGTGAGATTTTGGTTGGGGGACAGTTGTAGGTTACAAATAGAGTTTATAGTTTGACAAAAGCACTTTGTGTTTTATTGTGAGTGTACATACATATAAATAAACACTTTGCAGTTTGAATTTACGTCCTCGATGAACAAAATGACGGAGTATGTTTTTATGTGTAACAGTTCAATCGCACCCACAACTCAACCACACACACACACCAAACACACACACATACACACACACACACACACACTCACACACATATTGGAACGTGAGTGAAGTACAAAGCCTATAATAAAGAAAAAATTAGCATCCAAATACATCACAAATGTTGAAACAGTTTGATTCTAATGAGAGAGTTACGTGAGCCCAACACCACTTACTTTGACTTTCGCTTTACATTATTTCGGTTACTTCTTGTTTATAGTTTTTTTAAATTCTTGTTCTGTTCTGAATATCATTACATTTAAACGATTGCTTGTGTAATATTTTGAGTGTATCATCAAATCAGAATAATTATCCCGGTTTCCCTAGTTATTTATTTTTATTTTTCCATTTTACTAAACAGGTAAGGCAAGTAATATTCTCTGTGTCTTTATATATGTATATCTATCTATCCATCTATCCATCTATCTATCTATCTATCTATCTATCTATCTATCTATCTATCTATCTATCTATCTATCTATCTATCTATCTATCTATCTATCTATCTATCTATCTATCTATCTATCTATCTATCTATCTATATATATATATATATATATATATATATATATATATATATATATATATATGAATTATAAATAACTTATTTCTGTATAAAATAAAAATTCCCGAATAATCCAGACCAATCAGAGCGCACTATTCCTACAACATCATCAGTGCTGAAGCGGAACTACCAGAGCCGTTCGGCAGATAGCGAGCAGATGCAGCTTGTGTGTTGTATCGAGGCAGGGTCAGGTCAGGGGAATCCATTTGCAGCTTTTTATTAAGAATGGTCAAGACAGGCAGGGTGAACAATGGCAAACAGGGCAGAACAGAAAAAGCAGAGACAAACTTGGTTGACAGGCAAAGGACAAAGACCTCCAGATAAATACTGGGCTTCTGGATTTACACATTTAAGTGCTGCAAAACATATTGACCTAAAAATTATTCTAATTTTAAATGATCTCATATATGTGGCTATTGTGGTTCACGATCATAGGCCCCGTCCCCAAATGGCACACTTCATATGAATTTTCGGTCTTGTGTACTTATTTCATGTGTCTGTTAAATCCATGAGACCGTAGGCTGTCTCATTTTTCAATTTGGGTTTCAGAAGGTTGCTCACGCATACTTTGTGGTTTATATGTGCCCTGGATACGCACTTTTGCAGAGGCCACACTGATGCGAGCTCTACAGCACACTTCTTTTCAACTGTCAAAGCGGGGTTACGTTTTTGCACGTCGTGCACAATAACCCTAAAGGCACCGGGGCGGCGGTGCCACCGGCTTGGGCCCGCAATCGCTGCTCGCAGCTATATTTATTATTATTATTATTATTATTATTATTATTTTACTACCTTTTGGGCACTTTTGGGGCCCTTAACGTGCTCGAAAACTCTTGAAACTTTGCACACGGGTCAGAACCCGCGGCCATCAGGGCCGGGCTGAAGCTGGTACCCGGGCGTGGCAGGGGGGCTCGACAGCACCCCCTGGAACGGGATTCGAACACTTGTCCATATATCAAACATGCTTGCTTGTAATAATATGAAACTCGGTACACTTATAGATCTCATCGGGCCGGACAACTTTCGTGCTCTAAGTTTTACGACAGCTCAACAGGAAGTCAGCTATTATGGGTTGTTTGGAAAATGCATGCTTTTATTTTTGATATACTTCCCCTAGAGAATTAATCCAAACACCACAAAACTCGGTTAGCGTGAAGTCAAGACATTGACGATGCTAAATTGCGAACGGATTTTTGATATCTCGAACGGTTTGGCCGTGGCGAGGAAATGAATTTATGACTAAAAAAGGACACATAAAGTGTGTTATAACTTAGTTAATTTTATCTACAGTTACAAAACTCTGCGTGTATATTGTTCTCGTCAAGCCGAACAACTTTCTAATTTATTGTCATTAGCTCAGACAAACAGAAAGTCAGATATTGTAGTTTGAATGTGGATTCTGAGAATTTTCTCTCCCTCTCTCTGACAGAGAGAATGCACCCTGGCATTCTGTATGTGTGTGTGTGTGTGTGTGTGTGTGTGTGTGTGTGTGTGTGTCTGTGTGAGGAGGGGGAGGGGAGGGGGTATCCTCGGGTGATAGTTTAAACACAAAGTCATTCATGGGGCCATACTGCCCTCTTGTGTCCAAAATTGTATTTATACGCACTTTTATTCATTTATTACCTGTATTACACACACACACACACACAGTTCGATCGCACCCGCGCCTCTCTCTCTCTCTCTCTCTCTCTCTCTCTCTCTCTCTCTCTCTCTCTCTCTCTCTCTCTCTCTCTCTCTCTCTCTCTCTCTCTCTCTCTCTCTCTCTCTCTCTCTCTCTCTCTCTCTCTCTCTCTCTCTCTCTCTCTCTCTCTCTCTCTCTCTCTCTCTCTCTCTCTCTCTCTCTCACACACACACACACTCACACACTCTCACACACACACACACACACACACACACACACACACACACACACACACACACAGATCGATCGCTCCCGCGCCTCTCTCTGTCTCACGCACACACACAGTTTGATCGCAGATCAGTGCTCTGTTTGAGGACAAGAAATTAAAACCAATGCAATATGATGAATGTCCAAAAGATGGCACTCACAGACTGTTTTTAAACGAGGTTGGATAAATATTTTTTGCTTTTAAACTGTGTGTGTGGGTGTTGGTGTGTGTGGGTGAGATTTTGGTTGGGGGACAGTTGTAGGTTACAAATAGAGTTTATAGTTTGACAAAAGCACTTTGTGTTTTATTGTGAGTGTACATACATATAAATAAACACTTTGCAGTTTGAATTTACGTCCTCGATGAACAAAATGACGGAGTATGTTTTTATGTGTAACAGTTCAATCGCACCCACAACTCAACCACACACACACACCAAACACACACACATACACACACACACACACTCACACACATATTGGAACGTGAGTGAAGTACAAAGCCTATAATAAAGAAAAAATTAGCATCCAAATACATCACAAATGTTGAAACAGTTTGATTCTAATGAGAGAGTTACGTGAGCCCAACACCACTTACTTTGACTTTCGCTTTACATTATTTCGGTTACTTCTTGTTTATAGTTTTTTTAAATTCTTGTTCTGTTCTGAATATCATTACATTTAAACGATTGCTTGTGTAATATTTTGAGTGTATCATCAAATCAGAATAATTATCCCGGTTTCCCTAGTTATTTATTTTTATTTTTCCATTTTACTAAACAGGTAAGGCAAGTAATATTCTCTGTGTCTTTATATATGTATATCTATCTATCCATCTATCCATCCATCTATCTATCTATCTATCTATCTATCTATCTATCTATCTATCTATCTATCTATCTATCTATCTATCTATCTATCTATCTATCTATCTATCTATCTATCTATCTATCTATCTATCTATCTATCTATCTATCTATCTATCTATCTATATATATATATATATATATATATATATATATATATATATGAATTATAAATAACTTATTTCTGTATAAAATAAAAATTCCCGAATAATCCAGACCAATCAGAGCGCACTATTCCTACAACATCATCAGTGCTGAAGCGGAACTACCAGAGCCGTTCGGCAGATAGCGAGCAGATGCAGCTTGTGTGTTGTATCGAGGCAGGGTCAGGTCAGGGGAATCCATTTGCAGCTTTTTATTAAGAATGGTCAAGACAGGCAGGGTGAACAATGGCAAACAGGGCAGAACAGAAAAAGCAGAGACAAACTTGGTTGACAGGCAAAGGACAAAGACCTCCAGATAAATACTGGGCTTCTGGATTTACACATTTAAGTGCTGCAAAACATATTGACCTAAAAATTATTCTAATTTTAAATGATCTCATATATGTGGCTATTGTGGTTCACGATCATAGGCCCCGTCCCCAAATGGCACACTTCATATGAATTTTCGGTCTTGTGTACTTATTTCATGTGTCTGTTAAATCCATGAGACCGTAGGCTGTCTCATTTTTCAATTTGGGTTTCAGAAGGTTGCTCACGCATACTTTGTGGTTTATATGTGCCCTGGATACGCACTTTTGCAGAGGCCACACTGATGCGAGCTCTACAGCACACTTCTTTTCAACTGTCAAAGCGGGGTTACGTTTTTGCACGTCGTGCACAATAACCCTAAAGGCACCGGGGCGGCGGTGCCACCGGCTTGGGCCCGCAATCGCTGCTCGCAGCTATATTTATTATTATTAGGGCCCAAGCCTTGAAAAGGCGAAGGCCCTATTGTTTTCCTTAGGATTATTTATTATTATTATTATTATTATTTTACTACCTTTTGGGCACTTTTGGGGCCCTTAACGTGCTCGAAAACTCTTGAAACTTTGCACACGGGTCAGAACCCGCGGCCATCAGGGCCGGGCTGAAGATGGTACCCGGGCGTGGCAGGGGGGCTCGACAGCGCCCCCTGGAACGGGATTCGAAAACATGTCCATATATCAAACACGCTTGCATGAATTAATCTGAAAATCGGTACACATATAGATCTCATCGTTTCATATATCCTTTGCACTCTTACTTTTTACGCCAGCCCGACAGGAAGTCGGCTATTATGGGTTGTTTGGAAACTCATGTTCAGGAATTTGATATACTCCTCCTAGGGAATTCACCCGATCGTCACCAAACTCGGTGTGCATGAAGTCAAGACATTGAGGATGAAAAATTGCCAGGGGATTTTTGATATCTCGAACGGTTTCGCCGTGGCGAGGAAACGAAATTATGGCGAATAATGGAAACAGGAAGTGTGTTATAACTTCTGCATACATTGACTGATCTTGATGAAACTTCAGCAGTGTGTTCGCTGTAAGAGGCCGATCACATGGATGTGACTATTGTGAGTCAAAGTTATAGCGCCACCAACTGGCAGCAGGAAGTGTGTCACTTTCAAAATGCTTTGAAATCACCCTCTTATTTTTACCCGATTTGCTTCAAACTTTATGTGTATAATGTAAACACACGGCAGATTTAGACCTGTGAAAGGATTATTGATATCTTAGATACTGTTGCCGTGGTAACGTATCAAACTTTAAGATTCTTTTTTGATGCTTTTGAGACTCTTAGCATACTTGAAATTGCATGAAACTCGATAGACACATCACATTTATTAGCCAGTAGACATGTGCAAAGTTTCAGAAACGGGCGTGGTGCCGGGGCTCAGTAGCGCCACCTTTTGACAAAAGAGGGGGATTTAGGTCTATACTTTTATCTACAATCTTAAAACTCAGTATGTATAATGTTCATATCGAGCTGGACAACTTTCTAATTTACACTTATTAGCTCAGACCAACAGGAAGTCAGATATTTTGGATTGAATGTGGATGTTTTGGAGAATTTTCTCTTCCTCTCTCTCTGACCCTACGTCTCTCTGTGTGTTTGAGGGGAGGGGGGTTTGTCTGCTGAGTGAGAATGCTTTTATTTTAGTTTTTCAAGGTTTTGGGGCCCTTAACGTGCTCGAAAACTCTTGAAACTTTGCACACGGGTCAGAACCCGCGGCCATCAGGGCCGGGCTGAAGCTGGTACCCGGGCGTGGCAGGGGGACTCGACAGCGCCCCCTGGAACAGGATTCGAACACTTGTCCATATATCAAACATGCTTGCTTGTAATAATATGAAACTCGGTACACTTATAGATCTCATCGGGCCGAACAACTTTCGTGCTCTAAGTTTTACGACAGCTCAACAGGAAGTCAGCTATTATGGGTTGTTTGGAAAATGCATGCTTTTATTTTTGATATACTTCTCCTAGAGAATTAATCCAAACACCACGAAACTCGGTCAGCGTGAAGTCAAGACATTGAGGATGCTAAATTGCGAACGGATTTTTGATATCTCGAACGGTTTGGCCGTGGCGAGGAAATGAATTTATGACTAAAAAAGGACACATAAAGTGTGTTATAACTTAGTTAATTTTATCTACAGTTACAAAACTCTGCGTGTATATTGTTCTCGTCAAGCCGAACAACTTTCTAATTTATTGTCATTAGCTCAGACAAACAGAAAGTCAGATATTGTAGTTTGAATGTGGATTCTGAGAATTTTCTCTCCCTCTCTCTGACAGAGAGAATGCACCCTGGCATTCTGTATGTGTGTGTGTGTGTGTGTGTCTGTGTGAGGAGGGGGAGGGGGAAGGGGTATCCTCGGGTGATAGTTTAAACACAAAGTCATTCATGGGGCCATACTGCCCTCTTGTGTCCAAAATTGTATTTATACGCACTTTTATTCATTTATTACCTGTATTACACACACACACACACACACAGTTCGATCGCACCCGCGCCTCTCTCTCTCTCTCTCTCTCTCTCTCACACACACACACACACACACACACACACACACACACACACACACACACACACACACACACACACACACACACACACACACACACACACACACACACACACACACACAGTTCGATCGCTCCCGCGCCTCTCTCTGTGTCTCACGCACACACACAGTTTGATCGCGCCCGCGCCTCTCTCTCTCCCACACACGCACACACACACACAGTTTAATCGCGCCCGCGCCTCTCTCTCACACACACACGCACGCACACACACACACACAGTTCGATCGCGCCCGCGCCTCTCTCTCTCTCTCTCTCTCTCTCTCTCTCTCTCTCTCTCTCTCTTTCTCTCTCTCTCTCTCTCTCTCTCTCTCTCTCTCATGTGCTATATTAGATCAATGTTTTCCTTAAAAAAATTTATGCACACTACATTTATTCTCATCACATTTATAAATTATTGTATAAAATAATACTACCATTAAAAAAAACACATTTGATTTTCTATTTTAATCAATGTAGAATGTGTAACTTAAAAATAAACAGATTAGTGCTCTGTTTGAGGACAAGAAATTAAAACCAATGCAATATGATGAATGTCCAAAAGATGGCACTCACAGACTGTTTTTAAACGAGGTTGGATAAATATTTTTTGCTTTTAAACTGTGTGTGTGGGTGTTGGTGTGTGTGGGTGAGATTTTGGTTGGGGGACAGTTGTAGGTTACAGTTTGAGTTTATAGTTTGACAAAAGCACTTTGTGTTTTATTGTGAGTGTACATACATATAAATAAACACTTTGCAGTTTGAATTTACGTCCTCGATGAACAAAATGACGGAGTATGTTTTTGTGTAACAGTTCAATCGCACCCACACCTCAACCACACACACACACCAAACACACACACACACACACACATACACACACACACACACTCACACACATATTGGAACGTGAGTGAAGTACAAAGCCTATAATAAAGAAAAAATTAGCATCCAAATACATCACAAATGTTGAAACAGTTTGATTCTAATGAGAGAGTTACATGAGCCTAACACCACTTACTTTCACTTTCGCTTTACATTATTTCGGTTACTTCTTGTTTATAGTTTTTTAAAATTCTTGTTCTGTTCTGAATATCATTACATTTAAACAATTGCTTGTGTAATATTTTGAGTGTATCATCAAATCAGAATAAATATCTCGGTTTCCCTAGTTATTTATTTTTATTTTCATTTTACTAAACAGGTAAGGCAATTAATATTCCCTGTGTCTTTATATATGTATATCTATCTATCTATATATCTATCTATCTATCTATCTATCTATATGAATTATAAATAATTTATTTCTGTATAAAATAAAAATTTCCTAATAATCCAGACCAACCAGAGCGCACTATTCCTACAACATCATCAGTGCTGAAGCGGAACAAACAGAGCCGTTCGGCAGATAGCGAGCAGATGCAGCATGTGTGTTGTATCGAGGCAGGGTCAGGCCAGGGGAATCCATTTGCAGCTTTTTATTAAGAATGGTCAAGACAGGCAGGGAGAACAATGGCAAACAGGGCAGAACAGAAAAGGCAGAGACAAACCAGGTTGAGAGGCAAAGGACAAAGACCTCCAGATAAATACTGGGCTTCTAGATTTACACATTTAAGTGCTGCAAAACATATTGACCTAAAAATTATTCTAAATTTAAATGATCTCATATATGTGGCTATTGTGGTTCACGATCATAGGCCCTGTCCCCAAATGGCACACTTCATATGAATTTTCGGTCTTGTGTACTTATTTCATGTGTCTGTTAAATCAATGAGACCATAGGCTGTCTCATTTTTCATTTTGGGTTTCAGAAGGTTGCTCACGCATACTTTGTGGTTGATATGTGCCCTCGATGTGCACTTTTGCAGAGCCCACACTGATGCAAGCTCTACATCACACTTCTTTTCAACAGTCAAAGCGGGGTTACGTTTTTGCACGTCGTGCACAATAACCCTAAAGGCACCGGGGTGGCGGTGCCACCGGCTTGGGCCCGCAATCGCTGCTCGCAGCTATATTTAGGGCCCAAGCCTTGAAAAGGCGAAGGCCCTATTGTTTTCCTTAGGATTATTTATTATTATTATTATTAGGGCCCAAGCCTTGAAAAGGCGAAGGCCCTATTGTTTTCCTTAGGATTATTTATTATTATTATTATTATTATTATTATTATTTTACTACCTTTTGGGCACTTTTGGGGCCCTTAACGTGCTCGAAAACTCTTGAAACTTTGCACACG
>CM060620.1:26244561-26439561 GCA_030578275.1 Meda fulgida
AGAAGGTAATACCACTAACTTGATAAACCACGTTAGCCTTGTTCACCCGAGCTGTTAACGCCGGCAGAGTCTGAATGCTTTAGAGAAAGATGAGCTCCGTCGCCCGAATCCACAGCCAAAAACATCATCCACCCGCACTAATAATGTTCTCTGATTTAAGCATCCGCACCCCATCGTCAAATTACAATTATTCTGTGTTGTTACGCGTGATTATAAATGGATGATCGTCACCTTCAACACGGACTCGGCGACGGTTGATGCGCGCATCTGGTAACATTATACACTGATGAATGATCGCTGCTTTTAAATGCACATTTCTTTCAAACAAAATTGATTTGACAGAATTTAATTTTCTTAATGGCATAAACAGGCGCTACTCCCTTGAAACTTAAACTGGAATGTCACTCCGACTTCCCGAACAGGCGAACACGCACACACACATCACTTTGAAGTAAAATTGAAAATTGAGGATGCGGTGCATCGCAATGCATCGAGATATCGAATTGAACAGAATCGATGACATGATAATCGTAATCGAACCGAGAGACCAGTGTAGGTTCACACCCCTATTATTTGCATTTGGCTATTGTAGCAATGTTCAGGGAAGAAGGAGGCGGGAACCGGCGAACAATTAAAATATAGTTTATTTAAATAAAACAAACAAACGAAAATACCACCAGCAGCCCCTCGCGGACGACTGCTGGCTACCGAAAATAAACATAACTGCCAGCAGCCCCTCGCGGACGACTGCTGGCTAAAGTAAAATACAAAAACAAAACAACTAAAATACAGGCCTGTTCCTCTCTCGATCATCAACGTCGTCGCTCCTCTTTATGCTTCCGCTCCTCCGTGAGAGATGCGAGACCGGTGTGCCTCACATGTGTTGCTCATTAGCAATCGCACCACCGGCCTCGCGCCGTTCTCTCACGTCCCTCGGCCGTCCTGTTCGCCACATACCCCCATCGCCCCTCACAGGCCGGGGGGTACCCACGAGCCTGTGCCTACTCCCCCCCCGGCGGCGGCGATCCCTGGGGAGTATGGACAGACAAACCGAGGGAAACGGAGACGGAAGCATGAGGAGCGACAGATCGAGAGAGGGGAGAGAGGAAAAAAAAAATTGGTCCGGTTCCCATAACGCGCTGCCATCTGGTCCTCCACCAGCTAGGCGATCTCCTCCGCGGTGCCTGGCGGTGACGCTGGGTAGCCCTCGGTGGACGGCTCGACGCTCCTCCGCCGCCCGGTGGACGGCGACGGCTCCTCGGGTGCCTTGGGCAGACGGTAGGAGTCCCCCGCTCCCTGCTCCTCCCCTTCACTGGTGGACGGCAGCAGGCTCCGGCCCACGGCGAGCGGCGGCGACGACTCCTCTCCCTCCCGGATGGCAGCCGCCCCTCCAATACCCAGGCGGCCGGCAGCGAGCTCGACCGTCCCACCGGCAACTCACTCCAGCGCACCGCCTCGAGCGTCCGTGGCCGCGAGTCCCCCGCTCCCTGCTCCTCCCCTCGCTCGGCGGATGGCAGCAGGCTCCGGCCCACGGCGAGCGGCGGCGACTCGCGCACCATGCTCGATGGCACCGCGGATTCCCCACACCGGCGAGGACTCTCTGACAGCGCGTTCCTCCCTCTTCCCGGGTTTTGGCACCAGTGTAGCAATGTTCAGGGAAGAAGGAGGCGGGAACCGGCGAACAATTAAAATATAGTTTATTTAAATAAAACAAACAAACGAAAATACCACCAGCAGCCCCTCGCGGACGACTGCTGGCTACCGAAAATAAAAATAACTGCCCGCAGCCCCTCGCGGACGACTGCTGGCTAAAGTAAAATACAAAAACAAAACAACTAAAATACAGGCCTGTTCCTCTCTCGATCATCAACGTCGTCGCTCCTCTTTATGCTTCCGCTCCTCCGTGAGAGATGCGAGACCGGTGTGCCTCACATGTGTTGCTCATTAGCAATCGCACCACCGGCCTCGCGCCGTTCTCTCACGTCCCTCGGCCGTCCTGTTCGCCACAGCTATTATTTGCATTAGTGCAATTGGTCAAATCATTGTCACCGTGAGCAAATGAATTACATTCCCGCTTAAAACGAGCGTTCGTAAATATTTCAAATAAAAGTTGCACTCATTCTCAAATGTGTATCACTGGATCATTATGGAAAATCACGAAGTTATTGTGTTTGGTGCTGCTTTACTGTATTTGCGGAGAAGACGTTGGACTCAGATTTTGGGTTCATGACACCCTCCAGGACCGTTATCAATTCGGTGAGTATCACCGGCTGGTGCAGCAGCTGCGGCTCAATGACGAGACGTTCCAGCGGAACTTCAGGCTGGGCACGGAGCATTTTATCTGAACTAATGTTTTGGTAGGAACGAAAGTTCACATCGTATGTTTCTCCGGAATCAGCCAAAGTGAAGGACGTCTTTATTTTGGTTGGTTGCTGGCGTTTTGCCGCTGCTTGCCGCTGAACCGCATCATAGCTCATTACCATAAAGTTGAGCTTCTTTCAACTTTCTGATTGACGCTCAAAACGCGACACCGAGGGATTTGACGCTCCTTGCAGCTGAGAGAAGCCAACTTCCATTGAAAATGAATGACTTCCAGACGCTTTGGAAGCTGAAGTCGGCAGCGGTGTGAACGTACAGTTAGATTTAAGGACAGAAAAAAAAGTTAAATTGGCTTGCCATTGCTGACTGCAGAGAGCTAGTGAGTGAGAGAGAGAGAGATAAGAGTTTAATGACCTGGTATCAAATACAACACGACTGCAGACACAAGAAATCTAAAACCCAAGTATGATTGTCTTGAACATTAAAGAACATCCCTCCTGTTCCTCAGTGTTGTATAATAGTGAAGCATTTCTCACTGATGTCCATTATGAGAGACAGGTCTTTTCAAAACATAGCTAGCTAGGCGGCGCAAACAGGGCACAAACTCCACCGCGGGGCTCTTTACCCACTGCCGTGACAGAACATGTCAAAGAGGAGACAGAGAGGAAAAGAAAGAGCTACCACATTCGTTTCCGCGATTATGTCCATCTTCGTTAAAAGTGCTGACAACAAATCAGAATAGATGTACTTTCACTTATTAAATCACTTTCTGGATGTGTAACAAAATTTGAAAACGTGACCAAGTGCGTGTCACTCTCTCTGTTCTTTTGTGCTGTCCACCATGTATCTCTCTCCCTTTCTCTATGTCTGAGTAGCATGTGGTGGCCCTTCACCTCACTGTGTTTTGCTTTCTTTTGAGTCCAATTTAAATTCATTTTCTATTTAAATATTACATTTACACAGATTATAGGTTAATGGAACACACTTACCTTACAGCTTACACTATCAAAAAGCAAGAAATATTATAATACTATTGAAAAGTTAGATTTGTAAAAAGAAATGAATATTTTAAAGGTGCAGTATGCGATTTTTTAGAAACACTTCATATTAGATATCAACCCAAACAAGCGGAAGCTAAGCAAAATAATTATTTGTGAAAAAAAAGAAAAGTTGACAAACAAACGACAAGGTCACAAGGAGGAACAAAAATTGAGCATACAAGAGTAGGCTTTACAAGCAAGAATTCATTGTTAGTTGCCAGCAGCCATATCACCTTGTAGCCCAAGACTGGTTTCCCACTGAAGGGTAAACCACCTGGTTGCTTCTGGAAGAGGTGTTAGTGAGGCCAGCAGGGAGCGCTCACCCTATGGTCTGAGTGTGTGGGTCCTCCTAACGCCCCAGTATAGTGATGGGGACACTATACTGTCAAAGAGCACCGTCCTTCGGATGAGATGTTAAACCGAGGTCCTGACTCTCTGTGGTCACAAAATATCCCAGGATGTCTTTCGAAAGAGTAGGGGTGTAACCCCGGTGTCCTGGCCACATTCCACCCATTGCCCCTTGCCAATCATGGCCTCCTAATAATCCCCATCCATTGAATTGGCTCTATCACTCTCTCTCCTCTCCACTCCACTCTAGCTGGTGTGTGGTGAGCGCACTGACGTAACGCCTGTTCTGTGGCTGCCGTCGCATCATCCAAGGTGATGCTGCACACTGGTGTTGGTTGAGGAGAGATCCCCTGATATGATTGTAAAGCGCTTTGGGTGTACAGTAGTACAAATGAAAGCGCTATATAAATGCCTCATTCTATTCTATTCTTTTCTATTCTATTCTATTCTATTCTATTCTATTCTATTCTATTCTATTCTTAGTCACCAGCAGCACACCAGCTCCAGGGAAAGACTGACACTCAAAACTGTCCTGTTACTATAGCTAACATTACAACAGCATATCTTAGTTCTATGAAAGATAGCAAAACCAATGTTACACGCATATGGAGCAGAAACAATGCAACCTCTGCATCCGTTTTCAGGCCTTCCCGCTCTCTAACGTGCAGCGCTGGAAAGATTTTCTAATATTAATGTGCGTCCTAAAGTTCTTGCCTGATCATAACCCTTCTTTTTTCAGCAGTATTCCTCTGATATTTATATAGCTTACATTTCATAGATTTTTTTTTCTTTTGTAATGTCTCTCAGCCATCTCTTTCGAAGTCGTTCTTCAAATCTCCATCTTGCTCACTCTCTTTCACTCTCCCATCATTAGGGCGGAGTATCGAGACGAGTTGGATACTTTTTAGGCACCAACCAAATTGGCTCGATACCATTGAGTATCAAACAAATCTCTTGTTGTATGGTAGCAGATTTCAATACCTAAGGGGTTAATCTCATCAACGTCAGTGAGCCAAAAAGCATGCAGCATGATTGGCTGTGGCGATGCATCATGGTAAAACACTAGTTTACAGCTTTGCCAGCATAGGAATAATTTTTAAATATATTAAAATTGAAACCAGCTATTTTAAAATCAATAATAATTGATATGAAATAATACAATATTACGGTTTTTACTGTATTTTAATTTTAGTTTAAAAGGGACAATAACCATATTGTCCTGTGTTCGTCTGACCCCAAACAGTAAGTCAGTTTTGTTGGTTTATTTTCACGACTATAATATCATCTGCATACTCACCCAAAATGGCAGCCTCTCTTAACTTCAATGTGCTCAAACATCTACAAAAAAAAAAAGTTTACAAGTTCACATGGCCTGCTGTGAATCCTGTTATAAGCTGGGCTTAGAGATAGAAAGATCATCAGAGGCCATCAGCGGGTTAATTCTACCAGTATCTCACAAGCACAGGTCAGGTAAAACAGCACACAGGCTTCATATGTGTATAACCAGACCGCAGAGGAGAAATGTTCAGTGAACACACTATTATGATCAAACAGCAAGAGATTAGTGCACAGTAAAACCTCAAAATCTGCAAAAAAACACAAGGATATACCTTTCCAACTCACATTTACTGATCTTTAGCTTAAACAGTGTTTGGAAAAGATATAAAAAGCATTTTAAAAGGACACATGGTGCTTCTAGCTATAAGCCTGTGGCTCAGAACAGAAGCGTCACTGTCTGAAGTGATAAACTGGACAGGGAATCTGTTAACACAAGCCTTCATTAGAAGTTAATCAGTGTAGGAACACTAACGGACACAACAGCAAATGAACCACTCACAAAATAAAAATGAATGCTTTTCTGTAGCTTACTTCTGACTCACCCTCCACCATCTCGAGCTACTATGGATTCTCCATTAAGGTATTACAGATAATAGCGTCCGATTAGCGGATGCAAGGAGGATTCATTGCTCTTTTGATTTAAATCTGTTTCTAGAAAACCTGGATCTGGGTTGTGACCCCATCAAAAGTCCCCCTCATCCAAATGAAGCTGACATGAAAGAAACTTGATTTGCATTTCAAACCATGACACTGCAATTTTCCATGTTTCTAATCTTGTTGAGAAGAGTGTTTGGAGTAGACAGGTGGGACAGCAGTACCTGAAAGGGGCAGAGAGGGCTTTACTGAACCCAGGGACAGAATGTGCATTATAGATTAGAGTGAAAGTGGCTGGCAGGGGCCACTACAAATGCAGATCCTCATTAGCTCGGAGAGGAGCACGTGAACCAACCCATTGTCAAATTTAATTTCAGTCAAGCAAGTAGCTCAGGTACATCCAAGAAGACATATGCACAGACACACAAACTCTTGTGAACATCTTCGGTGAAAGGGCCAAAAACAAGATGATGGTCCCTGAAGGAGCTCAAGTTCATACCTGCAAGAGTCGTTGCCTTTAAAATGTGAAATTTTATAAAATGATAACCCTAACATTTCAGCCTTAAAATCAGTCAAAATAATAAATTATACACAGGCTACCTTATTATCTGAAATGTTCAGATTTTTAGAATGCACATTAGCTTATTTTCCATCAACAGGTTAAAATGAACAAAAATTTGGTCAAATTTTCACATTGGTCTGAAGAAACATGGCAGACAGACTAAATGAAAATGTAAATCCACTCTCTGATAGTAGGTGACCTCTGTAAACAAAGTCGGTTCCCCCTTAGAGATACATTTGCATAATGCATTAATTCATCCATTCTTTCATATAATTTCTCTCAGCACTCTGCATTCCTCCATGTTTTCACACAAATCGAAACCTACGCTGCATGCTGTGTCTGCGTGAGACTGTTGCTAACTTTGCTTAATGCTGGACAGTGTTTTTCAGATCACGATAATCAAATATGATTTTAATGATAAATAAAATATGAAACTGTACTTGTTCTGAGTTTTCAAGTCAAGAAGCTCCAGTTATAACAAGCTTTTACTGTTGCTAGCGCCACAAATTAGGCACACACATCTTTCACCTACATTTGTAAGAATGGGGAAAAACTCACTCTCCCATTCCTCATGAAAATAATGTTTTTCTTTTCTTGGCTTGAATGCAGTCTTTACTCATCCTGATGCAAACAAAAGTGTCTAGCTAATACTGTCTATATTAGCTCACTCTGATTGAATGCAAAGAATGACTTGGTAAACTTCCTCCAATCAGGCCACGAGCTACTAATAGCTCGCAAGCGATGTGTTGGAGACCCCTGGTCTGGAGTTTGCAGCAGGTATGCAAAATATGACTTATTTTGCCATAGGGCTGCAGCATAGATTCAGTAGTGGAGGCCATGACTGCTGAAAACACAAAGTCAAAGACCTTGGGACTTCAAGAACCAATCAAAAAACTAATAAAAAAGAAAATCTATTTTAACCCAGCCTAAACCCTAAAAAGGACACAAAAGTTCATAAAAAGTTGACAGCTCCAATTTGTGTGCTCCATTGCAGGTCTTCTGAAACCATATGGCTTCAAACACAAATAAAGCATGGCTGGACTGGGACAAAAAAAACAAAACAGCCCTGACATTTTGTCCCAGACTGACCCACTACATATGACCATAAACACCACCCATCTTTGCACGCCCTTGAATATGTATACCAACTCCTATTCCTTAAAACCACTAATGTAATGAGTGAGTAGGAACGAGTGACAGTTAACAGATGAAATAACAACAACAAAAAAAGTGTAATTTCTTAAAACAGTTGAACTATACTCCACAGTGATGAATCCTAAAACAAGCTACAAGCTGCATTGGCATAGCAATACCAGTGTTTCTGGTATCAGTTAAAACTGTGGCGGGTGGGTGCAAATTGAACAAAGAAAAACTCAAAACTCTTAGTTATAGTGTCTGTCTACATTACACTACTACTACATAATAGTTATAATATTAATCCCATGACAGTAATAGTCATATATTGTAAAACAAATGCACTTAGAAATAAAGGAAACTTATATATATATATATATATATATAAAAATATGATATGCATCGCCCAAAAAGCATGTCAGCCCAACGGACTGCCAGATGGCACAGTCCACCCCTGCATTTCAGCTCTCTTTTTCTCTCTCTTTCACACACATACACAAAAGTAATTGGCTGGCAAAAAAAAAAAATTAGCAAAATCCATTACCGGCACAAATCCCAGCTAATTCCATTAGTAAAGCAAATATCATCATATAACAGGGCCAACAACAAGAGACAAACAAGACAAGTGTGCGAATTTACAGCACTCCACTAGTAGAGCATGTTCTGCTCTATCTGTGTGTGCCTAATCAGTCATGTGTATGAGCGTGTGAGAAACAGACGTGTACTTATAGAGAGCAAGAAAAAGTACTGAGAGCTTCAGACACACATGCACCAATAGTAACCTCTACCGGGCACAGTTGGTGCTCTGATGACGTGAGCAATCAGATGAGACTGTTATAGTCACACTCCTCACACAACCTGCGTTTCTGCTTTTCCTCGTGCCTCACTCATCATTTTCTCACGTGAGAGAGCAAATGTTCTTCATCCTATTACATCCTACACTCTCACTGCCCTCCTTACCCCTTAATCACTCTATTAATACATTTCTATGAATAGCCACGGCTCACCCTCACCACACATTTAGCACTTAATTAAGTGGGTGAGGACAGAGGGGTGTGTGTATTTAAGAGAGACAGAGCAATGCTACTATAAACCTCGCTGTGTCTGCCATCGTGTCGCTCCTGCATTGCACAGTGGTAAACGTGGCACTAATGCAACACACCCTCACTGTTGTCTAAAGCAGTTCCTGTTCCACAGCTCTCATAGCTCACACCTGTACAGCCTGAAGCCAAACATTGCAAAGACTTCAGCTAATACCTCACACAATACTTCTGATGTCACGTGTGGCATGCAGCTATGTAATGTCACACAGAAATAAAAGATTAATTATTCAAACAATTTATGTTGGTCGGTAGGAAAGTGAAACGCAGTACTTAACAGAACACCCGGCCCGTCATCCAACAGCATCACTAATTTAATTCTGTATTGTTTGACACAAAGACCACGACCCAAAATGCACCCGCATTAAATCCATTATATCAGAAAGACACTACTTTTTTATAATTTAACACAAGCAATCAAACCAACATTATGCATTCTGAGTTGATGCATTTAAGAAAATAGACACGCAGCCCAACATGGCAATAATTAAAAGAAAAAAAGATGAAAACATGCACCCGTCTTGTAAACAATACAAAGGCTATTCTGAACAAATGTTCATAATTATGCACATTTGTTTAAATCTAACTATAGCCTAGGCTATACGGACGCTTAGAGGTAAATAAAAATAAGATATAGCCAAATATGAGTCTTTACTGTCATAATATCAGGGATATTTCAGATGATTTAAATGCATTTAAATGCAGTTGTCTCTCCTGCAACTCTGCAGTGTAGGTTATATGTGGTCCTCTTAACAGCAAGACAAAATTAACTTTTATTCAATTTGCAAATAGATTATATACAGAAAGCGAGCAAAGAGAGCTTATTTAATGACTGAAGCTGTCAATCACTTCAGTTGCAGAGCACAAACGCTATGCTCAATGCTGCAAATCTTGTTGTAATTACAATCTTCAGACTACAGAGGGTGAACACAAATAAGCACCGACCCTTTGAAAGCAGCTGCCTATCAGTGGGTACAGTATTGAGTCAAAATATTCTTGGCTTTTGGACCCGCAAGTCCACCGTGCCTAGTGATTCTCGACCCGCACCGCAAATGACAGCGTAAATGTTATTCCACCCATTACATCAAATATTAGCGGTTCACCCATGCCCATGTGCAGGACTCTGGCTTGGATACTGATAGAGGAAGCTTTTTGATTATGAGGAAAGTTAGAGGTACAACGAATTTGAGCAACTGTGATGCTACTACTACTACGGAGAAGGAGAATGAGAAGGAGAAGATATATTTCCTGGCAAATGTACAATTCCATACATTTATTTCTTTTGCTTTTTTTCTTGACTTTTGCCAAGTGCACATTTGAATCTTATCTCATACAAACATATTTCCTAGAAACAAGAGCGGGGTTTCCTTGCTAAATAGAAATAATAAATGGCACAGCAGCGATAATTGGCATAAAAATGCTTTTAAATGTGTAATCACTCGTCACTGTGAAAGAAAGGATCTGTGCTACACACTCAAACAGTGAGTTTCAATAACTGTGTGGGCTCAAGCGGAGAACATTTCAAAGAACATGCTGCTCAGTGAGAACAAAAGGCGGAATAAAAACAAGAGAAACATCTCTACTGAAATCTTTTACAAAAAATATAAAGCATAACAATAATAATGTGAAATATTACAATTTAAAATATTAACTTAAACGTACAACAACAACATGATTCTTCAGAAATCATTCTAATATGCTGATATGATGCTCAAGAAACATTTAGGGTAAGTGTACCCTTTCAGCCCACTTTCAACTCCTTAAGTCAAATTAAAAAAAGAGAAAATAATATTTTATGCTGCTCATTATTTTAACCAATCCAGTGATTTGTTACCTCCCTGGCATTTTTTTTGCATATCAATCACGTTGAGTTAGACACACCCATGTACATGCTGTCTCAGGGGACTTCACACAAAGTCACCCAAAACTTTATATAGTTGAGTTGTAGCTGGAGTCAAGCTGGAAGTTTGACCGGGTGTATCTCGGGAGACAAGCCGACTTAAGGCTCCAGTACAAATGAGAACCGCTTTGAGAACCGCAGCCTGCCACTGAATAAATATATTGATGTTTTACTTCTTTAAAATCAATTGATTTTTATATTTTGTGAATCAATGATGATGTGGGCTTATTTGGAACACATGCTGGCTTAAATGGTGCCAAAGTACCAATTAAGCCCATGCCAGACTTCTGTCTTTATTCCTAAAATATCTTCATTTTATATTCTAAAATGTACATCAACTAAATTACATTTTCAAACGAGAGATAAATATAGCATTTTAACAAATTATTTTTCTTATAAACCATGTCTGTCAATCTCTCTCTCTCTCTCTCATATATACACATATACATATATATATATATATATATATATATATATATATATATATATATATATATATATATATATATATATATATAAACTAGACTTATATTTTGATGGGCTTATTAGGTACACTTAACCTAATCTCAGTTTTATCAATGTTGAAAACATTTGTGCTGCTTAATATTTATGTTGAAACCATTATAGACTTCTTTCAATATTCAAAATCCAAAAGAATAGCATTTATGATGGTGATGTGTTTATGTAATCATTTTTGTTATCAAACACATTGGTTCAGAGCTAATAGAGCATCATATTCTGTTCCCCTCTAAGGAGGAACTATAAATTAATGAGCAAGACACTGAAAACAACAGTCCTCAAAACCAGAATGAAGAAAAAAAAGACAAGAAATGTATTGCATCAAAACCAAACTGCAACTTGCCAAAATAACACAAAAATGTTGTTCTTTCTTTTAAGAGGCACAGAACAGTCTCCCCATCCACAATACTGTACAAATACACCTCTTTTATAAAGCACTTTGTAAACAAGGTCCTACGTAAGTTTTTCTTGAAAAGTTTCAAACTGGTTTAGAAAAGATTCATTTTATTATAAAAAAAAAAGAGCTTTAAATATTCTACGTTTTTTCCCTTTTCCTTTGACTGACAAGCTATGAGGGATCAAACGATTTCTTTAAATGGAAATTTTGTTGAATCTTACTAACTTCATACATTTAGTTATGATATGCAGAAATTATGCAAAACATCATATAACAAGACTTACATCTGAAACAAGCCTTGTCTTTATGTACAAAAAGGGATGAAGGGAGAGAAGAGGGAATAATAGCCACGAGTGACTAGACGATCAGCACGTCATGAAGGTTTTGATCTGAAGAGCATTTGTGTGCTGTATGATCTAGCAAAGTATTTTTGGCAAAGCTTAAAGAAATCCACAATTAATCCGCATTTGTCATTTTCAAAGCATTTCCGGATAAGTGGCGCAGAGAGAGAGAGAGAGAGAGAGAGAGAGAGAGAGAGAGAGAGAGAGAGAGAGAGAGACAGAGAGAGACAGAGAGAGAGAGAGACACTTGATTAAGCACATAAGGAAGGGCAGAAAAAAACAGCTGACAAGGCAGGAAGGGACAAGTATAGATTAAAAAAAAGGCTAGGAAGAAATGAAGTATGGGTGACATAAGTGAGTGGATGAAAAGTGCCACAGCGAGCCATGGCAATGGCTAAAGAGGGGAGAGAGGGGAACATAGCCCCTTTCGCAGCGGGTAATTCTAGGAACTTTTAAGAACTAGCCATCAGGGTTGTGTGGTGTTTTCTTCTAAAACACCAAATGTTCCCCTAGATTTTCCTGGTTGCATCCGAACCGCCATTAGTTTATGATCTGTTTAACAGTCCCGTCTAATACGTTATTAGAACTAAAACTGTTAAAGAAAGTAGACAGTATATGAAAAAAGCGAAAGCCGTGTGGTTGATGTCCAGTGTCGCTAGCTGAGCAGAAATGCATAATCATCTTTGGCTTGGTCCCCTCAAAGTTGCGTTGGATTTTATCCTTAGGTTGAGAGATCCATCTATCACTGTTTTCCATGCTTGTAGAGTTAGTTTGTGGAGTAAAAATGCTATAATCTGTGTGTAGTGTACACATCTTTTTTTTTTAAATGGTGGGTGCTGGTGTTTCGCGTGCTTTCGGCCAATCAGTGTACGCTTACGGTGCAGGTATGACATCAATTTGTAGGCCAAAAGGCAGAAGCAAGTTACTATTTTAGCACATCCGGTTCCATCGTCCCAAATTTTTTTTTTTTTTTAATACATTTAGGTTAAATAGCTGAAATAAAGTTTGTAGTGAACACAGGCTCAAGACACTTTCACATATTCTATGACATAAAATACATCAATTTTACCCCACTCGTGATTTTTTAAAGCTGTTACATGTCGTGAAAAAGGCAGTTGCTAACAAGAGGCTAAATGTGACTCCAGAGGATGTTGAGGAGATTAAATGTCATCAAACCGAACAGGTAAAATCAGTCAGCTTTTACAGCCTCATTATGCTTATAATTGTGCTCTTACAAACTATTCTAACTTAAACTTTCTGGGAAAATGTCTTTGGGTAAAAACTGAAAAAGTTGTTGTAAGCTTAGTGATGGTTTGCCACGATTTGGTTATGTTTCATGTTCCTGTTTCATGTCTGTCATGTGATCCCCTGTTCAAGTCATGTGATCCTGCCATGTGTTCCCTTGTCTGATGAGTCAAGTTGTCATTGGTTCATTGTTTCATTGTTCACAGGTGTCCCTTGTCTTGTCATTAGTCTTGTGTGTATTTAAGCCCTCATGTTTGCCATGTGTCTTTGTCAAGTTTTGTTTCACTGTAACCACGGTTGGTAAGCATCATGTCTATGTTCACGCCACGGGAAAATACTACTGGGTTTTGTCGAGGGAACCAGTGTGATGCTAACTGCTGATTGGTCACAAAGTGAAGTCATACCTGCACCACTCTATTGTGCTGGGTTAGACCCTACTCTAAAAGTAATTTAGCTACACTAATTATTGAGCTAATTTAGTTCCCCAAAAAGGTGTTCCTAGAACTTAAATCGCTCCCAGTTCCTGTGGCGCAAACACGCCAAAAAGCGGGAACTTCTTTCATAGGAACTATGAAAAGGTTCCTCTGGTGCCCATTATGAGAGAAAGTTCACAGATAATATTCTTTTGTGAATCCCCATCATCATGCTGTACTTTAGGACCCTTAATATTTTTTAAGCTGCTAGGGGGAAATGGATAAATAAAAGCAACAATAAACAATTCAGCACAGCCATTACATTGACTCTCCTACAGGAAGCTGTTGCTATAGCAACCTCGACAAATATGCAACAGGTGTTTGAGGGTCCTAAACAGCTATAGAGCATACAGCAATATAGAATAGAAGACATACAAGCACATCATAGCGAACAAAAGCAGGGTATATGCAGGAATCCTGAAGTTAATTTCAATACCTTTTTAAAACTTTTTGAAGACCATCTCAAAATATTTCAAGACCTCATCGCCACTTCAAGTTCTAATAAGCAACAAACCTTTAACTTTATAAACAGTTGTTTACACCTAAACGCACATTTCGTAAAAAAAATAAGTGACGTCATCCGTGCGTGGTGCGCGGGCCCTGAGCCGATTTCACTGACCGACAACGCCGTTGTTTTTAATAGTAGCTAATGGTGAGGAAAATAAATATATTCATGCATACTTTTTGGAGTCAAACACTTTAGACAAAGCTTGAACAAAATTGAATACTTCATAAAATCGGGATTAAGACTTTTTAATACCTTTTAAGGGTCTTAATTTTCCCAAAATGGATTTATCAACTTTTAATACTTTTTAAGACCCCGCGGACACCCTGAAAAGATAGGCGTTTTCTAAGAATTACCTTTTCTGAGAATATTTTGCAAACACTAAACTAGTCAAGGTGATTTGTTAGTGGATGTATGAAGTTAGTTCACACAGGTGTCCTTGCATACTAAAAATAAACATGATCCACTAACAGTTGACAGATAAAGTGCCCATATACATCTTATTGTTTTATCATTTAAAAACCTAACAAACCTTTTGTGAAATATTTTGTTTGAACAACACCACCATACAAAAAAAGTTTAGGTTCGGTATTATGTTTTTGAAAGTAGTCTTATGTTCACCAGGGCTGCATTTATTTAATCAAATATGTTTGTTTTTTACAAACAAATGAACCTTTTCTATTTTAATTTAAAATTTAATTTATTGGCAAAGCTGTATTTTCAGCATCATTAATCCAGTCTTCAGTGTCACATGATCCTTCAGAAATCATTCTGATTTGGTGCTTAACCCCTTCAACATATATATTGATAGAACACTTTTTTTTAAGATTTAGAAAATATACATTGCATTACATTTAGACATTGTCATGCTGAGAAACTGCTAATAAAACACAATATATATATATATATTTTTTTTTTTTATTAGCAGTATATATATACACATTGTCTTTTATTAGCAGTTTCTCAGCATGACAATGTCCAAATGTAATGCAATGTATATTTTCTAAATCTTAAAAAAAAGTGTTCTATCAAATGATATAAGTTTTTAGTGTGTCACTCAGAAAAAACAACTCAGGAATGCCCTCAGGACTTAAGGGGTTAAGAAACATTTATTATCATCAACTTTGAAAACAGTTGTGCTGCTTAATATTTTTGAAACTGTGATCGTTTTTTTTAAGGATTATTGATGAATAGAAAGGTCAAAATGAATAGCCTTTATTTGAAATTGGTTTATTATTTGAAAAACAAAAACAAATATTCACTCTTACTTTTGATCAATTTAATGTGTCCTTGCTGAATAAAAAAACAAATAAAACTGCCCCAGGAATTTAGACCGGTAGTGTCTATTTCTTTAAAATAAACGTCACTTTGATATTTTGTTATACAATGCTAAGACGTGTTAAAATGTAGCTTAAGCAATCAAATAGTTTTGGGGCCACTGTACATGTCTTAAAAAGACCCATAAGAGAGCCTGTTCCTTGGCTACAGGTCTCATAATTCATCCCTCCAACAGAACACAGAAATAGCCCTGTCAATACTGTCCTACACACCAGCTGACTGAATCTTAGTCCGATGATCTCAAGGGTCTGAGTCATCACAAATCCACATGCCCACACTCTCGGCCCTTAAGTGCCAACTTGGCATCTGAAGACACAAAACGAGGCCAGTGCGTGTAACATTTCAGCAGGCGGCAGGTCGGCTCAGATCGATGAAATTCACAGTTGCCTTTGTTTTCCTGTACAATATACACAATATAGAAGAATCCAGCCAACATACCGTGCTCACTTCAGGAGCTGTGCTGTTTAATTGAGTGTTTAAAGTGATCTGAACTCATGGTGTAATTCTGCTGTGATTAACACATCACAGACAGCATACAATCAGGCATGACTGTAGAGAACACAAATCTCAATCATCTACCTGCCATGACACACAATATATTATATATGCGAGTCAGAACTAGAGAGTGATTTAGTATGACACCACATAGGTAGATAGTGAGTGTAAAAAATTTAATTTGTGTATATTTGGAGTGAAAAAAACCCACCACTGTTTGGTGTGCTTTTGTACCTGGATTGATCTCATCTCCTAAATTGTCTATTTTAAAAAGCATTTGGGTAGGCGATATACCATAGACCATTGCCTCTACCGTGGTTACACTCACGTGATGTTGCCGTGCTGCGCCATCACGAAAGCTTATCATTTGAATGCATTTTTAAGCCTTGCTGTTTAAAAAAAAACAGTGAGTTTAAACAGCTCAAGAGCAATAAGCAGCGAAAGCGAACTCATTTCAGTATATGTGCAGTGCGCACTAAGAGATGGATTCTAAACGCGCACACATCGGAAATGCACGCAGATAAAGCCGCTGCTTATAAAGAGTGTGTGTATGGAGTTCTTTGAACTGAATCCTTTTGGGGACCTTGGGTGGGCTTGAGCGACACACTTATTTATGCATTAAATTTTCCGTATTCCATTGCACAAAAGGTTCTTTAGAATGAAAAAAGATTCATTAGATTATTATAATGTTCTTCACATTACAAAAACATGGTTCTTTTAAGAACTGTTCACTGAAAGGTTCTATGGTACCAAGAAATTGTCCTCCTATGGCATCACTGTGAAAACCAAACTTTAAGTTTTTCAGGTAGGTCCATTTCATTATATCTATATAGTGTGGTGAAATATCGTTATCTTGAAATAAAATTACTCATATTGTGATATTACATTTTGGTCATATCACCCACCCCTAGTATAGCTGAGCTAACTAGATTGCAAATGGGTGTAACAATGAATTAAACAAAGAAGATTCAAATACAGATCTAAATAGTCTACTCAATGTAAAAGAAGAGTGATAGAAACAATTGAGCACATATGCCCTCTCTCAGCCTCACTTGTCACAGCACTAGTCTGTGACAAACCCATTTTTATATATTTGTCACTCAGGATAAGATTAATAACAGAATACATAGCAGTTTTGGTTGAGCATCATACGCTCTAAAGATAAATCCAAAAACAAGAGAGAACGTATTTTGCTGAAGCATATTGCTTAAAGACAGCTCTTAAAGTTGCTAAGGTCAAAATTTCAAATGCCCGTCAGAAAATAGTGTTGCAGGGGTGATGTATGTTCATAAGTCCACTCGGAAGCAAGCATCACCCTTGTTCCTTAGATAAAAATGGGATTTTTCCAATAGCTTTTGGAATAGAGCAGACCATATGGAAAGTTTGAGTTAGAGAAGTATGCAAGAATGCAAATATAAACACAACAAGGCTGTAAAAGCCGACTAGTAAGAGAGTTTTTCTGTTTGGTGTGATGACTTTTAATGTTCCCGACAGCAGCTATAGCCTTTTTAGCTACCTTATTTTTAAAGACATGTAAAAGAATCACGACTCGGGAGTAGTGAATTATTAATTTTATATTATAGAAAAATACTAAAAATATCTTGAGCTTGTGTAAACCACAGACCTTATTTCAGGGATTTAACCAAATATCCGTTCAAAAAAACTCATTGACTTCAGGACAATGGAAGTGGAAGTGAAAAAATGCAAACTCATTTCCAGGTTTTAGGACTCATTCCGGCGGCACTCTATTGGATGTCAACAAACGTGACCGTGCAAAATGATTCACAGGCAGAGAGCATTTCTGATTTATGGAAGCCCGTTTTAGGCAGCCTCAATATTAAAAAAATAAAAATAAAATAAAAATTATAGAAACTTTATACTAAGAAATAAAATCACATTGTTGCCAAGTTGCAATTATTAGAAAATAAATTGCAATTGTCAAATATATAAAATCACAATTACCTTTTAATTGTATTTACTGAGGCAAAAATGGGCTTCAACACTGATTGGATTTAGAAGGAAAAAAAACAACGTCTTTTTGAAGATGTATGCCAGCAACCAGACCATATTAAAATATCAGTTATTGATATTGGCTTCAACTGATTCCAAATGGTGCCTTCCTCATTGAGTGAACTGAAACTGTCACAACATAATAGAGATACAATGACAAACGTGAACCACTGCACCCCTATTGCGTGAACACACAAGCATGTAAAGCTGACTAAAGGGCACAGTTAAAGTGAGGAATCAGGTAGCTTAGTACCAGTACGTGATGTCAAGAATCTGAAAGAAAAAGAACAGTTCAGTCTGAACCCCCTGAGACGACTGTACAACACACACACAGCAGGACGGATGTCACAGTTTTAGCAATGTCCTCCATGATGACAGCTCACATTAGTCTGTGTGTGTGAGCGCTAGAGAGAATTGAGACACTTCAGAACATGTGTGTATAATGTGTTCATGACAGAAACAGATCTACAGATTTACTCTCTTCAGGCAGGAGAAAACTCAAGTGTCTCTGTACAGGGGAGACAGAGAGAGAACGTGACGTACGAGCGTGTGTGTGTGCGTGCGTAGAAGAAAGAAATGACATACATTGCACAGTACCTGTCGTGTAGTCCGATGGACATGGTGTCTCCTCTATGCACAGGGTGGTCCATGCCCAGGCACAAAACCCCAGAACACCTTTGAAACATCAGCAGAATGACAAGAACATCATCAGTTATGGAAATAATATTTAATAGACAAATTAACCAAAGCTCAGCGTATAGGCTATTTGCCTCAGACATGAGAAATGTATAGAAAGCTTGAAATATCTTTTAAATTAACCAATTCAAATAAATTAACTTATCTAATCCATATAAAAGGTGCATTTCTCTCTAAAGGCGCGTTCACTATACTGAGGAGATGGTGGCGAATCAACACCGCCAACTTTGCAGCTGACACTGACTCAAAATACTAGCTTATTAATAAATAATTAAAATGTCTCCATGCTATTTTTCCAACACATTCATAATCATTTGCGGCTTTCATAATCACAGCTTTGCGGGAAGCTTTATATGCATGCGCTTGAGCATTACGCCTACATATAGGCTATTAAACGTTCATTATGGTTTAGTATTCTCCTCAGTATATATTTAAGCAATTAAATTTCTATAGGCCTAAATGAACGACTACTAGTGGACTAGAAAAATCTTTAGTCAGGGGCAGCCCTAATAATTAAACACTTTTAAATACAATCTTTAGCCAATTTTAAAATAAATATGCATTTTTCCATTTTAGCCATTCCCTTTATTGCCTGTCTCTGTGAGTATTTGTGGTAGTACAGCATATGGCATTTCTATTAATATTTAGCTGCTCATATTTTGAGGCGTTGTCTCCCAGTCCCTCCCCTCCCATCCCATCTGATCAGGAGAAAGAAAAGAAAATCATCACATAACACACCATCATCAGCCACTTCACACAGTTCTCTCTCAACTCACAGATAAAGAAACAAAGCTGAGCAGCAAATGCTGAACGCAACTCGCTACAGCTATGACTTAGCATCTCATCCTCCGACACCGTCAGTGACCAGCTGGAGTGTTGTTTAACAGCTTTACTCAACGAGAAGGTGAAGCTCAAAGGCCAAAAAGCAAACCGCTGTAAGAAAACGTGTGGTCAGACTAAAGGCAGCAGAAGAGGATCTTTTGTGGGCTCATAAAACCCTGCTAAATGAGTTCCTTGCTATTTTTGCATGTCCGTCACTGAGATCCATCAATAGCAGTTGAGTCAAACTAAATCACACTTTTTTTTGAGTCAAACTAAATCAACACCCAACGCTATTCAAGTTGAAAAATCTACGACAACCTGTAGCCTACCTGGAATCTATACTACACAGCTCATAGGTGTGTAAAGGAACTGAACATTTTCCACATGTCAGACCTGCTCTAGAAACCTCAATGAGTTATGAGCTTGAAAAATAGACACTTATACAGCAAAACACCATCTTCCTTCTATCACTGAACACTACTGACATCTGTTCAATTCACATTTGGTGTTCCAGATTCCCTGAAGAACGTTAGAGTAAATAAGTCATCCCGTCCAGGCCACAAGGATGAACACTTTTGAAGGCACCGCACCATGAAAAGAATTTCAGCACTTCAGTTCTGCTCATTGCCGTGGCAACCACTGTGTCTTAGCAACAGACACAGGTCAAAGAACAACAAGGATAAGCTGTGCCAAACAACCTGCACCTTACTACACTACGAAATGTTTGAGTTTAGCACCTCTCCTTAAAGACTTTTATGGACGGTTCCCCCAGGACAGGGTTTAAAGTAAAACAGGAGTAGGCTTTAATCTATTCTAAATAAGTTAATCATGGTTTAAAAAAAAAAAAAAAGTATTTCTGAAACAACGATTAAATACAGATTACTAAAACCCGGACTATGGAGTCCTGAACTAAAATTAACAAGATTAATTTAAAATCAACTGCATTAAATTAGATTGACAGAGGTTGCCTATAAAACATGGAATGGACCAGGAAAGCTCCTGGAGTAGCTCTAGTCTTCCTCAAGGAAATCATCTTATTAAACTCTGGATTAGACTAAGCCTAGGACCATTTAAAACCATGACAGAAAACAGAGAAAGCAGATTTCTGTTAATCTGGTTTAAAGTCATTTTAGTCTAGGTCGGACTAGGCTTAATCTCTGTAGGGGAAACTGCCCCCTAAAGGACTATCAGTTTGACTGTCAGTGTCGCACACACTTTAATGTGTTTTTAAAACTGTGTCAGGCTTTCAAAGCTGGACAATAAAAGATTCTTTGATGTAAATTGAGTACACAGTCACTCTATGTAGTATTTAATTAATCACCCTTTTCTAAAATGTTAAAATCTGCAGGTCATCTGATCTCTGAAACAATTTGTCTGGACCGTCAAAACGAAAAGGCATACGATTATTTATGACTGTTGACGGTTTGGAAAATGAAAACAAACTGTGCATATTATTACCCTGACCGACTTCCCTTCTCTCTGATTAGAAGCTATTCTTCATCTGTAAAGTGATACTATGTTGTTTGTTACATTATTCAGAATTGAACGTAAGATTGGAAATCAATGCTGGATTAAACATGGAATCAGACCCCTTATAACCCTTGTCAAATTCAATATGAAAAATCAATACTGGTGCATAGCAAGCTGCCATTTTAACCTTTTCCATGACCGATCTCTCTTCATAAATGAAGCATACATCCTTAAATAGGTCATACAACTATTAAAACGTGCATCAATCTACTCTACTTTCTCAGATTCCATTGAACCTAGATACCAAATACAACAGTGCACTGAATCTTGTAAAGCACTATAAGAGTGTGTGTCACCAAAATGTGTGTTTCTGACACAGTACTACACTATGTGCTAAACCACAGCCCACAACCCACCACATATCAACCTCATCTTAAGAAAGACGAGAGATTTCAGGTTGAACTACACGCTTCATCTCACTGTCTTTCCACAACCCTCATCTGCTTTCTAATCTAAATGATCCCTCTAATCTTTTGGGATCCCAATAAGAGAAGCTGCCCATTTCCACAAACACACGATGAAGTGTTTAAATATGTAGGCTAAAGTACAGTTTATAAAAGCCATAGGAATGATTATAATATAATGTTCTTGATGAACAATAAAAAAATAGCTGTCCAAGTATTATTTCAGTAACAAAAGACTGAAATTGAGGTTAAATTAAAAAAAAATGAGGAATTACATTGAGGAATTTGTGTTGTAACTATATCTTGAAAACAAGCCCCCCCCAAGCAGAGTGGAACTGTAGTCACAGGACCCATAAATGTGTATTCATAGTTCGGTTACTGGCTATATGTTTGCATCTGAGACAAATATAAACAATACACACCATTGAACAGCTTTAGTTTTAGAAAAAAACACAAGTGCCTTTAGTCATGTCAAACCATGTGCTTCCTCACAGCAAAAAAAAAAAAAAGAAAGAAAGAAAAAGCAACAAATGACACTGCCAGGACAATACACAACAGGACATATGCTAAAATAAGGTTTCAGCCGGAGGCCTCTGGTAGAAGGGCTTGTTTTTAGCCATTAGTATTATGTTACTGTTGTCATGGCATATGAGCACATGGTGGCCCTTTCAGCCCCCAGCTGCTCTGAATCACGCTCTTAATAATTAAGCTCAACTTTTGTCACACTGACAGCCGGACTGAGTATCTGGAGCTCTTAAAATTAGATAAGAAATTATCAAAAGCTGCGGGTTAGATTTTCCTTATTTTCTCAGTTTGGTTGCTCTATTGACTCTAGTCTGGTGTAAGTTAGACAACCAAAAATATATTTAAACTTGAGTAAGCTATAACATACTGAATCATATACACACTCTTTAAAACAAAGTGACAGTTCTGAACTTCCTAAGTGAGCTTTTTCTTTTAGTGAGTCGGTTTAAAGCAACAGCACAAAGAAAATGGAAATGTGTGTTAGAAAGTGAAGCCCAACACAAACAAAAGGAAAACAGCTCTGTCTCTGTCCGTCTCCAACAGAACAGCAGGGGTCCTGCCAAAGCAGCAACTAGACCATCACAGTGGCAATAAATGAACAGAAACTAGACATCTATTAGTTAGGAGCATTTCGTTTAGTCAGGGCGGTGTGTTTGTAGTACTTGTTTGTTAGTTCAGACACAGAGTTTGAGGTTCTGGAAGAGACATGTCGGCTCACGTTTAAGTGGGAACTAACGAACACACTAACCGCAGACAGAACAAGCCATATTCCCGCGCTGACACCAGTACAGCGGCACAACCGGAGCTGTGACTGTAGCCGTACCTCTGGTTTTGTCCGTTCTTGAAAGCATAGCTCAGTTATTTTGAAGAAAGGACCCAGCCTGAAGCATGGCTCCCTATTCGAGGCTCTGCCTCTGCTGCTGCTACATTTAGCTTCAGCTGACAACAAGCTACTTTTCGTATTGAATGTTGTGTATCTTTACGCACATGCCATTGATATGTCAGTTTGCCAAATAGAATACTAAACAAATAAACTTTTAAAAGCCATTTTGACTTACCACAACCTCTGGAATTTACCCTTGTTTTCTTCTTAAACCCCCAAATCCACTCTACTCATGGACCTCACAAAGCCCCTCCTCTCCTGTTTTTCATTGGCTGAAGCCTCAAGGGAATACGTGCCGTACTCACAGCTGATTGGTCTATGTCCATGTCAATCAAGTATTGACACTAAAAACTTCCGTTACCAAAAGAAGTTCATGGCGCAGGGATACGCGTAGCGATTGGTCGATTCGTCTATATTCGGGATGTAATTGGACGATGCAGTATAAATATCAATGTATAGTATGAAGAGCTGTTCAGCATGACATCACTGGATTGTTTATCATATGAGCAATTCAAGATAAGATAATGTACATGGCACCTTTATATTCGTCAACTGTATGTATGTATGTATGTATGTATATATATATATATATATATATATATATATATATATATATATATATATATATATATATATATATATATATATATAACAACATTTAATTATTCAAATGCATTGCTTTACTGTACTATTTTGTGATAACTGAAAATGTAATGGAATTATCAACGCCATAAGCATTAAAGAGGAATGAGGTCCACAATATCTGTTGGATATACTTTTCTGTTCGTTTTATATTTGTATATGCTGTCTTTAAACAACCAACAAACAGTAACACAGATCTGTGAGACAGAATTTCACTGACCCAAGCCTACTGCTCTCTCCAGTGGATAAAAAGAGGAATCACAAAAGCTATCTGTCTGTCTGTCTATCTGTCTATCTATCTATCTATCTATCTATCTATCTATCTATCTATCTATCCATCCATCCATCCATCCATCCATCCATCCATCTATCTATCTATCTATCTATCTATCTATCTATCTATCTATCTATCTATCTATCTATCTATCTATCTATCTATCTATCTATCTATCTATCTATCTATCTATCTATCTATCTATCTATCTATCTATAGGAGCAACCTCGGTCCGTGATGCTTCACAACAAAGACTAAGTACAGAACAGATCAGCTGTTCAACGGAAACATGCCCCCGAGTCCAAATCCCGCGAGATGTTCCTGCGAGACTTCGGTGGACGCGAGAAGACCTGTCGCCGTTTCTCCTCTCGGTTTGTTTTCGATCGTAAATCCCGGTAGGGGATCATCCTGATATGCCAGGATCACTGACAGTGCGCATGGACAGCCTCGACTGGACCTTAACATTGCATTACCCCTGATCAGATTGACATAAGCGGCTGATTTTGCTTATACTGAACCCCGCCGTCTGAGATTCTGTAATCTAACTTAGGCCGTGTGTCTGCTTGCGCTCTCGTGCATTCAGGTGAGAGGAGCGGCGTCTCCCAGCACTCATGCCATAGACGCACGCCTGGTTCAAATCCAGTAACTTATCAGACGTCTGTTTTCTCGCCTCCAGCTTCACAAGCTCTGGGAGTTTCCCCCCTTTTGCTGAAATCGCAACAGTGGCGGCGGCCTCTGTATGTAGCCCGGGCTCGATGGCGTCGGACACCAGCGACACGGAGGAGTTTTACGATGCGGCGGAGGATGTCAACTTCACTCCCTCACCGCATGCGTGAGTCTTATATTCAATTTGTAGAAACTATTAGTTTCATTACGTTAGTTGAATGTTTGTTGTCCGTTACGTGATTTAGAATGAAGCTGTCAAAACTGTCAACAGTTTCCCCATTGCATGTTTATAGATTTGCTGCTTCGGTACTGCCATGTAACGTTTATTATGTGGATATATAAAGTCATATGACTTACACAAGTGAACTGTCGAGTCAGCTAAGAGCGTTCGAAACACAGCCACGATATCGTTGTGACACGTAGCGTTCAGAGGATGTTGCTGTCATGTTGTTTTGGTGTTGTCACTTCAACCAAAAGGTTTTAAATGCGGTAAAATGCTTTACAGAATTGTTCACACTCCCGCACATTTCCTGTTGTGTTCCTATGCGGAAATAAAGTCATACAGGTTTGAAACAACATGAGGATATGCACATGATGACAATCTGCACTTTATTGGAACTGTGACTATTCCTTCAAGAAATGTCGTCCAGTTTGTATTTTTCCCACTGTATTAAACTAATTTTCTACTAATTTAGACATTTCTTAAGTGACAGTCTTTACATGTATTTAGACTCAGGCTAGTTTGACAGGCAGTTTTATTTTTAGTCACAAACATGAGAACATTCAGAAAAAAAGAGCCTGAATGACTCAGAAACTCAGTGACTCAATGTGAACAAATATATGAAGACTGAAGGTTAAAAAAATAATAGCTCTTTTGTGAAGGAGTCTCCATTTGATCAAGTATAGGAAAATCCGCCTGCTCTTGTTATCATAGCTTGGCTGGGTCAAAGGTGTGTGTGAGAAAAGCTGTGACAGTGTCGGTAGAGTGTTTTGACAATGTCTTCCGTGGTGGCTGAGGGCTGGTTTAAAAATGTATGTTGGGTCACTGTGCTTATGTTTAGGGTAACTGGTTAAAGGGTGTGTTATGAATGTGATTGAGGGGCTTGTCTGTTCATGAATGCTGCGTCAGGCTAGCTCAGTGCTGGGAGGAGCCCTCACATCCACTGACTGTGTTTTTTCTATATGCACAACTTTATTGACGTTCACTACTAAGAAGTCTAAACTAGACTTCATACAGTGCTTAAGCATATGAAGACTGAAATTCCATATGTTTTGCACAAGTGAAGTATGTGAGCATATATGTCAAAATGGAGCTCTGTGTTATGTATGATATGAGTGGTATGACTATGAATCTTGACCCTGGTGACCAGTGTTCTTGACTCTTTGTTCTTATATTCCTTGTAGATCACCTGCAAAGTTTGAACTTCCTCAGCCAGGGGTAAGAGTTTCCTGTTTTCACTTACACTTTAATCTATATGTGTACAATGTCTTTTTTTGTGGAAACATTATTAAAGAGAATTTTGTGAAAATGTACTGAGCAGTAATTTAGCAACATTTGCCCATGTGTAGGTTCAGACAGAGTCTGCCTATTTGAATGCATTGGTAAATTGTGTTAAAGGGTTTGTTCACCCAAAAATGAAATTCCTGTCATTAATTACTCACCGTCATGTCGTTCTAAACCCGTATGACCTTTGTTCATCCTTGGAACACAAATGAAGATATTTTTGATGAAATCTGAGAGCTTTCTGACCCCCCCCTAGACTGTGACGTTTTTACCACTTTCAAGGCCCAGAAAGGTAGTAAAGACATTGTTAAATAGTCCATATGATTACAGTGGTTCATCCTTAATATTATGAAGCGACGGGAAAACATCCATTTACCCACCCACCCCAAAAAGACACGACTTTATTCAACAATTTCTTCTCTTCTGTGTCAGTCTCTGACACTGTTCACATTGTAAACACAGTGCAGCGCTTCCGGGTTCTACGTCAGAAAGCCGGCTCAGTATTGGCCGGCTCCTGCGTCAGCAGCTCACGCATGAGTCGAGGTGCTCACATGAAGAGCGTCAGAGACTGACACAGAAGAGAATTTGTTGAATAAAGTTGTTATTTTAGTTTTTTTTTTTGTGCACAAAAAGTATTCTCGTTGCTTAATAACATTAAGGGGGGTCAGAAACCGCTCGGATTTCATCAAAAATATCTTGATGTATGTTCCGAAGATGAACAAAGGTCTTACGGGTTTGGAACGACATGAGGGTGATTAATGACAGACATTTCATTTTTGGGTGAAAAAAACTTTTTGGGTGAACTTAAGCAGAATTGAACGCACTACACCCTTTAGTAGCTGAAAGAATAATAACATGAGCAAAAATAATAAATGAACACGCAAGGTGCAGGGGATTCGTAGAATCAGATTCTGTGTTGGCCAGTGCATGGGTCTTGTTTGAGTCATAAGTCTTAGTAGGGTGATGGTTATAACCTTTTGGTGAAGTGCTTTAGTCACATGAGTGCAGGATGGAAAGATGATCTGAGGTTGATACCAAAGGTCTGAGGTTCTGCTCTAGCTCTGTTTAATCATTTAAATAAAACTAATCCTGGCCAATAAATAAACCAGAGCTCAACTGCTGTTATAGTATTTTCAAATATCTTTTTGAAAATTCTGGAACTCTGTTTGGCTTTGTGAGGACATTAATTATAATCTCTAAAATGTTACTAAATACATTTGTTTGGGGAAGAACTTCTTTAGGAAAACAGAATAAAAAAGACATGGTTTAATATTTTACAATTATTATTATGCATTTTAAATATAATTTATGATGCACTACTGTTCAAAACTAGCCTCGCTAAAGCCACATGTACATTTTCTCGTATTTGAGGCGTAGTTTACGATTGCCCGGCGCCGTTTATTGGGTGCTAAGAATGTCTGTCAAATGCGCATGTACGTAGCTCATAGGCAATCGTTTCAATTATACCAGATGACGTATGTAGAGCGACAGAAATTAGACAAGGAAGAAGACGATGGGTACGATATTTTTGTATAAACAATGACGTTCAGCGATTATTGCCGTTTGTGCAAGATAAACATGCGGTAGCTTCGCGTCTGCTGCCATATTGAATCCATAGAAATAAACAAACTGCTTCGGTGTGTCGCATAGATGTCGTCATCGTCTTGCTGCTCCCTCCCCGTTCTGTGATTGGTTCCCTAAATGAGGCGAAAATCTGGACCATGGTATCCATACTGCCTTTCAGCGTGAATAAAATCGCGCTGCGGGAGGGCAGCATTGGGAAACCCAGACTAGTTCAAAACTTTGGGGTTGAAAAAAAGTTTTTATGCTCAGGAACTAAGGCTGCATTTATTTGATCTCAAATACAGAATAAACAGTAATATTGTGAAATTTAGTGATGTCAAAGCTATATTTTCAGCATCATTACTCCAGTCTTCACTTGATCCTTGAGAAATCATACTAAAATGCTGATTTGGTGCTCAAGAAACATTTCCTATTATTATCAATGTTGAAAACAGTTTTTACTGCTTAATATTTTTGTGAGAACAGTGATATATATTTTTTAGGATTTTTGGATGAATAGACAGGTCAAAAGGAGAGTACCGGTATTTATTTAGATAGGTATATAAATATAAATCTTTTGTAGTTTCATTTAAATTCTTTATCAAAATATATTTTCTTCAATTTAATGTCCTTGCTGAATAAAAATAAAATAAATAAAAAATCGTTCAAAATAAAAACAACTCTTACTGCTGCAAAACTTTTGAAATTTTAAATTTACTTTTAAATAATAATAAATATATACATTTAAATAATATTTGAAATGGGAGAAAAAAACATTTTCTTATTTGAATTGACATTTTTTGTGTGTGATTAAAATCTGTAAATAGGCTACATGAAGGGTTTGAATTTGAGAACTGGGTGGTTTTTCATCTGTTGCTTTTGATTGGCTGTAGGGTCCTGCAGAGAATGTGGTAAAGGAAGTCACTGCTGGATTGGCTCAGCCAGAGCCCCGCCATGACGACTCTCTTCAGGTGGGTTTGGCCATGATAAAGCCTTACAGATCTTGCCCCTTTTTATTCTTTATCTATTCTCTCTCTTTTCATTGCCTCTCTGTTTCACTTATTGGAAATTTAGGCTAAACAGAAGCATGCTGTGCTCTCTAGTGTATGTTTACTGATGGATGTCTGCCCAAAAAGCAGGCCATTTCTCTTAAGTGGTCTATGTCAATAGGTCAGTTACAACCCAGCAGGAAAAATGCTTAATGCAAATATTAAAAACCAACTTGCTGCATAGCAAAATAAATAGCTTGTTAAATAAATGTGAAGAGAAAATTTATATTCTGTTGACGATGTTAAAGGCTACACATAAAATCAAAACAAACTCAGTGTTTTGTCCCAGTAAACTAAAATGCATATATTAGTTTGAAAGCTTCTGATAATTTGCTCCTCCTGAGTATGTATTGCAAGTTGGCTGGATGCCAAACTCTTCTTGATCAATAAACGTGGACCCTGAGACCTCTGTAAGCATACATCATTATTGATGTTGTAGGGAAACACTGTAAGATTAGATGCCCAGTGTAAACAAAGCTTTTGTTTTGATGTACAGATGCGTTCTACATGAATGCTAAAGCACAATTTTCTGACTGGCCCTCTTTCCAGATCATTGACAGTATTATCGAGGAGAGTCAGAAGGGTGGAGTGGAAGATCAGTTGTCGAGAGGAGGGGAGACCTGTGCAGCCTCTGAAGGGGAGAAGGCAGAAGCAGAAGGCTACAGTGTTGAAGAAAACCTGGTTCCTGAGGTAGCCGAGGTGCCTCCAGAGGATCCTGATGTGACGTCACATGACTCTGGTCACACCGGGCAGCTGCCTGATGTAAGACCAAAGGAAGTGAGGTCACAGGGCATTGAGGACAGAGCACCAGATGTGGCTGGTCCCGCCCAAGCGAGTCAGGACCAGGCTATGCCACCCCCTCCTGACATTACAAGTGCTTTGGGTCAACCGTCGCAATCCGCCTCCCTGCCTTGTTCAGAAACTGCTGATATTCTAGAGCAAGTCCCTATGACTGATGCAGATGACCCTGGCCCTTCCAAACCTCCCAGACAGTTTACAGTGGAGCCAGACATTGTAGCTAGCACCAAGAAGCAACCGCCCTTAAGGCCACCTCCACCCACCGGGGCTCCACCTCCTAGGCCGCCTCCCCCCTCACGGCCCAGCTTTTCAGCTAGTAAAAAATCCCAGGAAGTGATGCGACCAACAGGGCTAGAAGGTATGTTGATAGTGTTTTATCTGCAAAGATGTCACTGGTTTAACATGTAAAAATGTTGCTCTGTTACTTTTTTGATGACCATATTTTTGTGCCTTACTATTGTGATTACCACTTCTTATTGTTGTAAAATGAAATGTGAAATTTTATATAATGACTAAAGCAATATCGTGCTCTATGATTTGTCAGTCTCTGTAGAGCCAGCGGACGAGCTGTGTGGATTGGTCAGCCCAAATGCCACAGTACGATGTATTACTAAAGAATTCCAGCACTCCCTGGACCTCGCTAGCGCCACTAGTGGCGATAAAGTAGTCACTGCACAGGTTTGAATTTAAATATAGACATTTCAAATAATATAAATATGTAGATTTGACACTGAATATTTTAAATCATACATTTATATCTGTAATTTTGTATGAATAGGAAACCGACGAGCAGGCATCAAATTCTAATGGCAGCGAGACCGTTGGACCTCAAAGACCAAGATCTAACTCAGGCAGAGAGCTTACGGATGAGGTAATGTCATTTTATAAATAAATATATATACCTTTCAAAAAACCCACTGACTGCGGGATGATGGAACTGGAACTCATTTCTTGGTTTTAGGACTTATTCTTATAGCATTCTATGATCTGGAAAGTGGGAGGGACACATTTTAAACTTTATTAGCATGGCTTATGAATATTAATATGGTGCCAGCTAGAGATGCACCAATATGAAAATTCTCAGGCCATACCGATAGCCGATTATTCAGAATGAAATCGCCCAATACCAATAGTTTGTTTTTTCTTATGGGAAAAAAATCTCTCCCAAACAATGCTGCAAACTATAAAGAGATCCCTCTCATTTGGTACACTATAATATTAGAGGTTAAAATTAACATCAGAGCTATTATATTCAACTGCTATTTGTTTCCAGATATAATATTTACACTCAAATAAAAGCTGAAATGTTTGTATACAACTCAGTTACACATATAAGGTAGTTTTCATAAGCACTTGTCTTCATGGCAAATTTATTCAAACATTCTAACAGTATTTAACAGTAAATAAGCTCATTTGTAGTTTGTAGTCACGGGTGATTCATTGGGTCAAATAGAGCCTGCTTTTGTGTAGCTGTTTTTAAGCTGTAAATGCATTATTGTTGCATTAACTTGCCCTAACTAACTCAACATGAGAGATTTTCTTCACACACAGTGTGAGTTGCAGTCGGTCTTGTTTTACCGCACCCTTTTGATTGACATGATATAATCGGCACTGATCATCGGCTGTTTTTAAACATTCAATTATCTGAAAAGTAGTTTAAAAGTAGTAAAAAAAAAGTTGATTAATAATATTAGGAGGATGACCGATAGTTCATTCATTCATTCAGGCTTTTCATTCAACAGGCTTTTGACTGGTTGTTTTATGTGGCCTCCTGCAGTTTTCTTTGTGCTGCTATGAATCACTTATTGGATAATGATTATTACTCAAGGCAGTAATCCGTGTGTTTTTGTTGTACAGGAGATTCTTGCTAGTGTGATGATCAAGAATCTGGACACTGGTGAGGAGATCCCTTTGATCCAGGCAGAAGAGAAACTCCCCACTGGAATCAACCCACTCACACTGCACATCATGAGGAGAACCAAGGAGTATATCTCGTAAGAGAACTGCTTTTTCCATTATGCACCAGCAATGCTTCACTTCAACCTGAAACATAGAAACACAAGTTATCTGATAGGGCTCTTTTAAAAATGTTTCCAAGATGTCATGAGGTCTGAGATGTCCTACTGTACCATATAATCCACAATCCATCACAGAGTTGTGGAACTCTTCTGATTTTACATTCCATGTGTGATATCAAGGATCATTTTCCTCATATGACACTCTGCTTGTGCTGATGCGATGGGGCCCTTAGGCAACAGGATTGAATCCTACCAGTAATCCGATTCGCCACACTTTCATCTGCCTTCGTTTTATCAGTCAGAATGAAACCTACAGACTGTTTTTCCTCTTTTGAAGGAAGAAGGCATGTAATCCCTTCTCCTCTCCCGCTCTCTTCTGATTTGAAACCCCTCAAACATGAGTTGAACATTTTGGCAGGAAGTACTTCATGATGCTGAGCTGATGACAGTTTTGTAGTTTCTGCTAGTGTGGTTAATCTTAAACAGTTGGGTTGCTGGATCTGGTCCTGGATCAGTGTTTTTCATTTTACATTAGGATTAAATGCAACCTAATTTTGAAAGAGGTTTAAAGAGAACTTCTGTCTTAAAGCCAGCAGCTCTGTATACGCTTTAGGGTGGGATCTCACACGCTCTTTTTTTCTTGGCAGAAATGATGCAGCACAGTCGGATGATGATGATAAGTCCCAGCCTGCCCTTACAGACACAGATGGAGGGAAACTGAAACAGAGAACGTAAGAGATGTTTATTTATAACTGTAAAATATTCATAATTTGAGAAAATACATTGTGCTCATCTGCTCAAAAGTTTTTTTTTTTTTTTTTTTAGTGCTTTTAAAGTGGTCATCAAAGCTGTATTAATTTGATTAAAGTATTATTATAGTCAAATATTATTACAATTTAAAATAAGGTTTTTCTATGTAATACATTTTAAAGTGTAATTTATCCCTGTGATGCCAAAGCTGTATTTTCAGCATCATTACTTCAGTCTTCAGTCACATGATCCTTCAGAAATCATTCTAATATGCTGATTTGCTACTCAAGAAAGATCACTTAACATTTTTGTTGAAACAGTGATACATTATTTGTTTAGGATTCTTAGATAAATAGGAAGTTCAAAAGAACAACATTTATTTGAAATAAAAATGTACTCTACTGCTAAATCATCTAAATCATTCTATGCTGATTTGGTTTTGTTGAAACAGTTGTGCTGCTTAATATTTCTGTGGAAACCGGAATACATTTTTAATGAATAGAAAGTTCAAAAGAACAGCATTTATTTGAGATTGGAATCTTTTGTAACTTTATAATTGTCGTTACTGTCAATTTTGATCAATTTAATGCATGCTTGCTGAAAAATGCAGTAATTTCTTTATAAATGACTGACCCCAAACTTTTTTATCTGATTATAATTACATTACCATTCAAATATGATATATATATAGCTAGAGGGTCCAGTGAGAATGATTTGAGACACCTGTTTATTCTTCGTCCTTCACTCAGTACACAGCTGAAGAAGTTTCTGGGCAAATCAGTGAAGAGAGCGAAGCACTTGGCAGAGGAATATGGAGAGAAAGCTGTGAATAAAGTCAAGAGCGTTCGAGATGAAGTATTCCACACGGACCAGGACGACCCATCATCCAGTGATGACGAGGGGATGCCGTACACCCGACCGGTCAAGTTTAAAGCAGCTCACAGCTTCAAAGGGCCCTTTGACTTTGACCAAATCAAAGTAGTGCAGGACCTGAGTGGAGAACACATGGTGAGGAGAGCGTGTGTGACCTTTATTGTGAACTTTAACCTATTTTGTGATTTGTGATGTAGTTATTTAATTATTTAGTGATTTGACCACTCCCTCTTCCTCTCTCAGGGTGCCGTCTGGACAATGAAATTCTCTCATTGTGGGCGGCTGTTGGCTACAGCAGGGCAGGATAATGTGGTTCGGATATGGGTCCTAAAAAATGCCTATGACTATTTTAACAACATGAGAATAAAATACAACACAGATGGTAAACATGCACACGTGCACAATATTGTATATGAAGACTAATATCCCCAAAAAGTATTTAGACACATTCTGGTTGTCAGATGAAATGTATTATCAGTGCTTAAACAACAAACTCCATGAAATTAATCTTGATGTTGGGAAAAAATATATTTTCCATTTTAATAATCGCTGGGATCAAGTCATTTACACACAATGCCGCATGGGACACTCAAGACTCGCACATCATTTCATCATCTATCAGGAGAAAATTCACCAAAGTGTTCATCTTATCAGAATCCACTGTCCATTAAACATATTTTGCTGGACTGTAATACTTCTACCCTTTTGAGAAACTTGTTTTATTCTGTTGATACTTTTGAAAAGGTTTTTAAACCAGTATATCCAAATTTAGACTTAAGTTTAAAAATATATATTATTAAATATCTTATTTATTTTTGAATAACTAAACCCGCCATGCTCTCACCATGGACATAGCCATAGAAGCTGGAATGGCGTTAAAGAGAGAAAAAAGTATGAAACGTATTACAAGAGCTAAAATTACATTTAAAAGATGAATCACCTCTGTGTAGTTTAAACTTAAGGTTAAACAAGGTTAAACTTAACCTTTGTCTAGGACGTAAACGCTTCTAAAAAAATCAATGAAAGCAGCTGGCTTTTAAATCACAGCGCTATTGTGTTGCTGCTTTTGTAGAGAGTATGCAAAACAACTGTAACTGTTCTAAAACTTTGTGAGCTGTGTACTGCCTTAAGCATCTTAACCCTCTTGAAACCTCTCAAGTGACTGATTTGGTGCGCTCTACGTAGGCAGCAACTTGCCACGGAAGTAGCACTCTGCATGGGAGGCGACACTCACAAGAGATTTCAGAAGAGTTTGGTTTTGGCATGTTGCTAAGCTAATGGCACAATTCTCTTATAATCATACATATACATGGCACACACCATTATTGTGTCAAATAACTGTAATTACATTGTTTTTTTTCCTATTTTTTGGGGGTTCTTTTTTTTTAAAGAGTCTCTGGTCTCTCTCTTTCTCTCACAGGACGTGTGTCGCCGTCTCCCTCTCAGGAGAGTCTGTGTTCCTCTAAATCAGATACTGAAGGAGGGGTAAGGCATTTTTTCAGGTTTCTAAGAATTTTTCAGGTTTTGGGTTTATACTGATTAATGACTAAACTGTCTTTCTCGCTTTCTATTGCTCAGTTTGGTGCTGCAGTGGAAGATGCAGACACTGAGGACAGAAATCTGCCATTCCGGCAGGTTCCGTTCTGCAAGTACAAGGGTCATACGGCTGACCTGCTGGATCTGTCCTGGTCGAAGGTGAGAGGTCATGATCATCAGTGCTCCACTGAACAAAAACTGTATGAAAACACTAATAAAGAATTGAGCGTGGAAAACGTTTTGAAATTCTCAATTTAATGAATCGCAATCTGACATACTGTAATGGTGTTCTTTTCTGAATAGAACTACTTTCTGCTGTCATCATCAATGGATAAGACGGTTCGTTTGTGGCACATCTCCAGGAGAGAGTGTCTCTGCTGTTTTCAGCATATAGACTTTGTTACCGCCATTGCATTTCATCCCAGGGTGAGTTTGCTGCTTGTGTACTCTGGTATACACTACTCTTTAAAGTTTGGGTTGTTAAGATGTTCTTGAAAGAAATTTCTTACGCCCACCACCAGTAGGGGTGTAATGATATTTGAACCAAACCGAAAAACCGTGATACGCCCCCACAATACGTATCCCGAAACTCTCATTGCGAACCGAACACGCCCCGCCACCTGCTACCAGCCCCCCCCCTGCCTCTGCTACCAGCTCCCGCCCCTGCTACCAGACCCCCCCCGCCCTGCCCCTGCTACCAGCCCCGGCTCAATGGACCTCATGTCTTATGTGTACACAACAAATACAGCGTTGTTGCATAACCACCATTAACCACATATAATCGCAATAACCTCAGTCTTTTGTTACTTTTGATAATAAGCAAGGTGTAATCTTTCAAATTCTGTCTATTTGATCTCGAAATTCAAACAATAAATGCCGTTTTGGTGCTCTTAGCGTGACAGATCACTGTATAGGCTCCTCATTTAAAGCGGCAGCGCGGAGCGCGAGTAAACGCGATCATCTCTTCCTCAGTTACAGAATAATCATAAATACCTGAAGGTATGTTGAAAGAGACATTACACTTACTGAAAGGCATCAGAACTCGTGTAATCACTCAATCAGTGTTTCAACAGCGGAAATGCATCAATAAAACGCTTAGTTTTTCCCATAGCTTTATATTTACCTCAGGCAAGTCATTCAGTGTCCACAGCTTGTTGGTCTGCTAACTCTTTCACTAAATAAATGCAGTATATTAGCCTATATATAATATTTTACTTAACCTGTGTAAATTAGGTTATTATATTTCAATAACAAATTAGAGTAAAAACATAATTAATGCAAAAACTGCCTTATGTGCAGTTTACATGTTTTCAAATAATAATAATCAACACTCAAATAACAAATTGTATCTAAAAATAAATATAAACTGAATTTAGGCTAAAAGTCTAGGCTCTTTTGTTAAGCTGTAATGTTATAGTAATGTGCAAGTAAGGGCTCCTATATAGTTTACAGCGTTAGCACATCATTTTTTATCCTTGCGAAACGTTTACTTTTAATTAAGGACACAATTTGTTTATTAAAGCACTGTTTAATAAAAAATAAAAAAAACAATTGTAGCTTTCTAAACCCCAATGTGATACATTTTTTTCAGGATTCTTTCATGAATATAAAGTTCAAAAGAACAGCATTTATTTGAAATATAATTTCTTTGTAATAATGTATTTACTGTCAATTTTTAACAAAACTATTAATAAAAAAAAACTTACTGACCCCATGATAGAATAAACATTAGCTGAATAAAAAAATACTTAAACTTATTTTTTTTCAGATAGTTGCCAAGTCAACAATTACTCACCCTCATGTCGAAATTTTATTTTGGGGTGAACTAGCCCTTTAAGTAAAATACTAAAACTAAATAAACTAAAGCTTAATAAAAACTATATAGACATTTAAAAAAAAAAAATGAAAAAAAAACTTTTTAAAACTTTTTTATGTGATACTAAAATAACACATTTAAAATAAATAATATGAATGCCTGTATTTTTCTCTCAGGATGACCGGTATTTTTTGAGCGGTTCTTTGGATGGAAAGTTGCGGTTATGGAATATTCCAGATAAGAAAGTGGCACTGTGGAATGAGGTAGACGGACAGACGCGTCTGATAACAGCAGCTAACTTCTGCCAGAATGGAAAATATGCGGTCATCGGCACCTACGATGGGCGCTGCATTTTCTATGACACAGAGGTGAGTGTTTGTTCTTGTGAACTTTAAGATGGGAACAATGATTTTCTCTTAAAATGGAGGAACACCATGCACACTGCATTGATTTATAAATCAAACTATAACTGGTGGATTATAAATCATTCATTTCTTCTTTCATCATGTTCGCCTCAGCGCCTTAAGTATCACACCCAAATCCATGTTCGCTCCACGAGAGGCAGGAATCGCGTTGGTCGCAAAATCACCGGTATTGAGCCGCTGCCAGGAGAGAACAAGGCAAGCGAGATGTGTTCATGAAAGACTGAAAATAGAAAAAGACTGCAGTTAGATCTGAAACTTTACTTCTTTACTTCAGTATAACATTTGTCATTCATACCAAGGTGACGTTCCATCATTCAGTCTCAGTTAATGTCAATCTCCTTTTCCTCTGCAGATCTTGGTGACATCAAACGACTCTCGCATTCGCCTGTATGACCTCAGAGATTTGTCTCTGTCTATGAAGTACAAAGGCTATGTGAACAGCAGCAGTCAGATCAAAGCCAGCTTCAGGTGAGAGAAGCAACCCTGAAAGACTACCTGCCCTGATATGTCCATCTCTGATCTTACACTTCTACTGAAAGTTCTGAGTGAATCTCAAGGATGTCCTCTTGTTCTTGTAGTCACGACTACTCTTTCATTGTGAGCGGCTCAGAGGACAAGTATGTGTACATCTGGAGCACATACCACGACCTGAGCAAGTTCACCTCTGTGCGGAGAGACCGCAATGACTTCTGGGAAGGGATCAAAGGTAATATTATGGAATCATATTATGAATCATGTACTGAGAGCAGCAGCAGTTACACAGATATTTGGCAGTCTGTCAAATAATAGTAAATTTCTGGAATGCTTGACTGACTGAAGGTTACACAGCCACTGCGTTCAGAACTAATAACAATGATTGTTAAATGTGATGTGGCGTAGTGTGATTATCAAATCGCAAAGATTGCGATTCAGTTCAATAAATATATGCGCAGTGAGTTTCAGAGTAAAGCACGTCTTTTACACTTGAGCAGCTCATGATCCAGTGTTTTCAGTCTCTTTGCGACTCAGTTTGCAGTAAATGCTGCTCCACCTGAACTCATCTCTGCATTTGCTCAGTGTTGGGTCTCTTATAACTTGCATTTGAGAATGCAACACATACCAACCATCTTCCCAAACTTGAAAGAAACACCTATAAACCAGCTGTTGTCACCACAAAAGAAGCTTTAAAGGGATAGTTCACCCAAAAATGAAACTGCTGTCATCATTTACTCACCCTCAAGTTGTTCCAAATCTGAAAACTTGAGGGCGAGTAAAGGATGGCAGAATTTTCTATCCCTTTAAGGGCTCCCTGCAGTTTTCCGCTGTCTGCATGAAATTAACTTTGACCACATTTATTGTGTTAGCACAAGATCTGTTTAGTCAAAATCAGAAAATTTGCTGACCCTCTGGAATGGTGGTCCTTGTCTGATGGCGTCATATATATTCCATTCCACAATACTGAAGTAGAGTTGTCGGCATAGACTCAACGTTTAAAAATGAAATTAAGACCGCCATAAATGTTTGTAATGTAAAATAAAATAATTACTATTATTTTTCTCACTTTTTTCTTTTTTTTTTTTTACAGTGAAATAAGTAATATTTCTTTTTTTTTTTATTTAGTAGTAGTAGTAATAATAATAATAATAATTATTATTATTATTATCGTTTTGACATATCTTCACAAATATTTTGGCCAAATTGTGCAGCCCTACAAACAAGCACATCAAACCTTGGGGGATTTACCCCCCAAATGTGCAGCCATAACAAGCACTATTGTCTGTAATTTTTTTTATTTATTACTTCTGCCTTATGATTTGTAGCTCATAATGCCGTGGTGACTTCGGCCATTTTTGCTCCGCATCCGGATCTCATCGTGCCTCAGGAGGCAGGGACAGAGAAGGCAGACTCCGACTGTAAGAGTGACAGCACAGATGACTCTGAGACCATCCCTTCAGGTACTGACTGTAACTATGGCAACTAGCATTGTGAAATCTCAACAGTGCACTGTATGTGGTAGTAGTGAACAAAAGTAACCCACTCTTTTTCTTTTCTTGTCCTCAGGGGCATTGAAAACAGATCATACTGAAGTTTTGCTCTCTGCTGATTTCACCGGAGCCATTAAAGTTTTTGTCAATGTCAAGAAATACTGAGTGCTTGTGCTGAATATGACACCCAGCAAGTATATGTAATAATGTAAATGCTCCTCTCAGCTTTTGGACAGAGCTAAAGCAAAATCAGTGCCACTTTACATCTAACTGAGCCCCCTTCATTGACCAATCAACTGCTGGAGAGTGCTCTGAGAGGTGGAGATTATAAGCCTCACCTTATTCACAGAGAACAGGGACCCAGCAAGTTGGAAGGTGGGGACAGTTGAGGAGCAGGGACAGACGTTACAGCTCAACGCATCTTTCTTTACCTTCCTTTCTTTTTAATCTGATTTTGTTTGGAGAGATATTGTTGTATTGTTACTGAACATGCACAAAAGGGCTTTAAATTGCACAGATCAGTGATGCCATTTTAATGGATGAGTGAAACTGCAAGCCTGTATGGAGACTGAATGGATATGAGAGACACAGGTGGTCAGCCCTTCAAACACACACACACACACACACACACACACACACACACACACAGACACAGACACACACACACACACACACAAAAACCAATTTCCTCCTCCACTCTTTAACCCCAAACTCAAGGTTTCAGGAAAACATCATGAGCACTAACTAAACTCGTTTCAATTTAAAAATCTTGGTCAGTGTTATTTTGTTGTAAAAATAATTGAACTTGATTTTGTTTTTTTATGTATGAGTCCAGAAATAAATAAAAAAATACATATAAAGATATTCCCTTGTGTTTTGATCTCTATGTATGCAGTAAAACATTTTTTTTACTGAGATATACAAAAAAAAACCTGGAAAATATTTATCTTGGTCACATGTTTAGAGCAAAGCCAATATATAAGCCAATTATGTGTGTGTATGTATTGTTGGGGAAAGTTACTTTGAAAAGTAATGCATAACACTGTTGTGTTACTCCCTTAAAAGGTAATTGTTACTTAGTTACTTTTTAATAAACTTAATGCGTTACATTACCTTTGCGTTACGTTTTCTCACCTGGGGTGGGCTTTATTTTGTTTTTTAACAAAAATGTTTTATTTTGGGCAAATATAAAGGCCCTTTCACCTTAAAGATCATATTGCAGGTTAGAGTACCCAGTGAGCCAATGTATAGAAAAATAATGTAGGAACTAGATTTAAATAAAACCTTTTAAAACGCTATTTAGGCTCCTAGACTCGGTTTTGTGCTCATTTTATTTCCGCATTTGAAAACCGCCAAACCGGAAGTTACGTAACGGGAGGGAGTCCTGTCAAATTGAACAATAGGAAAGCAAAAAACAAACAAACAAAAAAAGATCAATAGGATCGCAATGACAGCTCGGACGCTGAGGAAATTGTAGCCTAAATGTTTATTTGTTTGACGGACCTCATCCATATAATTACGAGCCTGCTACGCGGCTAAGACAGCAGGACAAGCCAGGATTAATGTTAGACAAAACAACTGTCAGATAAGACAAATTGAGTAGTGATATGAGGAGAACAGGGCAGGTGTCTTGGTGAGAGACCAGTATTAGCTTATCGATATGCACGTTAGCCTACAATAGCCTATGTCAGGGTTCCTCAAACTCGGTCCTGTCTTGCACGGTTTAGCTCCAACCCTGATCAAACACCGCGATGTTGAAAAAAAAAAAAAAAAACGTTTTTCAACACGGTCAAGGAAACTCATGTTTTCTACTAAATGTGTGCCCTTATGTCTCGCAAAACAATTTTAAATCCAGCATTAACTTTTCATATGATATTTTCATACAAGGTTATATATTAATTTAAAAAAAACACCTGCAATATGCCCTTTAAAATTGAAATAAGGCTGAAGAAAAGATTCACGCGTGTACAGTAGAGGGGCAGCTCAAACCTTTGAGCTGTGCTGTCTTTCTGGATTGCAGAAGATTATTATGATGCAGGAAAATAAAGCTTGACATTTAGCCTACTTCGCCAATAAAAACTAAAACAAATCTAAAGGCATATTTGCTTATGGTTTAACTGATTCATCAAAGGTCAGCAGCAAGTACATTGGATAATAAAGTGTGATTAAATGTATAAAAATATTTGTTTTATTTAACATTTAATTATTGGAGGTTTGCGTATTATTTTTGCATTTCACTGATTTTATTCATTTTGAGGAATATTGAATCTGTTTTAGTGCCAGTGAGATGAGTAAATGCATGCTCACATTTAGTCTAGAACTACGCGTTTACCCAGCGCACACAAAACTAACTTCCGTTACTTATTTGAAAAAGTAACTCATATTTTATTATAAATTTAATAGTAATGTGTTACTTTATTAATTACTTGAAAAAAAGTTATCTGTTCACGTAACTCGTCACTTATTTACTCAACATTGTGTCTATATAAGAGTGCTGTTAAATAGATTAATCGAGATTACTCACATCTAACAAAGGTTTTTGTTTATATAAAATATGTGCGTATATATTATATTTATTATGTGTGTGTGTGTTGTACATGTTAATATTACTCTTACTATTTTTCTCACACAGGATTAATGGATCTTTATAAACATTTCAAACTTCCTTTATATTTTAAAAATATATTTGCTGGTCTTTGGTTTAACATTTTGAAACCCTGCTCTACTCAAGTATGTGAACACAATGTTATCAACTACGCAAGTTTGAATTTGTTGCGCATTCAACGTAACACAAGTACGAGTTGTATTCTAAATTGTCTTATTTATAAGCACAAGGACATTGACAGCTTGTGTTCTTTTTGCAGAACATTTACACATTTATTTTTTAGATCTCAAAACTATTTTGGTCTGAGCAAGGCTCTCATATTTGATTTCGCCAATGATACACACTTTTAGATCTTACGAAGGAAATATTGATCTAGCAGCTAGTTTTATATTCTGAGCTTCCTACTATCACCATTTATAGAATTACAATTAAGCATTTAAATAAATTGAACAATGTTTATAAACAATTGCTTTATGAAAACTTCCTATATAATGTTCACACCAACATCTGTCCTTCCACAATTGTTTTTATTGTAAAGTTTAGAGGCGGAGGGGTCCATCTTGCAGCATTTTTTAAACACTGGATTTAAAACAAAACACAAATAAAACGGTTTACAAAAAAAAAAAAAAGATCTGTACAAGTTCACACTTCATCTTAGAAAAATTCAGCCAAGCCCAGGGTTGTGATTGCAGCAGCCACACAGAGGACCGTTCTGGAAACAAATGAACAGCTGTAAATCAGCCAGTCTGTAATCAAAGCATTGTGGAATAGAAACACGTTGATGTGCGTGACGAGAGCAGTCCATTCATAGGCTCCGTCAGGCTGTGTTAAGAGATGACTGCAGAGGTCACAGGGTTCAAAGGGTCAGAGTTCAGTGTTTGCTCTTCTTGGTCTTTTTGTGCGAACGATGTGGTGATCGGGACGAAGACCTCCAGGATTTGTGCTGTGGTGATGGTGACTGAGAGCGTTTTGACTTCCGTGGTGATCGGGATTTTGTTCTTCATGAAAGACAAAGAGTGAGGATAAATTAAGGGGCAAGTGCTAAGTTAAATCCACATATACTTCTTATGGCAACATAACACCATAACGTAAACAAGCACGACACAACGTGACACACAATTAAATCATAGTTTGTTTTCTCACTAGCTGTGACCACAACCATCAGGACATTTCTGTGTAGCACTCCTTCAAAACCCCACTTCACAGAAATTAAATACACTACTGTTCAAAGTTTGGGGTTCTAAAGAAATAAATACTTATATTTAGCAAAATGTTACATCTTACATTTTTCATCAAATAATCCTGAAAAAGTATCACAGTTTCAACAAAAACATTGAGCACAACTGTTTTCAACATTGATAATAATGTTTTTGAGCCCCAAATTCGCATATTAGAATGATTTCAGAATGATCATGTGACACTGAAGACTAGAGTAATGATGCTGAAAATACAGCTTTGGCATCACAGTAAACAGTTGTTTTAAAATGTAATAATATTTCACAACAATATAACTGTTTTTACTGAACCTTTGATTAAATAAATGCAGCCTTGGTGAGCATAACAGTCTTTACAACGTAATTCAAAAACATTTAAAAAAAATCATACCAACCCCAAACTTTAGAACGGTAGTGTATCTTCTGGTTGGCTGAAAATGTTTTTCGATCTTAGAGTGGACAAACAAATTACTTGTAGTTGTAAACAATAAGGGGACTTTGATAATCATAATTAACAATTAGACACAAAGTGTGTGTGTGTGTGTCTGTGTGTGTGTGTGCGTGTGTGTGTGTGTGTGCGTGTGTGTGTGTGTGTGTGTGCGTGTGTGTGCGTGTGTGCGTGTGTGCGTGGGAGACAGATGAGTGCATACCTCTCTCTCCTCTCTTCTTTGTCTCGACTCCTTCCTCTACTCCTTTCTCTGTCCTCACTCTTTCTACTTTTCTCTTTATCCCGTGTTTTACTTCTGTCTTCTTTATCTCTCCGCTCATCTTTTTTGGACCGGTCTTTCTGTTTCTGTGAATATTTGTCTTTCTTTTCCTGTTCGTCCTTGTCAAACTCCTAAAGAAGGAGGGACGAAAAAAAGGAAAGAAATATTGAGTTTACCGATTTATCAGTTAAAGCAAAAGAGTTCAAGTTTTTTACCTTGGCTTGAAATATCAGTTTCAAAATCATTCTAAAGGTACACTGACTTCTAATAAGGCAAATGACTTGTTTCCCACGCTCTCCAAATGTCTGTTCTGGGAGTATGCCAGTTTGGTCAGCGGGTACAAAATTCCACGAAACGGGCAGATTGCTTTAGAGCAGTACATCACACAATACACCCCTTCAAAATAGCTTTAGTAAAACAGTATTATCAGTACAGACATCTTAAACTCATTCTCCTTTTTCAATGTTGAGCTTATTGAGGGTTTATACTGTCCTGACGTAGTAAAATAAGTTGTAATTGTCTTATGACTGACGGGAGAAAAAACTACGTAAATCTGACAGAAGTGTAGATTTCACCGCCAGTTTTATGAAAGATAGTGTTCATTAACGAAAAATGTTCGTTGACTACCTTTTTTTCCCATAACTAAGACGAGATAATGACAAGACAACATGGACGTTATTAAACAATAACTGTGGCTATCTCAACATGCAATATTGTTGACAAAATAAAGACAAGACAAAAACGTAGTAAAAAAAATAAAAACTTTACCAAAAAAAAGAGGATACAAAATGTTATAGACTATTTTTAACAAGCCTCTACAAGCTTTCATGCTTTCAATCAGAGCTTTTCTCTTAAAAAGAAAAAAATTCTGTCCGGTGTTTTACTTAATCTTGCAACCATGTAGACACACTCTCACTACACTGCGGAAGCAGCACGGATGATCTGAAAACACAGACAAACATGTAAGCTGGAGTTTAGCGATCTCCATTTAAGATATTCTGATTAAAAGTGTCATTCAGTCAGTCTCTGTTTTCACGAGCCGCTTGCGCTGTTTGTAGCGACTAAATCTGCAATCGAAACCTCCTCAGTGATGAACTGTAATAAATCTAATAAACAAATGCACTTACACAACCTCTGTGTGGCAGTCTTTGCTGTTGTTTTAATTTAGAAACATGAATGTAATTTGGAATTATTGGAATAACTATCAGAAATTTCACTGTTTTCATGTTGTTTCTTGTTTTACCAGTTTTCATAATGCATAGAGTTTGGTGATTTACATAATAAATAGACTACAATAACTCAGGAGTTGATGTTCTCTTGATTTGTGCTTATAGGTGAAAGTGCAATGAATCTAATATGTAAAAGTACAACAATGTTGTAATTATTTGAGTAAAATCATGATTTTCAATTTAACCATTATACAGCATGACGAAAATGTGACTACATTTTCATTGACTAAAACTAGACTAAAATGCCCAGACATTTAGTAGACTAAAACTTAAACCAAAACAGGACAAGGTTGACCAAATAAGATAAAAACTAAAAAGTACATTTCACAGGAAAAGTAGGTTTAGGAAAACTAAGACTTAGACTAAATGAAAAAATAGCTGACAAAAATGAACACTAATGAAAGACATAAGCTATAACTTTATCAGTGTCGTCTTTTTCTCAGAGTTTTGTGAAGTCATCTAATAGCCCTGTCTTTTGCAACTTTGCAAACCTATCTCTGTTAGATTGTAATAGTGTATACTGTCATGTTCAAATGTATATTATTATATATTATTTAATTCCAACTACACATTCAAACGCTTAGCTCACTATGTATATATGAAAATGTGAGTAGTATTTCAGAAAAACGAAACAATTCTGTCATTCGTATGTTATTCCTTTTGTTACGGTTGCAATATTGCTCGCTTTATCAGTCGACATAGTTCTTCTTGGCTTTTTATATAATTTAGCTTGTCAACAAATGCACATGTACATCTATCCACAGTAATTCAGACAGTGGTATATTTATGATAGTGAATTGCACTTAACTGTATGGGGCAAAAGTTAGTCACAAAAATACACAAAACTACATATTTCTGCCCCTATTCTGGAGGTCTGGAAGAACTGACACTAGTTTCTCAATGCCAGAGCCAGTCTTCACATTTGAGTTAACAGATATAGCAAAAAACTGTAGTGTATGATGGGCACAGACTCCAATTTTTTAGCTTCAGAGTTCAGAATACATCAAGTTAGATGATATCACACAAACATGCTTGATATTTTGAGCCAATTTTAGAACACACGTTGTTTTTATTTGTGAATGATGATTTGTTTCCGATTTAAAAAAAAAAACAAGTAGTGTATTCCAACCTTTAAGTGTGATATGTTTTGTATCATTATAGTACAACTGGAACACTGTATTGAAAAATCAGCATCAGCACCACAATTATCAGTTTTTTTAACCCTATATTCCGTTGTTGCGGTTATGTTTGATAGTTGTGTGTACCTTCTGTAGCAGTCTGTTTCTGTAGTGTTGAACTTGTTGTTGGAGATTCATACTGGACTTCTTCTGTCGCTTACCCGACTCCAAATCATCCTGGAAATTCATCACCTTCACCTGCAATATGCACACACACACTTTTATAGTGTCTGGGAAGTTAGCTTTAGAGCTACGTCCGTCTATGAGTGTGTGGGAGGGAGAGAGCGACACATGAAATACTGAGCGAGTGACTAACCTCCAGTTCTCTGAGACGTGTCCTTTTGCTTTCAGACAGCTCAAAGTTTTTCAGAGAACACTTAAACTCTGCCCCCTCGTACCTGCTGGGGCTGTCAGCTTCATCACTGCTGATATCAGAATCACCATTGTTCTCCTTTATGCCACTACATGTGAAAGAGAGGGCAGGAAACAATGAGCTCACCAAAACTGAAAAGAGTGGCGTATTTTCAAATATTTCCTCTTCATAAATCAATGTATATAGCCTAGATTTACTAAACAACTTTGCAAACGTACATCCATAAGTAAACAATTTAGGAAATGTTTAATGGATAGTTCACACAAATAAGGTAATAAAAAAAAGCATGTGACTTCATGAGGCTGTTGAAATGATCCAATCATGTGGAATAAAAAGATTAATTCATTAATCACAGAGAGTAAGTTAAATTAATATCATCCAACAGGCTCTTACCTTGAATTCATCTCAGTGTCTGAGTCATTCTTGGCTGAAAGAATGATAAGAACAGTTTAAAAGGGTGCAGCAGTTGATAGGAACCAATATATTAGCCTGGATAGTCTGGAAAAAGCAGTTAATAAAAAGGGTGGAAAATGATCATGTATTACTCTTCGTGTTGTGAGTCTACCTGAGGATTCTGACTCCACCTTCTCCCATTTGGATAGTGCGACAGTGGGTAAAGTCTTATCTGAGCCCTCATCAACTGGATCAGACACACAAAAACAAGCACAGAAAGGAAATAGAGGTATCTTAAATAAAAATTAATGATACAACAAAAGCAATATTGTATATTTTTGTTCAGATGAGGAAGTAGGCCGTAATAATAAAATAGTTATTCACACACACAATATTGTAATGAACAAGATAAACATCTAAAGACCACAGCGCCTGACTACCTACATGGCACACCATCAATATCATCTATTGAGTTTCCTAGGGGAACACCGTCAATGTCGTCAACTGGTACACCATCTATAGAGGATGGATCCCAGGTCATAGGTGACCCATCAAGGTCATCAAGGGGAGTACCATCAATTTCAACTTTGTCTAGAGGAATACCATCCAACGGCGCTCCATCCAGATCAGGAGATTCGGGCTAGTGAACAGAACATATCACACATAGTTCAATATACAGATCATATACAGTTTAATTGTTGATTTTTTTAATCTATTGGCCAAGGTTTCACCTCTGCTCTTTCAATGACTTCCTCTCCAGGTTTAATGAGTCCCAGGAATATATTCTGCAGTTGGATCAGGAAGGAGTCTGGATAAACTGCCCAGTCCTCCCACGCACGAAAACATCCCATGATCCTTTGCTGCAGAAAGAGAGAGATGTAAGGGAGAATTATAGTTGGGGAGTAGGATCACCGATCTCTGCAGGGGAATAGCTCAAGACAGATGATGTGCAAGAACAGACTGTTCCCACCTTAAACTGCTCTGCCTGGAGTCGAGCCTGGATGTTCCGATACGCTTCACTGATGTCTCCAAATATCTGAGGCAGCTTTGTCTCAAAACTATTACAAAGTAAAAAGAAAACACTTTTCATTAGAGACAACATTCAAGTTGCGATGTAAATGAAGTAGCGACAGACCTTTTATCCATATTGTAACGTACATTCAAGTGAAATAAAAAAAAAGTGTAGTGGGGACTTCCACTCCAATCCACTGGATGTTGATTGGATGGAGGGAGATCTGAATGCAAGTTTACTGTTAATCACAAGAAAGGGGCAGCCTAAGTTGACTAAATGATTGGAGAAGTCCGGTATATGTGATCAGAGAGAAGTTTGTTGTTTCACCAGAAAAATATTGACATTTTGATGAAACATTACATGGTAAAAAAAAAAAGAATCATGCATGGATGAATAGTTCGCAATAAGATCAATTACATGCATTCAGAAAATAGTTTGATTTTCGATTTGATGGTAACTTCAGGACAAAAAAAAACAAGAACCAAGTCCAAAGCAAGAAAACAATGTATCAAACATTTTGCACCACTGACTCACAATTTGCGGTAATATGATGCATTGGCCACTTTGGCACAGGAGTTGTAGAGGATGTCGGATATCAGGTAAAGTCTGGCAATCTGCAATACACAAGACATCAGACAAAATGTCCAAAAGTGTGAACAAGGGCTATTCCTAAAGCTGGGTACAGTTAAATTTTGTTCGATATCAATACCAATACCATACCTTGACTTCGATACCAATTTTATAAAATTACATATTACCTAAAAAATAATGTTGGTTTATTTTTTCAGTTTGTTTACTTTTTTTTTTTGACTCGTAAAGGCCACTGCAAGGTGGAATACATGCATAAAGGTTGCCACAAAGCACTGTCAAAGGTAACCTAATGATTATGAATGTGTCAGGAAAAAATAGAAAGGAGACATTTTAATTGTTTATTAATAAACTAGTGTTTTCTGAGTGTTGGCTGCAAAGATGAAGTTGATGTTGCTGACTCATCTCCGCAGTATGGTGAATGTGCGCTCGCCTATAGAGAGAAATGAATGAATGAATAAATGAGCAAGTAGCCTATACGCTGAGTTTTGGTTGATTTGTGACGCGCTCCAGTTCTTCTTGCAGTCGAAGACTGAGCAACTTTCTGCTCTTAAGTTTATTCTGTGCACTGTCAAGTGCTTCATCAGATTTGTCGTGTTGCTGGTCTTGGCAGAAATTATTTTGTCGCAAATCTTGCATTGCACGATGTAAGCATCGAGCTTGGTGAAATGTTGCCACAATTTTGATCATCTTTTACATCTATGGGGGTTGGGACGCTTACACACTACAGCCTCACGTTTGAGCCACGTCTCTGGGCATAACCGGCTTAAACTAGTGTTTTTCCTTGTTGCCTCGCCGCAGCCAATAATGTTGCATTGGCTCACTGACATTGACGAGATTAACCCCTTCTTAGGTATCGAAATTTGGTAACAAACGGCAAGAGATTTTTTTGATACTCGATGGTCTCGATGCAATTTGGTCGGTGCCTAAAAAAGTATCGATCTGTGAACTCCAAATGTGTACTACTGTAAATGTGTGTGTACCTTCTTCTGCAGTGGTGTGTGCACTATAGACAGAGATTCAGTGATGCAGGAGACGACCTCTTCAGCAGCCTCCGCTCTCTCTAGACAGAACAGCATTGCATCACCGATTTCATCTCTGCGAGGAGTGAGTCCTCTCAGCAGGGTTTCCAACCGCTCTCTGTGCCTGAGACATAACACAAACATCCAACATGTAGTTGCATTATGGGGCCAAAAGAATGTGGCCACAGGCTTATGTGCATTTTATTTCAAAGGGAAAATGTGCAAAAGACAAGAGAGATGGCCAACTACATATATTTTTGGAACACGTCCTTACTCTGCCTTCAGCTGCCCTTTCTTTGGCTCTTCCTCTTGAGAAGGGAAGGAGATCTCTTCTATTTCCTCATCGCCATGGAGATATGGGTTAAGGAGAGGGGGCTTCCAAAGAGAGCCGCCCCTAAACATTCTGAAAGGGGACGTTCTCCATTTATTCGGGTTTTCTCCCTTAGAGAAGGACAGAGACACAGGGAAACAGTGAATAACAGTTTTCATATAGATATGCAAACATGGCATAATTTATCTTTGAGAGTAAAACTGTGTCTGGCCATGAAAGGCAGTAGCTCATTTACCTGTAGAATGGAATAGAGCTTCCATCTGTAGTACACATGCTCCTGAGTCTTATTATCAAACAAAAACCTGCAACATTAACCAGACCAGGGTTGATTATGGCATTCAGAGGACTTTAGAAATTATTTTACTAAAAATTGGAATAAAATTAAATTTCTAAAAGTTCTGTCATAATTTACTCACCCTCATGTTCTAAACCTGAATAACTGTCTTTCATCCATGGAACACAAAAACAGATTTTTAGCAGAATGTCAATGCTGCCCTTTTTTTTTTAAAAGCAAATTGTGGGTGACATCAATGATGCCAAATGTTATTGGTTCTCATAAAATTGAAATATGTGCATATTTAAATTGCACTAAAGAGACAGTAAACACTTCTGAACTTCAATATCATGTGGCTTTGGAAGACTTGAATAAAGCGCACAAGTCATATAGACTGCTTCGTGTCATCCTGTTACCATTCACACTGAATGAAAAAGAGAAGCATGAACATCCTGCCTAATGTCTGTTTTTGTGATTTAGGGTAAAAAGAAAGTAATACTTGTTCAGAAGACAAGGGCGAGTAAATTATTTTGTGTGAAAGGTGAAGATGATGAATAGATACAAAACAATGCAAGCTATCCAAGTATAATAAAAGATCAAATATTCTATAACAAGCAGAATACTCCTCACATACCTGAATTCAGGGTTGTTCTTTTCCCGGTTCATGATGATGGCTTCAAACATGGGACCCTCTCTTACCACAAACTCAATCATTCTGTGTATCAAGCCCAGCAGGTTCCTATCAGCCACAAAAGAGATGGATGAGAGAATGAACAAGGGCACTCTCTTCTCTTCCCCACCTTTCTCAATCACTCCATATAGTCCTTACAGCCTTACCATGTCAGTTCTATCTTTTTCTTCTTTCATTTTCACTGTCTGGCAGTTTGAAACTTGTATTTTGCTCAGAATTTTCTGTCCACTCCAAATCAGATTACTTTCTGATGTTACCATGGTCCTATGAGACCGTTTAGGAAGTGTGTTTTGGTATAATGTTAGCTCCTGAGGTTCACAGAAAGGCCACTTTGTGACATTCTACACATTTTCACAGTAGCGATTACTGGGTATAAAATTATTGATGTTGTTTAAACCGCAACGGTGTTAACAGAATGGTGAAGTTGCTGATGTTGCTAAAGATGGGTAACCTCTAAGCATGTATATGTATCTGGAAGCGTATGAGTGATTGCCTTGGTTACGATCTAAGATCAGTGATATATAACAGTATCTTTCCGATGATCTAACCACTGTGATGTAGGCGTCAGTCTACAGGTGAGTGTGTTTGTGTGTGTTTCAGTGGCAATGGTGTTTTAATAAATGGACAGAGAATGTGTACCTTTCTGGGGGGATTACCACTGTCACTACGGCCTCGGACAGAGTCTGTTCATGACGTCAAACCAAATGATGAAGATACAAAAATACAGTGAGTTTATATTTAAACAAACTGCATAATATTCATGATTAATATCAGCAGCAGCAGCTAAACCTCTGGAAACATGCTCCGCAAACAGACGAGTTCATCTCACCGCTGTTTCTGGCTCTGTCTGGGGGACATTCTGTGTAATTTACACTTTGCTTCCTCCAACCTGTATGGCTTCACTAAGGGTTATTGGCTTTTTTATTATTACTCCAGTTTAAAGCTTATACAATTAAACTGCCCACAGACAAATTAATAAAAAAATTAGTCCTCACAAAGATACAATTGCAAATGAAAACTCAAATAAACTTAAGAGAATTGAATATTGTTTCCCATGTTGAATTTACCGATTTTTTTGTTGTTGTTGCTGCCAATGATGCTATACTAAACTTTGAAGGTTTGGATTTTACATAATTGATGACTCATCTCGACATACCGATAGAAATGTGACCTGTAGAGACCAGCCAATCAGCTTCAACAGAATCTGTAAGTCTAAGAAGCCAGACAGGTTGGTAGGAATGAAGTGTCTCCTGTTACACAGGATGTTCCCCAGGCTAATGAACATCAATGAATTTACAACTGACCAACATTATTTCTCTACAGATTCCTGGTTTAATCTGCTTGTGATCCTTTGTCTGGTACAATATACATACATTACTGTGCATTAGTATTTTCACCCCAAAAAAGGGGTTTAAGCCAGTTATTCATATCTTTTGCTGTAGTGTGCCAGTAGGAAATATCAGTTCACTTTTCCAGACATTCCTTTTGCCATTAATTGTAATAATCCAGTGAGATTTTTTAGCAAAAGGAATGTCTGGAAATGTAAACTGATATTTCCTACTGACACACTACAGCAAAATTATATAAATAACTGGCTTAAAACCATTTTTGTTCTGGTGAAAATACTAACATGCCTAAGACTTTTGCACAGTAATGTATACGAGTCAAATCAAGCAACTTAAATAAGTCTAAATTGTTCCCACAACATTGTGAATTCAAAAGTTTGGGGTCACTTCAGTTCTTTTAAGAAATTAATTATTTTATTCAGCAAGGCCATAAAAAAAAAGTTGACCTAAAGAGACAGTAAAGTGGTTTATGATATTATAAAAGGTTTCTACTTAAAATAAATTCTGAAAAATATTGTATGATGGTTTGCAAAATATTAAGCAGCACAACTGTTCTCAACATTGATAATAATAAGAAATGTTTGAGCTGCAAATCATCATATTAGAATGATTTCTGAAGGATCATGTGCCCGTAATGATGCTGAAAATTCAGCTTTGCCATCACAGATTTAAATTACATTTCAAAATATATAAAAATAGAAAACCGTCATTTCAAAGTGTAATGATATTTTACTGTATTTTTGACCAAATGAATGTAGCCTTAATGAGTATAAGACTTTTTTCAAAACAATCGTACCACCCACAAACTTTTGGACAGCAGTGTAATTGTCTGATGTTTTAAGAAAAATAACACACAAAATATTTGATCTAAAATGAAACGCTTTGATTCCATTTATATTCCAAAATTTAACTAGTCTCTTATCTATCCATCCATCCTAATACTCAGCCATGATCTTTTGTATCAACCTAAAACCACCGGACAGGAATCAAATTTTTCTTTGGCTACTTTTTATCATTTAATGATAAAACTTTTGTTTATTCAGTAATGATTCATGCTCCCAGAATACTTTTCCAGCAAAAAAAAACCTTTAATAAAGAACTTGACTTCAGCATACCAAACTCTACTACACCAGGAGACAGTGTGTGTGGTTACCTTGTAAAAATCTTCCTGTGAGCGACTGCGTGGTTTGGTGAAGTCATTTCTGAAGCGGTCTCTGGGTTGGGCGTTGAATGGCAGCCCAGAGGGTGGAGGGGGGGCAGTGGTTTTCAGCACCCCGATTGGGGTGTAAAGAGGTTGCGGAGGAATACGTACTGCCTTCCCCCAACCCAGTTTCATTTCAAAACCCATTACTGTTTTACCTGCAATACACAGACACCAGAGCTCAAAGGTCAACACTGTCCAAGTACCTCTTTTGCAGGTGGCAGCCTGATGTTTCATTTACACTGGTTTGAGGATTGAGGATGTCTCACCGTCCAGAGCAGCCAGAGCACGCTCTGCATCTTTCCGTGTCATGAAAGCAACAAAACCACGGTTTGTGACTCTCGTTCTCTCCTCATCAGTGCGAGGCCACATAATCTTTACACTGGCCAGAGGACCGTATTTTCCAAACTCCTTACAGAGCATCTCCTCTGTCATCTAATGAGAGTAAAAGCTTAGTACATAAATATAACACACCTGTGTAATTACAAGAGTGCCATATGGTCACTGTTATGCAGTCTGTTAAAGCAAAACCATGTGACCAGTCAGCAGACAAAATGCTGTGGTCTTTTCTCACCTTGGGGTTGATGCAGCCGATGTACAGGTTTGTTGTGTTTGGCACTGCAGGATCATCATCAAATACTGCAAATACAATACATCAAAAGGTTTTAGGCTTCCACTGGGTTTGTAAAGTGAAACATGTGGTGTACGTTTGTCAGAATTACTTGATCTTCGTGTCAGAGGTAAATCCAGATCTGGGTATACTCCTCCAGAGTCCCCTTTCTTTCTTTTGTATCGCTCCTCTCTTTCCTCCTGTATTCTGAATGGGAGATTGAATAAAGACAGAATGCTTTTTAGCAACAATTTTGTAACTCTTTAAAGTCACACTGGAATGGAATTAGCAACAGATCTTTCCTACTGGATTGTGACTCATCCGAGTGACACGGATTATTGAAAAAGAAAAAAATGTAGGGCGGGGACTTGGTTGTATGCATCGGTTGTTGATTGGATTTTGAGACATGGGCGTTGAGCTAAAAAAAATGATGTGAGCTAGTGGTCGATTGTGGAGTGGTAGGGTTTAAGCGGACGAGTCGTTTTCACCAGATGTTACAGTAATGAATGAAACAGATGAATCGTTCACAATTACATCATGTATTTAGAAAACAGATAAAGTGAAATTTTAGTTAATGGAGACAGCTTTTCATTTGAGATGACCAAGACAGAAAAAAGGAAGTAAAACCATGAAAGAAACACTGACTGTTTTAATTCCTCTTTGAAAAGCTCCAGATTACTCTTCTTCTTCTCCTCTGTTTTCTTTTTAGCTGCCTAGAATGGAAAAACAACAATAATGTTATGGTAAATATTGTATTTTGTAATTTACAGCAAAAAGGATCTATAATCTATACTGATTATAATGATCTTCTCATCTTGTTCCTTCTGACTAAATCTTACCTCTCAATATGGAGGATATTAAGCTCATCTGATTACAGTAGACAGAAGCTCACTTACAGCTTTTTTAACGTCTGTAGGTTGAACAGGTGAGGCATTCTGAGGTGGAGAATTGAATTTAGAGGCGGGTCTGTAGAGTTTGCTCTTCTTCACCTCTGCGGCTTCTTCCTCTGAGAGGTGAACAACAAACATACAATAGTAACTCTCTCCTTCTTCCATTTTAACTAACAGCTTGGATCTATAATTTTTAATAGCCCACAACTCTTAGCTTTTTCCTGCAAGCAACATATAAGCATCATACTAAAACACAAAGTCAGCTTTAAAGAGTTAGTTCACCCAAAAATGAAAATTCTGTCAGTAATTACTCACCCTCATGTTGTTCCAACCCCGTAAGACTTTCGTTCATCTTCAGAACACAAATTAAGATATTTTTTATTAAATCTGAGAGCTGGATCACTCCTTCATAGGCTGCTATGTAATTGCTTCTGATGGCCCAGAAGAGTTAGTAAAGACATCGTTAAAATAGTCCAAGTGACTACAGTGGCTCAACCTTAAGTTTATAAACCGACGAGAATACTTTTTGTGCACAAAAAACAAACAAAAATAACGACTCTAATAACTATTCATTTTCTTCTGTGTGGGCCTCTGATGTGAGTTCACGACAGCGCCACGACGCATTTGCGAGAACTGAGAAGATGACGCAGATGGGTCTCTAGGTAGTGTTAAAAATGGCTCTAAAGTGTGCATTTCCTGGATGTCCGAATCGTGAGAAACCAACAAGAAAACGCAAAACGAATGACTTACCTTTCACACTTTCCAATCAAATGATCGTGAGCGTCATCTTCTTAGTTCTCGCGCATGCGTCGTGGCACTCTCGTGAACTCAGAGGCCCACAAAAAATGAATAGTTGAATAAAGTTGTTATTTTTGCGCAAAAAAAATATTCTAATCGCTTGATAAACTTAAGGTTGAGCCACTGTAGTCACTTGGACTATTTTAACGATGTCTTTACTAACTCTTCTGGGCCGGGAGATGCTATTACCTAGCAGCCTATGAAGAAGTGATCCAGCTCTCAGATTTCATCAAAAATACCTTGATTTGTGTTCCAAAGATGAACGAAAGTCTTATGGGGTTGGAACAACATGGGAGTGAGTAATTACAGACAGAATTTTCATTTTTGGGTGAACCAACCCTTTAAAGGTTCAAGGAGTCTGTAACTATGGTTACACTGGTTTACCATTTCAACTACTGATATCTAGAGACACCCAATGAAGAGACTTACAGTAACAGTAGAGAACATATTTTATATTTCAGAAATCTGAGTAGTGTTGCTATTGTTAACTAAAACTACAACTAAAACTATTAAAAATATATTCCGGTAATTGAAATTAACCTAATATAAGTATTAGATAAAAACTTAAATTAACTAAAATAACTTAAATGAAAATTAGATATGTTGCCTAACTGAATCAAAATAAGTTGAAGTTAAAGTACTAAAATGACTAAAACTGAAATAAAATTAAATTAAAGCTAAAAATAAATCTAAAAAAATATGGCAAAAGTACTTAAAATGACTAAAAGTTACACTGAAATGAAAACTGAATATAATGAAGGCTAATACAAAATATTAATAGATACTAGTATAATACTGAATACAGATCAGAGATTTGCAGAAATGCACAACAGCTCACCTTTAGTTGCATTGACGATGCCTCCTCGTACAAATGTCTTCACTCCACTTTTGTCATTAGTGTCAAAAGAAGCTAAAAATTCCTCAAAGACTTCAGCAGCTTTCTCCTCCTCCTGGAAACAGTGAGACAAACAGATGCTGGGTATATTTTTAAATAAAACTACCATATTTCTTATCAATAATCTTTTTTTTTTTTTTAAACTAAGCACTACTACTCTGGCCTACAGAGACATGCACACCGCACCGCACATGACATGACACCGCACATGACATGCGGTGTTGGGGGGGACAAGAAATTTTGGCCAAAAATTAAGAATTCATTCCCATATTTAAATCATGGTCACATTGTACTAATTAATTTCCTTGTTTTAATTTAGTTAGAGGTATAGTTATTGATTTCTGAGAAACGCTGTGGAACGTGGATCGGACCGAGCACCACAATACTAATCAGCAGTGGGGCGTACACACTCATGACGGTGGAGTAGAGAGACCGAGCAAGAGGGAGAGAAGACTGTAGAAAGGGAAATGGCTGAGAGACATTACAAAAGAGAAAAGGTCAGAGGAATATCACTAGAAAGTGAAGTGTTATGATCAGGCAAGAGCTTTACGACCCACGTTAAAATTAGAAAAGCTTTCCAGCGCTGGAGAGACTTTCAGGAAGGCCTGAAAATGGACGCAGAGGCTTTTTTCTGCTCCTCATAAGTAAGTACAGAACTAAGATATGCTGCTGTTGTAATGTTAGCTATAGTAACAGGACAGTTTTCAGTCAGTGTTTGCCTGGAGCTGGTGTGCTGCTAGTGACTAACAATGAATTCTTGTTTGTAAAGCCTACTCTTGTGTACTGTATGTTAATTTTTTGTTCTACCTTGCGGTTTGTTCATCATCTTCGCTTTATTTTTCACAAAACATTATTTTGCTTCACTTCAGCTTTGATAAAGAGACTCTTGCATTGTGTGTTCGTGCATTTTGGGGGCAGAGCAATGAAGGTAGGAGTGTGTTTGTTGGGGTTAATTTAAAAAAATCAACAGTGTTTCTCAGAAATGGCTTACTGCACTGTAAATCCCAGTCAAAATTAAACCAAGGGAATTAATTAATAAAACATTGCCACTAATTTTATATCTATTTTTTCTTCTGCATGTCATTTGCAGGGCTCCACAGTACACAATGACCATCTCATGTGCTGAATGTTTATTGACTCTATCAAACACATTTTGCTGACAAAAACTTACCTTTTTCTTCATTTCCTCTTGTTCTCTTTTTGTTAGTGTCCTCTTCACCCCCACTGATTTCCCTTTTTTGTCTGCCATGTCAACTCTCTATAACACAACAGAAATGTACTGTAACTCAGATCACTGTAAAGGCATATTCAATCATGCAACCATTTATTCAGGATTGGGGGGACTACATATAAAAATTTCAGAAAAAACTATTCTAGTGTTTATACTAGTCTGAATGTTGGGGGTGAAGGCCCTGCATACGTGACAAATATCAAAAAGTATGTGACCTAATGACAAGATTTCTGAAAATAAGAATGAAATTGGTTTTACTCCATCAATATGTCCTCTTGATCTGAACTGAGGACAGCAGGATGCAGGACTGGTGAAGATGCAATGCACCTTTAAAATATGCTGGATTATAAACCCTGCCTTTTTATGAGACAATATCACTGCACACTAAGACACAATAAAACACATTGTGTATGATTCATAATGGCACTATTTAGTTCTATAAGTTATAACATTATCTTTCCATAACTCAATCTGCGACTGTTTCCTAACCTAGCGAGCTGCCTACCTAGACAGCATTTGTGGGCATCACAGACGCCGGCAGTCTCCCAAAAAGCTGTCTAAGTGGGAAGCTCACCAGCCTGGAGTAGACAGCCTGTTTGTGTAAGTTAGCGTTATGGCTAACGTTAACACCTCTAACGTTAGTCCTCCGGGCCTCCTTTAAACATCAGACAACCTTTTGCTGTCAACTGCTTTAACGCCGCTGGAGGATGTAATGAAAATGTTGCTAATGCTGCAACCAGGTACACAACTGTAAACAGTCCATATAGCGACTTACACAGCTCTTGCGTTGCAAAAACGAAACCGTTCGTTTGTTGTTAATCCGCCATTTTGAATTCTACTAGAAATGGAAATAGCGGAAAAGTGACGTCGCGTTACAAACACCAATCAGAGCTCAAAACGCCTCATTCTGTGACTGCAGTGGATCTACTGTCACTTCTAAAAGTTTAAATAACGAATATGCCCGTGTAATATAAGAAATAATTTATTTAAAAGGCTGCACTAGAGTAACGTTACAAATACGTTCTTGTTAATTTAAATTTGATTTATAGATGGCAAGAACATGAACAGGCTGAAATGACCTGAGGTTAGTCTTCATTACTCAGTGAGGATTGACTGAGTTAGCTTACCGGTATATGAGGCTGTCAACCTCACGTTAATTTTGAGAAAATCTAGTGAGATAAAACATAATTTAAGAATGAAAATGAAAAGGTGGATGAAAATGTTTATTACAAAAGACTAACAGCATGGGAATATTGTTAAAAAAATTAGAGAAGGAAAGAAACATCTATCTTAGTAAATTGTCAGTTTATATGTTAAAATTTAGTTACTTTTTTTTTTTTAATTAAATCTGAGAGCTGGATCACTTCTTCATAGGCTGCTAGGTAATAGCATCTGCCGGCCCAGAAGAGTTAGTAAAGACATCGTTAAAATAGTCAAAGTGACTACAGTGGCTCAACCTTAAGTTTATCACTTGCCATAGCATTTTTTTTTTTTTTTTTTTTTTATATATATTTTTAAACAGGAAAAGATTAAAGACAATCGGGCCTGACTCAGTATAAAACTAATTTTCAGAAGGTTCCTGTTCTGCAGAACATACATCCCTCATACACAACAGAACTCCTAGACAAGACAACAACAAACACACAAACCAAGAGAATAAGCATCAGAGGGAGGCCATGAAGCCATCTCAGTGGTCACAGATATACCTATCCATTAGATGGCGAGCAAATGTTATTTTAAATATTCTTATTGATGTTATTGTTCTGATGTGCTGTGGATTCTCATTCCAGGCTTTAGTGAGTACATTAAAAAAAAGATCTCTGTCCATAGCAGTCCCTAAAAGCCAGCATAGGCAGAAGTCCATTTGTAACAGATCTCGTAGCGCGCTCGAGCCTTGAGCTGAGTTTTGGAACCAACGCAGTCAATGCTGCTGAAGTGCCTCCATTTAAGATTTGATAATACAAGTTTATCACATGGCTTATTTTGTAGTTCTGAAATGTCAAGGCATTACGCAAAGTGCAATACAGTGGTGAGTCCAGCCTGGAAGCCTGTTATGGATCATATAGGCTCTAGAGTCTTGTTACAGGTTCAAGGGTCTCATTTGTTGTGAGTGACCAAACAGGTAAACAATACGACAGAGTGGACATAATGATGGCATGAAGATATGTTTTAGAAACAGAAAGCAACACATATGGTCTAATTTTACTATAAACAAATAACTTTTGTTTTAACTTTCTGGTTAAGGTTTGGACATGGTCATTTGGACATAAAATAAGTAAGATGTGAGTCAAGAGAGACTCCCAGATACTTATAAGTGGATACGATTGAAAGCTTTTCATTAGAAAAGGTGATGGGATTGGATATAGATAGCTGTCTCCTAGATGAATAAAAATACATACATTCGACATACATACATACGATTCTTACAGTCTGAGATCTGTCACTTAAATATGATATAAACATATATATTACAGAGGAGGACAAATTAAAAGAAACAAGTTTATTTAACACAATTTGATGATTAACTATATCGAAGGCTTTTCGAAAATCTATGTATATAACTCCAATAACCTGGGGCCTCATTTATAACTGTTGCGTACGCACAAAACAGGCCCTGAAAGAGGCGTACGCCACTTCCAACGCATAAGTTGTGATTTATGAAAACAAACTTGACGGGAAAATGTGCGCACCTGCACGCAAACTCTGACCCATGCGTACGAACATTTTGGAGACGGAGCAGTTTGGCGACACCGATGGTGAGCTGAGGGATTGATGGTAGATGAATGAAATTAAACATATTGAACTTGAAAAGTTGCGCATATAGCCTATCCATATTGCCATATACATACAAATCACTTTCAATCCTCATTATGCGTCCTAATCATAAATGCATGCTTGTTCACAGTACCAATTTAAATAAATAAATGCCAATAAAAGATCCAATAAAAGTGCATCAATTGAATTTCCTTAAATTTCATTTTGTTATGATCTAAGTGTGGGCGTATAGGTTTACCACTCATTGTCTGATTGGTATGACAAGGTGTAAAGGATTGAATGTGATCGCTGTTTACATAAATACTACGGAGACACTTCTGCATGTAGTAGCCTATTGCATGATGGATGCGCTGCCATTGCTGGAGGACTATGCCAATGGCAGACTTAGGAGAGAAAGAGTGTTTAGAGACCATGACGATTTCCTGGCCCACGATGATGAGTGGCTAATAAGCCGATTTAGGTTACCTAGAGCCATGCTCTTGGACCTGTGTGCTGAATTGGGGCCAACATTACAAAGGCCAACTACACGAAACCACGCCATCCCGGTACCAACCCAAGTCCTTTCAGTTTTAGGATTTTTGGCAACCGGGAGTTACCAGCGGGAGTTAGCCGATAGGCAAGTTTACAAATATGATAATGCATTTTTTTTTCTGCGTAAAGCTTCTTGTGGAAACTTATAATTCTGTTAATTTGACACAGGTCTGGGATTTCACAGCCATCCCTGAGCTCCTTAATGCTTGCAGTTTTGAAAGGGATTATTAGAATGATCAATAGACGCATACAGTTTCCTTACACTATTTGGGAACAGGCCAATATCAAAAGGCAATTTGCAGCAATGTCCGGATTCCCAAATGTAATCGGCGCAATTGACTGCACTCATATTGCTATGAGGGCTCCACATGAGAACGAGTTCATTTTTGTGAATCGAAAACATGTCCATTCCATAAATGTGCAAGTTATCTGTGAGGCCAACATGATTCTTACAAACGTTGTTGCGCGATGGCCTGGTTCAACACATGACTCTTTTATTGTAATGCACAGCAGTGTAGGGAATAGACTTGAGGCAGGTGCTGTGCGTGGTGGGTGGCTTCTTGGTAAGTTAAAATGACATATAATGGTTTCTAACAGTTCAAGCCTACTGTAAAATTAATCTGTTATACTGGCAGGTGACAGTGGTTACCCTCTGAGACGTTGGCTCCTCACCCCATTTCCAAACCCTCAGAGTGCAGAGCAAATGCGTTACAATGATGCCCACGCTCGTGCGCGCTCGGTAGTTGAGAGAGCCATTGGCCTTCTCAAGGGTAGATGGCGTTGCCTTGATGTTTCGGGTGGTAGACTTTTATACCAACCAAAAAAAGTCTGCCAGATCATCATGGCATGCGCCATTCTACACAACATGGCACAGAGGAATGGTGTCCCTCTCCCCGCTGACCTCCCTCACCTCCAGCATGAGGAGCCTGACCCACACCCCCCTCCCCAACATGAACGGCATCATCAGGGCGCAAGGCTCCGCGAGGAAGTAATGCGGCATTTGTGAAGGGACAACAACACAAGGTTCATTTTTTAACAAGATCTTTTAATATAGAAGCAATGTCACCCAACACAACCTTTATTTGTTTAAGCTCATCTGCTATAACTGTAATTGCCTCAATTGTGTCCCTCTGTGTCTGAAGGACAGCCTCAGTCAACACCCGGCCACTTCCAACCGTGCCATGGGGTCTGGACGCGCTCCTGCTGGGGACCTCCAGACACTCCACAGCTGCTGCAGACTCAGCGCTGGGAGTCTCCTCACCACCCTGTGCTCCCATACCCTCTGGAACAACAAGGCCACAATAACCTATTGTGGTATTTCTATTTTATTTAATTGTGCTCATGTAATAAAATGATTTACCTGTTTCCACCATGTCTATGTCTCCCTCCGTCAGACAGAATGCCGCACACACTGGTTTCTCCTATAATAGAAGCCAGCCGAGTCTCGATGGGGGACAGATCGGGCGTCCCAGGACCCCCACCAGTCCCAGACACACTCTGTCGGTGACTGGCAAGCCTTTTTTTGCCCCCACCTTTATGTCGGACCACTTCTTTTTTATTTCAGGAACCGTCTTGTTAGCCGAACCAACTGCATTCACCGCTGTAGTCACATGTTGCCATTCCACACTTTTTTTTTTGTTAGTGATGCCAATGCTATTGCTACCAAACAAAATATTTTTTCTTTCCTCCACCTCCGTCACAAGAACCTCTATTTCAGTATCTGCGAATTTTTTTCCCCCTTGTTCTCAATTGCTGCCATTTTTTAGCATAAAGTAGGCTATCTTTTTCTGGCTCATTAATATGCACGCCCATTCACGAGGTGATTTGCATGGCCTATATATGGTTGAATGTGGGCGGGTAAAGGGCGGGATGCCGATTTTTTTCACGTACACAAATTATCAGGTAGACTGTGATTTATAAATGGAAAATTGCGTGCAGGTGTGCGTACGCACGGTTTTATAAGTCTCAATTTTAGTTTGCGTACGCTATTTTTGGCTTTCGGGCGCACGCACACTTTTAGTAAGGATCCTACGCAGAGTTTTATAAATGAGGCCCCTGACCCTTATTTAAAGAGCATAAAAATTGCTCAATAATTAAGGCCCTCCTGAAAGACCTAAACTCCAACTGATATTATTAACTGATGTGATGAATGTTTCCAATGTTCAAAATGTTTTATTTTGTGTTCCACAGAAGAAAGAAAGTCATGCAGGTTTGAAAGAACATGAAACAACAGTAAATTATGACAGCATTTTCATTTTTTGTGTGTACCTTCCCTTTAAGCAACATGTCCAAATAAACTGAAAGACAAACCATACACTAAACACAAAATAGTACTTTAAAGAAAAAAGAAAATCCATTGTCTGGGGTTATTATGATTATATAAAATGTAAACAACGTCTTTTCATATTTACATTTTTATTACTGTGATGAACTCTTCTAGTGTCAGAAAGCAAAACAGTATTTACACGGTATAACAAGTGGCACTTCATTATCTTCTGAGGTACCTTCAAAAGTGTATTTTTCCTTCTTCTTACTTCTAACTTAAAAATGTAAAAGTCTTCATCATATAAAAATGTGGATAAAAATCTATATTTTAGATTTTTCTCTATGATATAAACTACCATTCAAAAGTTTGGGGTCTGTAAGATTTTTCATTGTTTTTGAAAGAATTCTCATTTTTTTCTTGCAATTATTTCATGAAAAATACAGTAAATTATGATATTACAATTAAATTGTTCTTTTCTATTTTAATATATTTTTATTTTTTATGTTTGGGCTGTTTCAAATTCAAATAATTTAAAAATAATTTTGGTTGCCGAAATATCAGTGCATCACTAACAGTAAACACCACTAACTCATTATATTGAAGGATTGTTATTCGAATCACTGAAGAATTACTGTTCGACCAGCTCTTCTTGATTCTCCCCTCCCTCTTGTCAAGCCTCGTCCTCCTCTTGTCACACCAACCCCTCCTCTTCCTCTGCCTCTTCCACCCCCCACAATGTTTCCTCTTCCTCTGCCTCTTCCAGCACCTATAATGTTTCCTCTTCCCCTGCCTCTTCCACCCCGCGAAATGTTTCCTCTTCCTCTGCCTCTTTCAGCACCTATAATGTTTCCTCTTCCTCTGCCTCGTCCACCCCTAACAGTGTTTTCACTTCCCCCGCCTCTTCCAACAGCTCCTCTTCCTCTTCCACCGCCCCTTCCCCATCCTCGCCCACTGAAACTCAGGTCAGTGAATCGGTCATTTAGGGATACGGCAGTCTGCGAAACAAAGTAAAAACAGAGGCTCTAAAAACTGATGAACAATTTAACTGTGTAAGTTTATAGAAAAAGAATAAAACTTTACTTTCTTTACACACACACAAGGCCAATAAAATGTAATAAATGTCTGACTCTCCTACTTTACCAGGTGTACAGGCTTTGCCGGATGGCTAAACTCACCTGGTTAGTGGTTGCTTTGTAGTTAAACTGCAGAGGAATCCCCTTAGGTAAAGAGGTACCGGCTCCTCTAGAAAATCTGCCCCTTAACACTACCCCACCTCTCCTAGCCTGAATAGGTGTCTTCCTGATGGAGTGACAAAAGCAAGAGAGGCACAAATAATAGCTAAACAAAGAAGGACAAACAACCAGTGAATTAGAATCCAGCGAGAAAGTTCATTCACTTACACAGCGACAGGCGCAGATTTAGCATTTGGCAGGGAAACTGTCAGCGTTGAGCCAGATGGTGCTGTTCTTTGACTTCAGTGTGTGTTTAGATGTGGATATGACAGACACACGGAGAGAAAGACAATTTGTTAACACACCTTGAAAGTACTTTTTAGAATATGTCATATTCACACGTAAAGAAACTCACCTTCTTATTTTCTGATACTTTTGCAATTTCTCAGCCATTTTTGTGGCTGAAAACTGAGGAAACAAAGAAAAAGCACAGAACGTCTCCGGTTACTATCATAACCTCGGTTCCCTGAGAGGTGTGAACGAGACATTGCATAGCTACGCTGCGGGTACTCCTCTCTTCTCCACTTTTGTTGAAATCGTATGGGCTAACGCCAGCTTGGAAGAGCTGGCCAATTGTCGCGAAGTATGCAAATACTGACAGGCTCGCGGGCAGTATAAAATGAATGGCCGCGACACTTGCGTCAGAATAACGACTGAATGCTCCACAGCTGATCGAACAGCGAACACGGCGGCTAACTCAATGTCTCGTTCCCGCCTCTCAGGAAACCTACATTGTGTAGCTACACTGCGGGAACTGTATTAAATCCTGCCGTGAGAGTAGTGAAGATAAGCCTGGGGAAAAAGGGGCCAAGCTACACCAGCCACGGAAAACCAATGAGACATCATCCCCTACCCTATCAAAATTGCATATACAAAAGCAATGAAAGTGAAGGCTGCACTGGTCCAGGGCAGACACAACACAATAAGCACACAATCCAGTGAGAAAGTCTCGGTTTTGAGACAGTTGACTTATTTCCCTTAGTACAGCAACCAAAGCACACGAAAAGCTGGCCCGACTGGAGGAAGGCAGCCGCGCGATTCACATACATCCGCAAAACCCTGACAGGGCGAACAACGCTCTGAGTGTCAGCGTCACGCGAGGATGACAGCTCAGCAGATAAGCAAGCAGAGAAACATCCTGTGCTTTAAGTACGTAGCCCCGTCTCGGGCCGGAGAGTAACACTGCAGTCGCAGTTTTTTTTGTTTTTTTTTCAGGGAGAGGTCCTTAATAGCAATCGAAACCAAGAGCTCGAAAGGCGGTGGAGAATGAGCCCTCAAAACAAGAACTAGATCCCACAGCGGCACTGAAGGTGCCGTGAAGGACCTAATCTCCTCGCTCCCCTGAGAAAATGACCACCAGAGCATGCTTTCCGATCGATTGCCCGTAACCGAGGAACGAAGCGAAACAGTAGCGGCCACGTATTCCTTCAGCGTGGGTGCACTCACATTATTTCCCAGTCTATGCTGCAGGATGCGCCAAACATCTGACACGGGGGGAACCACCGGGTCAACGTCAGTATCCTGGCACCATTTAGACCAATCACAGAGTAGCACAACAGCCAATAGCGTCGCTCCTCTTGGAGTGCTCACAGCTAATAGGCAGGGCCAAACCAATGACCTGCTCAGCTCAAGTACACCAGAATTGCATATCAGCTAGAATCTTAGGCAGCACTGAAGTACGAAGCACAACAGCACAACAGCATAATCACTGTGGCGAACAGGACGGCCGAGGGACGTGAGAGAACGGCGCGAGGCCGGTGGTGCGATTGCTAATGAGCAACACCTGTGAAGCACACCGGTCTCGCATCTCTCACGGAGGAGCGGAAGCATAAAGGAGGAGCGACGACGTTGATGATCGAGAGAGGAACAGGCCTGTGTTTTAGTTGTTTTGTTTATGTATTTTATTTTAGCCAGCAGTCGTCCGCGAGGGGCTGCTGGCAGTTCCTTATGTTTATTTTCGGTAGCCAGCAGTCGTCCGCGAGGGGCTGCTGGTGGTATTTTGGTTGTTTGTTTTATTTTAATTAAATTATATTTTGATTGTTCGTCGGTTCCCGCCTCCTTCTTCCCTGAACATTGCTACACTGGTGCCGAAACCCGGGAAGAGGGAGGAACGCGCTGTCAGAGAGTCCTCGCCGATGTGGGGAATCCGCGGTGCCATCGAGCATGGTGCGCGAGTCGCCGCCGCTCGCCGTGGGCCGGAGCCTGCTGCCATCCGCCGAGCGAGGGGAGGAGCAGGGAGCGGGGGACTCGCGGCCACGGACGTTCGAGGCGGTGCGCTGGAGTGAGTTGCCGGTGGGACGGTCGAGCTCGCTGCCGGCCGCCTGGGTATTGGAGGGGCGGCTGCCATCCGGGAGGGAGAGGAGGAGTCGCCGCCGCTCGCCGTGGGCCGGAGCCTGCTGCCGTCCACCAGTGAAGGGGAGGAGCAGGGAGCGGGGGACTCCTGCCGTCTGCCCAAGGCACCCGAGGAGCCGTCGCCGTCATCCGGGCGGCGGAGGAGCGTCGAGCCGTCCACCGAGGGCTACCCAGCGTCACCGCCAGGCACCGCGGAGGAGAGCGCACAGCTGGTGGGGGACCAGATGGCAGCGCGTTGTGGGAACCGGACCAATTTTTTTTTTCCTCTCTCCCCTCTCTCGATCTGTTGCTCCTCATGCTTCCGTCTCCGTTTCCCTCGGTTTGTCTGTCCATACTCCCCAGGGATCGCCGCCGCCGGGGGGGGGGGGGTAGGCACAGGCTCGTGGGTACCCCCCGGCCTGTGAGGGGCGATGGGGGTATGTGGCGAACAGGACGGCCGAGGGACGTGAGAGAACGGCGCGAGGCCGGTGGTGCGATTGCTAATGAGCAACACCTGTGAAGCACACCGGTCTCGCATCTCTCACGGAGGAGCGGAAGCATAAAGGAGGAGCGACGACGTTGATGATCGAGAGAGGAACAGGCCTGTGTTTTAGTTGTTTTGTTTATGTATTTTATTTTAGCCAGCAGTCGTCCGCGAGGGGCTGCTGGCAGTTCCTTATGTTTATTTTCGGTAGCCAGCAGTCGTCCGCGAGGGGCTGCTGGTGGTATTTTGGTTGTTTGTTTTATTTTAATTAAATTATATTTTGATTGTTCGTCGGTTCCCGCCTCCTTCTTCCCTGAACATTGCTACAATCACATATCAGTATAAGCACAGCGTCAGCGGCCGTAGCGACGACAACTGTTAATATACGTAGTTAGATCAGAATAGCCAGCTGCACTGAAGAATACAGGGCAACATAACAGCATAAACACATATCAGTATGTACATAAGCACAGTGTCAGTGGCCGTAGTGACGACAACTGTGAATATACCATAGACAGTAAAAAAATATGGACGTAGTGTCCGTGACGTCATCCGTAGGTTTCTGAAGAGTGTTTTTGAAGCCTAAAGTGGGCAGGGCCAGCCGTCGCCATCTTGGCAGTGCGTCACCTCTCATCACTCCCTGGTCACTCCCGGATAAAATAAAATGGGCAAATAGGCGGGACGTGGGTGGAGCTGAGGTGCTAATGCTATATGCTACTGGCCTCACGATAAAGTGACAGCTGATTGAAGCAAAAAACACAAACATGGCAGAGATGTCAAGTAGCAGCTGCTGGAATTAGCTGAGGGCGACGTTAACAGATAGCAGACAAACGGCTAGCAGTGACAGCAGCCGCAATCCACCTGTCACTCAAGTGGCCACGCCCTTAATTATGCAGAACTTTAAAGCTTAATATAATTTAAACGGATGAGTTTTAAAAAAAATTCACCCCCCTCACAGTTGTCATGAAGGGCAAAATTAGCTGTATAGACCAAAACCACTTTTTGCTCCAGGCAGTAAACATTTTTTTCTGCTGTAAAGTTGGGCATTTTAACATGGGGGAGATACAGATTTGACTCTTGCTGCCAGCCTCAAGCGGCCAGTCGATGAATTGCAGTTTAATTCACTTCCGTGTTGGTTTCAAGAGAGAGACAGGGAGGTTGCCACTTGGAATATACGCAGTTAGATCAGAATAGCCAGTTGCACTGAAGGATACAGGGCAACATAACAGAATAAACACATATCAGTATGTACATAAGCCAGGGACGTGCGGTCAGGGTAGGCAGGGTAGGCAGTGCCTCACCAAAGGAAATATTGACATTACATTTATTAATTCCAAGAGCTTTATTAATTCACCACATTATTAATTGCATTAATTTTATTCCAAATATTAATTTTTGTAACAAAAATGTTCAGGAATACACATAATATACTCCTTTTGCCATTGTTTGCTTCTAAAAACCATTGTTTCATGCAGGAAATTCAAGGCCATGGCCATTGAGGCAGAGATTATCAGTGCCTCTTTAGTCCATAGACCGTAGTTTACGTAGATTTGCGCATGCGCAGTCAGTTCTCATGCTGTCTTGAATTATCAACATTGAGGCAGAGACTGAGCTTGCTTCATGTCACATGATCCACTTGCTCTCACTCACTCTTAGCATCTAGTCGTCACCTCTGCCACATTTGTACTGTATGTCTATCTGTGCGATTATGGTGCATTTCGTAAGGGTTAAAATCAGTGGCGTAACTTTGTTTTAAAAAGTGGGTGGGACAGGTGTGTAAAATAAATACATATATCCGACTATTTGATGTGTGTCCTTTAATGGTCCAGTGATAGAACTTTGGCCGAGCATGTCAGATGTTCTGGGTTTCTGGTTCGAATCCGCACTCGTAGTTTTTTTTTTTTTAATCAAAACCGAACAAGTTCATCAGTGGTTGTATTATATCAAGCAGGGACACGTTTGTGTGCATTTTTGTTTTGTGATTTCACCGGAACAAACAAAGAGTCTCCGAAATGGATTGAAGCGCGCGTGCATGTGAAGACTGTGCGTGAGCCACAAGATGACACTGTAACCGCGCCACCGATCGCCACTTTGATCACTTGATTTAAAAAACGACGTATTTCAGTGCTAGATCGCCTCTTATTTAACAAACAAACGAAATTAGATGTTTTATTTATTTCTATTGGTACAGCCGTGCCGCCGTGAGAGGTTTTAAAAAGTGGTGGGGACAATATCGACCCTGGCAAAAAGTGATAGATGTGTCTATTAATTTGATTATTAGATTTGATTGTGCATTCTTCACATATGACTGACTTTGCTGTATGCAGGCAGCGATGTGATGATGCCTGATATGAACTTGGGTTGCTACATTAACTGAATGAATATATATATAGCCTATGCCACATTGATAGGTCACAGCCTACCCATGACAAGATGTCACCGCACGTTACTGACATAAGCACAGTTTCAGCAGCCGAAGCGGCAACGACTGCGCAAACCCGTAGTCAAGACTCAAGACTAGGAGATAATTGAGGATAATCATTTACCGACAGCACTGTTCTGTGAAGATCAGCCGGTTGCAAAACATACAACCCTAAAGACGTGCCTACATGGCCCATGAAGAGGCGAAAGACTTCGACGAGTGAGCTCACAGGTTAAGGGGGGTCTTTCCTCCTGAACGTGCGCTAGTGAAGTGCTCGGTTGATGGGTCTAGGGTCCAGTATCAGACAGAGTCCTCCATCCCTCTTGGGTACCACGAAATAGCGGCTGTGCACTTCCATTCTCAGAACGGGGCATTCTGAGGCAAAGTCAGTGACGGACTCACGGCAGACATGGGATGGTCTGCGTCTGGACTGAAGAGAATACCGGTTTTGAATTATCCCCATTAACCAAGGTGAAACGTCTGGAATAACTGTCCACGTGTCTAGAAAATGGCACCTTGCCGTATTAGTTCTATGGCCGTTGTTCCCAGTTTGTAGACTGTAGCCCTGCCACAGCCAGGCAGGGAACATTGGCACTCTCGTGTTTTTCCATCGGGAGGCCAATATAGGCACGGACTGCGACTCCGCGCTGCCCGGGGCAGGGCGAATGACACAGAGTTGAGTGTATGAGGAGGAAACGGCCCTTTGTGTGAAGGGATATGTGCTCTTATTGTGGAGCTCACACAAACATTGCAAATGTCGCCTACGGGAACAGAGGGGAAATGATGCAGAACACGAATATGGAGGAATATGGCCCGGGCCTCGTCGTCACCATCGTTTCTGGGTGGGAGAGGGCCCACCAGTGGCTCGCTGGCGGCAGTGGGCCTCGACCCCGTAATAGCAAAAACCCTCTTGCGTGCGCACCGGCAGGTCGGCGCCATCCACGCACATGGAGTCACGGTAGGTGTACTCGTAGGTGTGGGGCAGGTCTATGGGGCACCACAAATCCTGCAAAGGTTAGCCATCGGATGCGAGGAAGAAAAAGTAACTAGTCCTCAGGTGCAACTTCAACGATGACAGCGTGAAGAAAGAGATTCTGATACAATTATTGCGGCCATGCATTTTATACTGCCCGCGAGCCTGTTAGTATTTGCATACTTCGCGACAATTGGCCAGCCGTTCCAAGCTGGCGTCAGCCCATAAGATTTCAACAAAAGTGGAGAAGGGAGGAGATAGTTCCCGCAGGGTAGCTACGCAATGTAGAGTTATTGCTCTCGAAAGGGAACTGTGGATTTAAAACATTGTAACAGGAAGGTCAATCCATGTATAAGCCGTGTATAATGTTTTTTTTTTTAAATAAAGATTGCCCTTCTTACCCCTCTGTCTAATACAAATGGTCTTCCACCCCTTTGTCCTCTTGCTGACATTGCACCCCTAGAACAACAAAAACATGACTATGACAAAAACTATTAAACAATTAGATTAAACTACTATCTGTGCTATGGTAAGTTTACAGCTCTATTTCTATAAGTTTAATGTTATTTATAAGATGATTTCAATATTTTATGTCACAAAGCATAACTTAATGGGTTAATTGGAGTCTATTGTCTGTAGTTTATCAGATCACCAGATTGTATGCTTATTTCCTATGTATTGTTCTTTTGTATTCTGTACATCTGAAGTGTTCTGATATATTTGATACAATATGTATCAAAAGTTAATTGTCTAAGATGTTTATGCTCACAAAGGCTGTTTATTTGATCAAAAATACAGTAAAAACAGCAATATTGTGAAATAATTGCTTTCTATTGAAATATATATTAAAATGTATTTTATTCCTGTGATGGCAAATCTGAATTTTCAGCCTCATTACTCCAATCTTCAGTGTCAAATGATCATTCAGAAATCATTCTAATATGCTGAATTGGGGCTCAAAAACATCTTATATTATTATCAATGTTGAAAACAGTTGTGCTTCTTAATGTTTTTGTGGAAAGAGTGCTATTTTTTCAGGATTCTTTGATGAAGAGAAAGTCTCTACCTTACCCTCTTCAAGGTCTGAATTTTTTAGAGATAAGCTACAGCTGTATCATTTGAGCTTCTCTTTGAGGACAGAGAACCACTGACCATTTCAGCCTAGGCTGCATGGAATACATGTTCTATTACTTCTCTCTTCTGCATCTCTGGCTTTCAGTGCATATATTTAGGCAGATGTTATGGCTTCAAATAAATGACAGAGACCAAGAGTTGAGATTGGGCTATGGATTGTAAGACTATCATGATGAAAACCAGAGGACTAGTTCTCATCAATTACTGTGTACACCTACACCACTTCAGTAGACGCATATGTCATATATTTCATATTGTCCTGCTCACCGTTTAATTTTAAGAGAAAATAATAATAATAAATACTTATTATATAATCACTAGGCTTATATAATACTTTAGCAATATATTATTTAAATTTATTACTGCTCAGACTGAAATTCTTGCATTTTATTGGTATGAATAAGCTTGGATATTACCCCATCAAGAGCCCCATCCTCAGTAAATATGTATGATACTGTATTATTTTTATGGTATAAAACTATTATTGATATTTTCTTTTGATAATGAAATAATTTTTTTAATTCAGATTCAGATTTTAAAGGCACAGTATGTAAGTTTCACTGCTAGAGATCGCTTATTCAAAACAATAAAAAAGCAATCTGAAGGGAATCAGTTCATGGGTGGGCTAATGTATTTAATGTTTTATTAACGTTACTGAAGTGAATGAATGAATGAGGCATTTATATAGCGCTTTCATATGTACTACTGTACACCCAAAGTGCTTTACAATCATATCAGGGGATCTCTCCTCAACCACCACCAGTGTGTGCAGCATCACCTTGGATGATGTGACGGCAGCAACAGAACAACGGCGTCAGTGCGCTCACCACACACCAGCTATTTACTTAGAACTTAGAACTTATTCCTGCCCATGCTGTCTAGCAAATAAGGCAACGAGAGCTCTCCACTGCACACTATCAGACACACGGTCCTCTGCTTCCTCCCAGCTGATGCCGAGTCGCTTCAAGTCGTCTTTGAACGTGGACCTCCAGTTGGTCTTAGGTCGTTCACGTCCAAGCTTGGCATCTGCCGGTTCCCAAAACATGGCACAGCTCGTAATCCGGTGTCGGTCCATTCGCAGAACATGGCATGCCAATTGTAGTCTCCGTTCGGAGATGATGATGCTCAGTCTGCGCATTTTACTCCGTCGGAGGACTTCCCCGTTGGTGATGTGGTCTAGATAACTAATTCCAAGGATAGGCCTATGCCGTAGACACCGCTGATGAAGTCAACCTTACGGGTGACGGGCACTGTGTCCTTCCATGTCTCGCTGCCATATGTGACAGTAGGCAGGACGATAGTTGTGTACAGACGCAGTTTGATGGTCAGGCTGATGGTACTCGATGTCCAGATGGGCAGCAGGCGGGCAGGGCCGAAAGCCCCGAGACACTTTTTTTTTTAGATTTATTTTTTTAGATTTTTGCCTTTATTATGATAGGACAGTATAAAGTGGACAGGAAGCGATGTGGGAGAGAGAGAGAGAGGCGGATGGGATCGGGAAAGGTCCACGAGCCAGGACTAAAGTTCGGGTACTAGCGTAATGGAGCTACATGTCGGCAGGCTGCCCACGAGGCCATCGGCGCCGACAAGCCAAGGACATTTGACGTCGCTGTTTTAATTATGCTAATATGCCGCAATTGGCCACTTCCACTCCTTTCGTTTTGTTATTTATGCATATTTTACAATTAAAGTTATGTTTAATGTTCATCTCCTTCTTTCCTTAACTTTCTTACAGTAATTCTTAATCACTTACATTCACATTATCTTATTTCATTCTAATGAACCACCCTTAAGTGCTGAATTCAGTACTACTCATACAGGTTACTTTATATGACAAATTAAAATTGTGAGGTAACACAGCGCTGTTTTACTTTGTCAAAACAATCATACTAAAAATACATTTGAGTGAGTTGAGAGTTATGTTATAATGTTACTCCGTGTGTTTATTCGGTGGCACCTATGAGACACTTGTTGCACATTGCAGTAATCTAGATCGATAATAGAATATCATATTAATAAAAGCTGGATGACTTGAGTTGCGTTTTAAAACATTGTGTGGTATATAAAATGCTGTATTGCTGTAACTACAAATAAAGCTCTTTCTGATTATGCTATGTTAGCCACTTGACAAAATAATGTTGCCTGATTTACTTTTTGGGTACAAACATGTTACTCGCGGTAAATCAAGAAATTCAAACAATAAGCCTAACCATGTTGAGCTATATAACAAATGATTTGGTTTCTGTCGATAAAGGTACCCTATCCAAACAGTTGCTCTCCTGTCTAATAAAACACATAATATATTAAAGCTTCTTTGGCGTTCTTACGGAAATCGAGGTTAACGTGGATATAACGTCATTGACGGGCTATACAATGACACAGGCCATTACACTAGTTAAAATAGCTGATTATCTGGATTTAAACATTGTAGTTAACATTTGGGATAATGTAAGTACACAAGTCAACTAAATATATAACATTGTTCTAGTGGTTTTTGGATATGTTAATCCAAAAATCTTACATATTGTGCCTTTAAGATTATAAAGTTGAAACAGAGAAGAGAGTGTAGAACCTGCTCAGTCCGCCTCCTCTTCCTCTACCTCTTCCTCGTCCTCTGAATGTCCCCCTCGATGTGAATGTGGTCTGATCAAACTGTCCATCGGTCTATGGCACAGAGAGAGTAATCACAGTAGCCTTGTAATCTTTGAAAGAAATCTTATTAAGATATGACACGGGTTATTCAACCACTGATTTAAATTACTTAACTCTATTTTAGCCATAGAAACAATAAGACCGCTCATACCGTGGTAGCGGCAGCGACTCTGTTTAGTGAACCCCCTCTCAACACCATTTCCCTCCCGGATCCCCTTTGTCTCCTCAAACCTCTCAACCCGCCAGGACCTGTGGGACAAACCTCTATTAGAAACCTGTTAAACAAGCGTTTATACAGTTCATTTGAAGCATTTTTTGCAGATCTGGCCAGGCAGAAGTCATATGCCAATTGTCCAAATGTGTCAGCTGTCACTAATTGAAGTGTAAGACAGTCAAGTATCAAATGCTTGCCTTGGTACTGCTGCTCTCCTCGCCTGAGTCCCCTCTGCTGCTGCTGTGGAACCTGGTTGAGTTTCTTCAAGACGTTGTTCCTGTTAGAAGCACGTTTACTTTTAGCTCTGTTCACCTTCTGCTCTTTCTTATTCAGCTTTATAATGTCATCTGTGAAAACAAAAGGAACAAAGGGTTACACCTCTGGTTTACTAAAAAAGCAAACATATTCAAATTAAAGATAAATGATTAGATACAATTAGATACAATTTGGATATAATTCTTGTTTGAGCTAAATAGGAAGATAATTAGGTAAATACAGCATGCAATATAGGCCCCGTTATGTTTTTATTTACTTGTATATCTCATGAGTGGGTGAATTTCGCTATGGCAGATACATCTTCTAACAACACAGCAACTACTTTATACTAATAATAATACACTATTAGGTGTCTTGGTGTTTTGCAGATATGTTTTGCCTCGGTATCAGTGTATTATAAATTGAGAACTGAATTTGGTTTTACCTAGCCCTTGAATAGAAAATAGTCTACTCAAGGACGCTGGTTTTACCTAACCAAATGCAACGACAAAAGATTTAAAAGGATCAGCTCTTCAGGTTTGTTGAGTAGCCTAAACAATAAGGGTCTAAATTACAATGGTTGACTGACCGGTGCTACTGTCTGTGCTAGTCATTTACTGTGGCTGGATGAACGTTTTATTTGACTTACAGCCTACTTTAAATGTTACTTCTTTTTAGTCATTCACATATCATTACAGTCATTTATTTTAATGCTAAAGTCAAGGCAAATGAATTGAGCACGAGCACGCTGGTTCGTTTGACAGCTGTTGAATGCATGTGACAGCTGGCCACTGTTCCTCTACAACACGTCCACACAGAAGTGAAACCGACGGATCCTGCTGCCAACTCATCCAAATCACAATGTCTCGCATCGCAATTACTTACCTAATGACAAGTCGATTTTGTCCGAGCTTGAAGTGTGAGACTCCTGCATTTGCTCTGTATTCTCCATCTGTACCTCATTCTCCCCCATTTCGTCTTCCAGTGTTTTTGCGCACGCAAAAGTTTCACAAGCCTCGCGTGTCCGTGTTTCTGACGGCTCGAAAACACTTATTTATTCTCGGTAACTTCCAAACGTAGCCTATGTCAAAACACAGAAACGCCAATGACGAGACGGACTATGAAATTTTTCAAATCAACCCGGTTTCAAGGCGTTTTTCTTGTGTTTATGTGTGTCGATCGAGTGAAAGAGAGCCGGAGTCCAGCCCAGCAGCACGTTGAATAGGAGGAGTGACAATATGTGACAAGAGCCCTTAAAATAGCGCAATGCCTAATCCTGGTATGGTCTTTCCAAGGTGCTTTGCAACTAGCAGCAGGAACCCTCCTCCATGTTTATGTTATCACAGACAAAAAAAAAAAAAATCTAAATAAAACCGTTGTTTCTCCTCAGTAGGCTATTTAAACACTGTACATGTACTAAAACAATGACAAAATACGACTTTAGAAGAAAAGCATTCAACAGGCTATTTATTTTCTACAGACTGTTAGCCTATGTATTTATATTTTATTTTTGATTATTCAATGTAGGCTATCCCCTTAATTTTTTCCCTTCTAAATAAAACAACAGTTGTTTCCCCTCAGTAGGCTAGCTATTATAGAATTATTATAAACACTTCAGAACAGTAAATCATTTTATATTATCATAATTATTTAAATTCATGTGTGCTCGTAATCTTTCATCAAAATACTTCACCCTCTTACAGCAACATCTTCTCTGATGATGTGTTTAGGCTACTGGTGCAAGGGCGGGACAACGTCACTCGTTTGAAAGTTTTTGTTTTAAAAGATTGACAATTAGATTCAGGGGAGGTAGCCTAGATTGAATAATCAATGTCGAATTATTCAATCTACATTGAATTATTCAATTGAATAATTCAATAGCCTGTTGGATGCTTTTCTTCTAAATTCGTATTTTGTCATTGTTTTGGAGCACACTAAAAGTAAGACTAACATATGTAGGCTAATTGTCATTCTTTTAAAACAAAAAAAAAAATCAAATGAGTGACGATCGTCCAGCCAGTAATATACTAAAAGCCAAAAACTTCAATTTTGATTTCATGTGGATTTTAAGGTTTATGGAGTCAGTAACACCACCCTTATGGTGCAAGGATTTTCTTCATTCAGCCGCCAGGGGTCGCCTTTGAGCTCGGGGCACGCGTGGCCCGTTCTCTGTACGCCACTACCGCAACCGTACCAAGGAGTATACGTAAGACACGCCCTAAAAGCCATTGACATAATAAATACATAGACGCCCTATTGGCCGCTTTGGAGCGTTGCTGCGATACGTCAACGTGTCCGCCATTTTGCGGAGGGCAAGACTGCGCTGTGAACAAATGCAAGTAAACGGGTGAGCTGCGGTTTTCCTGGATAAAAACAATAATAACGTTTACATTTATCAGCCGATTTCAGTGGTTTGCACGTGGTGTACGTTACTAGTACTAGTTAAATAATTACCAAATACAACCAGAAAAAAAATTCAGTCTTGTTTGTGAAAGGCAATTCCCCGAGACCTGTTTTCAATTGTGTGGCGACTTGTACAGCCCCAAGCAGCGCACGAAACAGGCATTTCTCTCAATTCCCATTATGAGAGATATGGGCAAGTTGCCCTCCTTGATATGGCGGCGCCGTTGACGTACGCTCCAGCAGCCAATAGGGTGTCTATGTATGTATTATGTCTATGCTAAAAGCAGTCATTAATCCTTTATTTCACATCTTTTCACTCTATAATTATCTGAGAGATTAAAAAAAACGACTTTATGACTTAATTATAACAAAGCTTTTGAAAGTGCTGTAACCTACACATTCTTCTCGTATTACATAATTATTCCCGATGACAAAATACATACTGCTCTAATTTTGAAAAACAAAAACATGAATGGTTTCTCTTGATCATCATCCTTATACATGCCGTAAGAGCTGTGCCAAATCCTCCGCCCCTTTCCAGTAGTAGCCCTTCCTCTCCCCTCACCACCCCACCTCCGTCGGCGTCATCTGCGCATGCGCGGCACTCCAGGCAGCCCCTATTATTATTGTCAGAATAATTTCACTTATGAAAATGGCGGCGAGTCAGGGAGCTGTGGGACCTGCGGCGGCTCTCCAGAGCCAGCATTATCTGAACGTCGCGCACTGGAGCCCGAGCGGGATTCAACAGCAGCAGCAGCAGCAGCAGCAACACCCGCTGCACACCGCCCGCAGTCTGGAGCGCGCACTGGAAGATGCCGTCTGCTCCGGGATGCTCAACATCAGCGGAAGAAAACTGCGTGAATACCCGGGGCTCAACTACGATCTGACCGACACTACACAAGCAGGTGGGTCCCGCAGATGTGGGCTAATCTCCCTTCGTGCTCCACTGACCCGATTCTCACGATTCATGTTTTAGGAGGACAACAAAAAGACATTTAGAGCGTGGGTGCCTTTTTGGTGCATTTGCGCGGTGTGTCAATGGGCGTTTGTGTGTTCACTTTAATAGCCAGTGCACATGGTGCTTGTACAAGGGAAACCGTTAGTATTAACCGTTATGTTTATCGTAGCTGTGCGGTGACATGAGATTAGAAAAACTGTCTATGACACTGGCGTCTCTAGCCTACTAGACTCTACTCTAGCTACTGTTTTGGTTTCACATCCCATTTCCCCCCAGATCATATTCCACGAATAAATGCAACTAGAGAGAGCACTTCAGCTGGAACGAAAGGAGACAATCTTCCTTAACCTTTGCTCCAGTAATCCAGCAAGTTTTAACATGCAAACCCGCAGAAACCACACGGCACCCTATTTATACTGCGAACACGCGACAAAACTAGAATGTTTCCTTTATATTTGACGAAGCAGTTTTATTTATCATTACGGGAACAGCTTATTTAGTGGATGTGGCGTTAAAGGATGGTAAAAAAAACCGTCGGTAAATGCAGATAGAGGCTGTAGTGCCAGACAAAAGATGCTGCCCTTCGTCTCTATAATCCATCGCGCCTTTCTTCATCCTCTCAACGTGCAAGCAGCTATGGATGTAATTTAAACACACATTTTATTTTCAACTAATGTTTAGTATTATGATTTAGATGTTTGTATTAGTATTAAGAGCTATTGTTGATCTTAATAATCTCGGGTCTGGCAATTCAGACTCTTTTGGGTACTATGGCTGCACTATTATAAATATTGCAGTATAAAATGGATTAGCTACATTATTGTTTCTAGAGATGAGGCTAGAAATTAAATGGCTGCATCTCTTTCGGAAGTGTCTGTGGTCTGTAATGGTAGTCTTGCCGCAGCAAACAGCCATTCAGATGTGAAGCAGACAGTGGGAGGAGGGACACTAATCCATTCATTCATGCACACCTTACACACAGCATCATGTCTACACTCCCATTCAACTGTATCGAGTTACACTAGTGGATAGGCCTTTTGTGATTATTTGGCTGTCTCAAAACCATTTCAGCTGTATGAAGGGTCGTTTGTTTATATCAAGCCCTATGTTTTGATTCTCTCTCACACACGGCTTGTTGGCCGAAAGAAGCCTGTGTCCGTTGTAGATAACACTAGACGTTCACTGGTTTCCCTGTTACTGTCAGGGTCATACTGTCAGCATACATATTGCGTTTGTTGATAGTACAGTGCTGCTTGTGTGCACTTTAGTTTGTGTGCATGATTTCTATGGATGTGTTCGAAAGAGGAAATAGTTGGATGTGCACCAGACTGTCCTCTATTAGAGGAAGTGACTTTATCGCTGACTCAACTGGAAATGTATGACTGCATAAAGAGAAGAGAATCCTCGTCTTGAAATCTGTGTTCACTTTTGTGAGAATGAGATTGCTTGTGTGCTTGTTAGTTTCTGTGTGTTTGACAGTTTGAGTAGGCTTGAGTAAATGGTAGCATGTGCGTACTAGTGTGGGTCTGTTTCAATGGCTTTAGTGACCTAATTGGCAGTCCTTATTGTCTGTTTGACCACAAACTTAACACTGGAGTATGAAGATACCCCCAAGTCTCTGATGTTAAAGTGTGATAAAGATGAAGAATTCCTTCTCTTTGTCTTTCTTGCCTTAATTTTTCCCACCAGTTTTCCCCTTTGAAGGGAGCTGTTTATGACATTAGTCAAGAAGTTAGCTGCATATATCTTTTTGTTGTCATTTGTGTCTTCATCGATAAACTGGATCACATTTCTGTGAATATGCATGGTCCACATGTTTACATGTCCCAATTCAGTACATTGCAATGCGATCTCATTCAATTTGATATCAGTTTTAATCCTTCTTGCGCAGTTTGCTTTACTATTGTCCAGTACTGGAGTTCACAGTGGCTAAATGTGTAATCTCCCACCATTGTCTTGCAAAAACCTTATGTCTGCTTTATGCTTTAAATTCTGAAGAAGTGAGTATTCCATTAACAGTATAAAGGGCTAGGCTACGTCTTAGTGCTCAATTCCGATTTATTGCTCTGATCCGAGCGCGGCACGCAGTCAAGTCACCTTAATTTATATAGCGCTTTTTACAAGACAGATTGTTTCAAAGCAGCTTTACAGAGATAACAGGAAAATAATGCAACAAAGTTTGTTTCCAGAAGAAAGTAGCGTCACAGTCCAGCTTAAGTAAGCTCAGTGATATTTAATTTTTGTTGTAAAAAAAGTGTATATATATAAAGGTATAATAATATATATAGTTGCCAGTGGCGGGCCGTCAGGGCCAGCAAGGCCTTCTCTCATGGCCTAAACACTGTCAGATTCACTGACTTGCACTGTAATATAGTTTTTCCATGAAGGAGTTTTAAATTATTCCCAATAGTCCATTCTCTTAATTTCATAGCTTTTCTCTTGGTTGTGCTGCTTCTAGTAGTTTATGTATATGTTAGAGCTTTTATCCAATCATATTTCAGCCGTTATGTGTTGCCAGGGTCAAAGAATTCTGCCTTGAGGCCTTCAGAATCGATAGTGCGGGCGCCTGTAGCTTAAAATGAATGGCAATGAATCTGTTGCTTTAACCAATCAGATAATCAGTCAGATTTAATCAGCCAATCAGTTTTTGATTTGACTGCACCGGGCCATCTAGCAGCCGTACAATAACGTTGGCATTTACACGTCCATTGATTGGATGTTTAGAGCGCGTACTGTTACTGGTAGTCAGAGCTAGCTAACCGCATCTGTGGCGAACTGCATAAACTAAAATATATTCTTGTAGATTTTTTTCAACCCACAAATTAATGTTTTTTTCCCCCCTCGACCCCCCAGCAGGTTCAAACACCGGACAAAAAAATCCTTATTCAGCCTGAGCTTAACGCAGAGTCACGGAAGTCTATTCGATCTGTCCGGGTAAAAACAGAACTGACTAATGTAACGTTATGCCACTAATGGTTTTGAAGGCAAAAGTCCCGCTGATCTCATTGATTTCCTTCAAAAATCTGTGTCAGAGAATGGGTCACTGTGGCGAACAGGACGGCCGAGGGACGTGAGAGAACGGCGCGAGGCCGGTGGTGCGATTGCTAATGAGCAACACCTGTGAAGCACACCGGTCTCGCATCTCTCACGGAGGAGCGGAAGCATAAAGGAGGAGCGACGACGTTGATGATCGAGAGAGGAACAGGCCTTTATTTTAGTTATATTTATTTTCGGTAGCCAGCAGTCGTCCGCGAGGGGCTGCTGGCGGTATTTTCATTCGTTTGTTTTATTTTAAATAAATTATATTTTTATTGTTCGCCGGTTCCCGCCTCCTTCTTCCCTGAACATTGCTACACTGGTGCCGAAACCCGGGAAGAGGGAGGAACGCGCTGTCAGAGAGTCCTCGCCGGTGTGGGGAATCCGCGGTGCCATCGAGCATGGTGCGCGAGTCGCCGCCGCTCGCCGTGGGCCGGAGCCTGCTGCCATCCGCCGAGCGAGGGGAGGAGCAGGGAGCGGGGGACTCGCGGCCACGGACGCTCGAGGCGGTGCGCTGGAGTGAGTTGCCGGTGGGACGGTCGAGCTCGCTGCCGGCCGCCTGGGTATTGGAGGGGCGGCTGCCATCCGGGAGGGAGAGGAGGAGTCGCCGCCGCTCGCCGTGGGCCGGAGCCTGCTGCCGTCCACCAGTGAAGGGGAGGAGCAGGGAGCGGGGGACTCCTGCCGTCTGCCCAAGGCACCCGAGGAGCCGTCGCCGTCCACCGGGCGGCGGAGGAGCGTCGAGCCGTCCACCGAGGGCTACCCAGCGTCACCGCCAGGCACCGCGGAGGAGATCGCCAGCTGGTGGGGGACCAGATGGCAGCGCGTTGTGGGAACCGGACCAATTTTTTTTTTTCCTCTCTCCCCTCTCTCGATCTGTCGCTCCTCATGCTTCCGTCTCCGTTTCCCTCGGTTTGTCTGTCCATACTCCCCAGGGATCGCCGCCGCCGGGGGGGGGGAGTAGGCACAGCCTCGTGGGTACCCCCCGGCCTGTGAGGGGCGATGGGGGTATGTGGCGAACAGGACGGCCGAGGGACGTGAGAGAACGGCGCGAGGCCGGTGGTGCGATTGCTAATGAGCAACACCTGTGAAGCACACCGGTCTCGCATCTCTCACGGAGGAGCGGAAGCATAAAGGAGGAGCGACGACGTTGATGATCGAGAGAGGAACAGGCCTGTATTTTAGTTGTGTTTTGTTTTTGTATTTTACTTTAGTTATATTTATTTTCGGTAGCCAGCAGTCGTCCGCGAGGGGCTGCTGGCGGTATTTTCGTTTGTTTGTTTTATTTGAAATAAATTATATATTGATTGTTCGCCGGTTCCCGCCTCCTTCTTCCCTGAACATTGCTACAGTCACCTTTACATATCTTCATGTTTTGCTGTGACTGCCCCTGTGTCCACTGCTTCTGTCGAGCAGACATTCTCAGCCCTAAAGCGAATTAAAACTTATGCCAGAAATATGACGGGGCTCGACTTTCAGCATTAGCCTCGATAGAAAAGACTTATTGTTTGAACTGAAACGCACAGATAACCTGAACAAAAGTAATTGAACTCTTCTTGAGGAAAGAAATAATAGATTTTGTGTAAAAATAATCTGTAGGTTTGGTGAGTATAATGCTTTTTTTGCCCGTTTTTTCCGTGTTGAATATGATTTTCTTCTTCATTTTCCTTTAAAATTTATGATTGAAACTTTCGGCCAACTTTTCAAACATTCATTCTATTGTAAAGTCTGAAAATGGACTATTGTAAAGTATTGATGAGGCCTACAGGGGAGAGTCTCTGACACAATCTCTGCTGACACTTCAAAGAAAAACAGATCTGAGTCACATGTGAGCAACAATAACAAAAAACAGCCTCATTGCAGTGGTGAGGTTTGAAAGAGTAGCTGATGAAGTGTGTTCAAACTTCAAAGTTCATGTACGTACACTCGTTTCTAAACCCATATCTGAGCAACTGAACGAGAATCTTTATGTGACAAAGACTGGCTTGATGTGAGATGGTTGGGTTTATTTAAGAAAAAGAAAAGCTCAGATTTTTCTCTACTTTTGGCTAATCAAGGTGTTTGTCAGAGAGAATGACCAATAAACTTTGTTTTTTTCCCCTATGAATTATCTTCGTCTATAAGTAAAGTACAAGTGGCATTTATTAATGATAATGGAAAATTAAGAAAAAATAAAATGCTGACTGTTAATAAATATTTCTTTTTTTCTCTTAATATCATCAGACTTTTATCTTGCTGTATATGCACTATAGAATATTCATGTGCAAAGTTGCCTTTTATGGAAATGACTTACATTAAGGCAGTTTGTGGTCATGCATGTATTAATTATGTATGTGCCTATTTGTTGTAGGGATCCTTTTTGGATCTCTGTATTAAAGGCTGATGCAGATGTAGCCTTTGCTTATGCTAGTCTTATTTAGATTTGTAAAAACCTAAGTTCATTCATATGGGTTCCTGTATGTGTGCGTGTCCAAAACATTTCTTATGAAAAAACGGTGTTGTTAAATGCATAGTTTATTCTTAGCGTGCTGTATCTTTTTTCTGGGCATGAGCAATGCTCAATTCACAAATTAATCACTCTTTTGAGTCGATTCTTTTCAAAGACTTCATCAAACAAATTGGCAGATCTGTCTAAATCGGTTCGCGAATCAGTTTGAATGATTTGTTCAGTTTCTTGCACGCACTGAATCGTCTGAAGCGCTTTCAATTCGCACTCGACTCGGAGTTGTAAGAGGAAGATTTAAGAACATCAAGAAGAGCGTTGGATGGAGTGGCCGTGGACCTACAGTACTGTCTTGAAAGCAACTCTGCAAATGCATCATATTTTTGCCAGCGATGAAGATCTTTATTAGTTGAACATCTTTGTAAGCTGTCTGCGAATGAATGATTCCACAGGACGATATACATTCGATTTCATTTTATTCCATTCAGGTACATTTTACAACCAAACAGATTATTACGCCACAATAACACTACTACAAAATATGACATTACCCCTTTTTTTGGACATATACATTAATTTATACATTAAATAAGCTACCATTGTCCAGTTTATGATAAGAACACCCGCCATTCTGCGGTAATGTGTGTGTATTGCTCAGTGGCGTGCGAACTCGACTTGAAAACGAATGCCTTTGCCTGCCTTAGACACTGTTAACCAGTTTAAACATGCTTGCAGAAATATACATTTGAATACATTTTGGATAACAGACAGAAGAAGATCCGTCGATGTGCATTTGATCGTTGTTTGTGTTCAGATGTTCTGTAGCAGTCATGAGCACCAGAACATGTGAAGAGTTTTAACTCTTCTATGTCAATGGTTCCCTTTACATGCTTTGAATGCAAAACTCTGCAGAGTCACTTTATTTCGACATTGTCTAATAATCCAAATCTAGTTGTATAAGTTACTATTATACAAACCAAAGGACAGGCAATGGGTTTCATGCTGCACATATAATATACAGATACATAAATAATGCTTGTCTCTTCTTTTTGTTGTTACAAAGATCTATTTATGATAATAATAGTCATTTAAATTAAAAATATCTAAATAATATCAGAATGGCTCTAACTAAAACAGGAGGGTCTTCTCAAAACATCAAGATAATACATTCTTTCTCTTAAGGAGACCACTTTAGTCTAACTGGAAAGTAAGGCTTTAACAATGAAATGGTCCCTTAAACTATTGGTTCCAAAGACCCTTATGTTTTAACACATGTTGAAGACCTTTCTCAAACAAAACGAGCCCATATTTCATTTCTGGAAGCCGGTCTAAATGAGCAAGCACTGTCACTGCATTCCTGGCATGGGCCAGACCCTTCAGTCACCTCTCAGATATTTAATACAGACATTAGAGAATACGTGAAAAGAACATTTCAGTAATCACACTGGTAACTTCTATAACAAAGTAAAATCTCATAAGCCTAGAGAAGTCATTCACACGTGATATTTAGAAGGAAAAAATATTTATTAATACCTTGATTATAATCACTCATTAGAAATACATTGAAGCAGCAGTGGATTCCAGAATCCACCCCTTCAGCAGTATTACAACTGTATGTTGAGGCTGTATATTTGAATTAGTCTAATTATTTATGCGATGCAGTTAATTGTTGTTTTTCAGTCTTCAATGTCACATTTTATAAACATTAAAAGTTGCAGTTATTAATTGTTCATGATTAAAAGTTTTTGAAAAATATTAATAAAATGTCATGAGTCCATATTTATCCTGCTAAAAAAGTCAGAAATGTCAGAAATTCTGTGAAAAGGGTCCATATTTGCACACAAAGCAACAGGAAGTCCCAAGTCTGTTTATAGCTGTGGCAGAGAGTTGAATGCATTTTTTAGTGTCTGTCTCTTTAGGGTAATCTGAGCACCAAGAACACTGCAGTCCTTCTTCCTCTAAGCATGCTATAGTTCTCTGTAGATCAGTATTGAAATCAAAGAACTAAAAGTGTTTCCAAGGACCGATCTCTTGAATGGTCAGACACAAACTGGTTTGATATCACAATGACTCATGAAGTTGAATTGCTCAGCGAATATCTGAGATTGTGTCCATAACACTAAGTTTTTGTTTTGTTTTGCAAACAGACGTCAAAGTGACTTGGATTTATTTATTTTGAAGCGAGACAGACAAAAGGTGTTTCCAGGAACTAAATTCAGACTTTTTAAATAGCTTGTGTCTGAATTAATGAATGACTCTTGTTGTGGAATTGTCATGGGTTCAAAGAAATTCATTGGATATGTTTTGGAGGAAACTGTACTGTCCCGCATGACGCATCTTGATTTATTTACAGTATCTATTGCCTATATTACCCCGTATAGATTTTACTATGTATTGTTGAGCCCTGCCTATCCCCTTCAGAGTACACATTATAGCCCTTAAATTATTTAATTTTTTTCTTCTGTTGGCCTATAGGTTACTCACTTACCCTTCCATCACTTTTTTTCTGACCTGACTGCATGAAATAGTGTTATTTTATATTGTCTTTATATTAATATTGTTGTATTAATTGATATTCATTTTTATAATATATTTTTTAATTTACAGCAAATCATGTTTATACTTTTTGTGATTTTATTTTATTGCATATCACAAATAACACATAACAATTAACTATACATTACCAGCGTTTCCAGAGGTGAATTAAAAAAAAAAGAAGACAAGGGGCACAAAGACAACAGAAAGCACATAAGTAGGCTACCAATACACACCTTAGAATTACAGATTTGTTTCCACATTTTTTCTTTAATTTGTTTTTTTTTAATTAATTATTAATGCATAAACACACCTTTACCGGTTTAACCTTTACATATAGGCTAAACTATATTTGTTATATATGTTACCCAATACTCAGCTAAGCCCCTTTCACACAGAGATTCCGGAAAATACACGTATACAGTGACCCAGGATTTGACCCGGGTTCGTTTGATTTTGGTTCATTCACACTGCCAGTGATTTTCCGGAATTAGAGAGTGCGTTCACACACATCCCGTAAAGACACGTGAGATCGCTGTGACATGTAATGTCTCAGCAGCGTCTTAAGTTTGCGTCTTTTAAGATTTCTCTCTCGAGAAACCATGCTTGTGCATTATTTTTTCTCTGATTCGATCATAAACTGGCGCATTACGTACAGTTTCATCCCGGCTTCAGTGTCATCGTTATGACACAGCATTAATTACGGCTTTTGTTCACACAGGGCGCGTTCCGGGACTGAACACGGCAATGTTACTAGGTCCCCAACCTGGCATTGATCCCGGCATCAATCCCGGGTCGAGTTTTCGTTCACACAGAAGGCGTTCCGTTCTGGCAATTTCCCGGTATCAACGCGCTGTGTGAAAGGGGTTCTAGAGAAAGAGAATGTCGTAGCTGAGAATGTTGGTGACATTTAAATCAGTGGAATTACCAAAAACAATGTTCAAAGGTTGTATCAAGTCATAAAAATGCATGGGGCAAGTGACAGCACCGTCACAGTCTGTTTCATTGAGCTCTGCTATTCAGCGTTATTAGATTTTAAGATGAACTATGTAACTTCATTTTGCTGGTGTTGCTTGAGTTTCCTTGCATGTCCTCCTATGTAGTCTACACTCTGGTCTTGAGATCTTGTGACAGTAGGCAGGAGACCTCTCTGCCCTTCACAGATCAACACACACACACACACAGAGCACAGCACTCTCCAGAGACTGAGGTAATTACACATGATCTGACATGCCTGTCCCATCTGTAAGGTGTCAACTTCAAACCCTTGTGCGCAGTATCATGGTTCGGGCAGCACATCACAGTGTGGTGAAGCTTTGCAGCACTAAGAAAAAATACTTCTAGGGAGTATGCATTGAAAAGTTAATAAACTAACAGATAGATCAGTGAAGAGGGATGAATGCACTCAGTGCAGTCAACATTGAGAAATACATCTAAAACAAAATTGGGCTAATTTAGGGTTTAAAATGAAGTGAAACTGATGATAAATAAGTCAGCTCTTCCCACTTTCTGAAGGTAGATCTCAGGTCTCTGATACTGTAGCTTTATTAAACACTCATTCTGAGCTCTAGGCCTTGGCTTTTTTAAAATGTTAATCAGATTTTTCTGTTTACGGTTTGTTAAATCTGTCAGGTATTTATTTTTTAAACCTGATAAGCAAAAAACCTATACAACGACATCAATTTATTTTTACTAATGTGATACAAACCACATATGTGCTGTTGTGCTGTGAAATCTTTATTTTGGAATATGTTTCAGTGTGAACAGTCAGATCGGATTTCATCCAATTTTTGTCTTTCAGGACATTTGTAGCTTCAAACAAACTGCAGCTGTGTTAGCATATCACTCATTTTCTCTCATTCTTTTTTCTGTGTGACAATCACTATGTAGTGAATAGTGAATGAGTAAAGGAGTCAGCAGTTTTAAGCAAATACATATGCACGCATACATAAAATGTTGCTTATATATTTCACGCTGACACGCTCCTTGTAAGTTTATCATCTTAGTGAGATGTCATAATATGAGCAGAGGAAAAATGTCTCAAGTTTTTTTCCACACTGACACCTACTTTCAGTATAAAAATGTCTCCTGGCGTTGTGCTGACATTTGTCATTACTGTAGCAAGCGTTGTAGATACACCGTATATTGACTGCGCTGTTTGTACAAGCGATCCAATTTCATCACTCGAGTTAGTTTCATGCTGTTCTTATACACACCACCTCCTGAGATATAGTGTTTATGAGCTGTATATTTAAAGTTTGGTTTTCAAGTCTTAAACACCAAAATGGAGTGTCTTATTAGACAGAGAAATGTTGACATTATTTTTGAGAGATTGTTCTGGCATGTAAGAGCAGTGTTTGCTGTGTTTCTGAGCTCTCACTTTGTCCTGTAATACTGAACCTAGAGTATAAAGCCCTATTCGCACGGGATAAGTATTATCTGGTGACATCTAGTCATTTGTAATAATTGCGGAGGTTGTCTGTGTTCTTAATCCCGTGCGAATCGGCCATGTCTGTAATTTGTAAAGTAAAAATTCCCCCGCAAATGACCTACCATATTTCGCCGAACACCGACGTCCTGAGGTAATATTAGTCCTGTGCGAATCGGCATCTCTGTGATTTGGCGGGATCGTATGTAATATTTTCAAGGTTTTTGTTTCATGCGCACCTTTTTATCCATCTTTCACGAAGAATGGAGGCTGCATTGGAGTGTTTTGATTAGTATTTTGGGTGCTGGGTCATGTCGCTAGCACCAACTACACAATTTGCAGAAAGAGAAAGCTGAAAATCATCAGAAGAGCAAAAACAAAAAGAATGATTAGAAGATGAATGACATGTATAGCAGTATCCGGTAAGGAACATTATTCTGTTTTTGATATATCATACAGCTAGACCTATAATAACGGCAAGACTTTTCCAAGCAATAGCCTATTGACGTAATATCCGGGAGATAAGTCAGTAAATTTGAGTAAAATCACAGGTTTCACTTATCCCGTGCGAATGCGCCACACGACCGACACAAACTCTTTTTCAGGTTGCCTTTTTGCTTTTTTAAATTGAACAAAATATAATTATTGGTAACACTTTATTTCGATTGTTCACTTTAGACTATACTATAAGTAACTTTGCATCTGCATGTCAACTAGTAGTCATTAGAGTTGTAGACTGTCTGCTTAATATCTGCTAATACTTTATTTTGACAGACATTCAACTGACTGTACACTGTTAGACATTTCAAAAGGGTATTAGTGGCAACACTGTTGCCAAGAGAAGTTACTGTAATTAAGATTTACTGTGCTATAACCGTATTTCAGTTTTACAGTAACTACATGGTACTAATATTATGTAACAGTGCAATTACTGTAAAAAGAAATCAGTACACTGTCATTAATTTGTATTGAATATTAAGTCGATTGTATCCTTTTTGTATAGAATAAAAGTCTACACAAGTACTACTGACATTCAATTCAAACAAACACAATTATTACAAAATATAAAAAACATAATTTTTGCTTAAATTGTCCCTATTATGCTATTATAAAAGTTTCCTTAAGTCTCCTACAACAGGTTTACATGCATCAAAGGTCAAAAAACAACATTTTCTCATTATATACATTGCACATCACCTCATTTCTCAAAGACTTCAAAGATTCACTCTCTCTAAACCCCTCATTTCCGTGAGCCTACTCTGCTCTGATTGGTCAACTGATTATATTTCTAAATTATTGCGGAGCACATGTGGTAACTGTGTCGATAACAGCGCATACGTTAGCCGAGCAGCACTAACGTCAATGACGGATGTAACATTAAAGTTTGTCAAACAAATCTACAAAGCTCCATCCTTTATCATTACTCAAAGTAGTAAAAACGACAGACAATCTGCATTAATTGACATAGATTTAGGCAGTAGTGCCCCACAGCTGATTAGCAGAAGTATTTAAGTAAGACAGTAATAACTGGAGTTAGCCGGATGACCTACACAATATAAAACCTAAGATTACGTATTTTAAACACCCAGCAGAAAAATGTTTCATTAATTATACTTGCAGGTTGTGATTCAGAGGAGCAAGTTGGTCCAAATAAAGTGGGTACTGTCCCATATTGAATAAGTGTTTTGCAAATCCTGAGTTGACCTAGCAAGCAGTTGTCTGTTAAATGACAAGTAGGCTATACAACAAAAGGTTATAATGCTGTTGTATTGCTGAGGTGATTTTAACAACTGACTCTTCACAATCTCATCCTTTGGTAGTGTATACAAAGAGAATTTGCTTTTGTAGAGCAAAAAACAATATCTTCTTGTGTTTGAGAGTGTACAGTGTTTGAGGGCGGGTCAAAATAGACGTTGTTCGTGGGCAGCCAATGGAGACCATAGGTGGGCATTATGCCAATTTTGTTACGTTGTTACTTATGATAGTTAAGGAAGTAAGACTGGAATTACTGACGACTCATTTCGGCCATTCAGTATCAATTTATTTATCATGCACTTTGATCTTTAAACCTTTGCAGACATTTTACATTCACAAACTGATTATAACAAAAGTTATAATTAATCTGTTATTGGCAGGTACTGGCCAATATCAGTCGACCTCTACTAATAATACAGCCGCACATGTTCACATGTCAGCACTTATAGTAAACATTCAAGCACTAGAGTAAGATCTAGATCAGTGGATTTTCACTGGTTAAATGGTAACCTGACATGGTGGTTTACATGGTGTTTTTTCTTGTTGCAAGTGTGCATTCATTGTAATCTGGGTTGTATTGTTCTTTTACCTTGCTTTCATGGTTTTTAAGAATGAGGGCATGGTATCTACCTTATTTGGCAGGCTTCTGCTAAATAACCGATGAATTGGCACCAAATTACAGTAGTGTTTGATTGGACATCAATGTCTGAGGTTATCTGTTCTTTTCCCTTTTTAAAGTCTAGACTCTAGAGACCTATTTATTTAGTTATCATAGCAATGCTTATATGCTTAGTTTAAATGTATTATTTGCATTAACATAGGTTTTCCCTTCTGTCTGAGATTGCATTACAAATCCACAGTGACAATAAGGTCCAGACAGTAATCTTTAACCTGAGAGAGTGTCAATGTTCCAGAAACGACAAAATGGTAAATGCAAGCATCTCTAAACACCCCTCTCTTGCTATTGATAAGACAGAATATACTAAATGATGAGTAACTAGTGATGAATTTTAAGTTAACAGAAATGTTAATACTGGATGTGTATCTGTGTAAAAGATTTTTGTGGAAAAATGAACAAAGTTGTACTGTATGTGTAAGGGGAAATACTGCGTCATGTTTCTCTGTAAAGTCCCTGGGAAAGAGTGAAAGATTATACAGAGAGTTGCTGTTTCATTTGACTTCCTTCATTCAGATTCTTTTCACTCTATTTCTCTTAAACACTCTGTCCTCAGTTTGAACATAATTGGATAGATTGACTACTATGTAACATTTATTTAGTGCAACAAAAATGAGATGTTAGAGACACAAAAAGCGTGCGAGACGGACAGAAAAATTTAAGAAGTTCATGAAAAGAAGATGAGATGAATACACGCAGAGAACAAGAGAATTCTGTTGTATACCCTCTTTTACTGCAGTCTCTTTCTTAGTCTCGTACTATGTCAGTATTGAATGCTGAAAAACAGCGCTGCTGGTCACCAGTATGCCAACCCGATCACACTAATTGCGTCTCTATAGCACGCAGTGTATTATCGTGTAATTTATACGCGAAAATGAGTTTTTACGTGCATAGGATACGCATGGGTTGGTTAGGGTAGGTTTAGGAGTGGTGTGGGTGCGTGTGTATTATACGAATGGGTAGAATTAGTGGTGTGGGGTGCGTGTGTATTACACGCAAATGAACTGCGTATCAAATGCACGCGAAAACTGCGTATCCTATGCACGTAAAAAGTCATTTTCGCGTATAAATTACACGATAATACACACTGCGTGCTATAGAGACGCATTTACGTGAGAACAGGCTGAGTATGCAGTGCTTTGGATGCTTGTCCCCACTATTGGATATAAATATGCTTGTATCCCCACTAGACTTACTAGCAAGTAGACTTACTAGCAAGTTCTCTTTGGTCAACTAGCTGTGAATGACTAGCATCACCAGCTTTGCATGGCTTTGTTGATTCACTAGCTAGACAAGCAGCAAACCATTAACCAGCCAGGACCAACATAGAAATTCATGCCTGATATTTGGCCATATTGTGATTATCCGCATAATGCTGTGAAGCCTGCTGTTAACAGATTTGGTACTCAATAATTTGAAGTCTGTAAGATTTTAAAAATGTTTTTAAAAGAGCTCTCCTTTCCTTACCAAAGTTGCATTTATTTGATCCAAAAAGAAGTTAAACAGTAATATTGTAAAATGTTATTACAATTTAAAATGTTAAAACTTAAACAGTGTCCTATTTTAATATATTTTAAAATGTAAAGTTATATTAAAATGACTCCATCTTCAGTTCAGTGTCACATTGTCCTTCAAAAATCGTTTGGTGCTCGAGACATTTCTTACCCTGTGTCCCAATGTGCATAGGAAGTTTCCATTCTTAATACTATGTGAAATTAGAATAAATGTGTCCTGAAGTATAGCATGTTGAAAAGAGTATGCCACGTCCCTGGATGGTTTACTGTTTCCGAAATGTGGATCTGTGCACACTCCTCCTCGCTTTGGAGAACTGGGAACACTAATAAAATAAACTAAAAAACATGGTGGATGCACATGGCATCGTGGGTTAAATAGAGATGTCATGAATAGAATATCGATAGAATTGTCAATATGTAACTTGATGAAGAATATTTATTTTTAATAAAACAGATACGTTTGGCCAATTACTATGCATCATTATGCAAAAAACATGAGCAAAGTTCTTAGCATGAAAGACTCATGACTGTCAGATCAACATTCTCTTCAGTATGGTTAAAAGAATTGTTTGAGTAATTCAAATTTGCAAATAAAACGTGGACCGTTTATATAAGGTTGTTAACTGTGACTGGAAGATTGACAGACCAGTTAACGTTACAGAATGCAAATGACTATGCGACACAGCCCCATTTTTTGACGTGGTAGTAATGCCCCAAAGCTTCTCTCACGCACTCAAACGCATCTACCTTTTTATTAACAAAAAGAGTAGGCTACATACATGCATATAGTATAATATGCCGCATTATTATTATTATTAATGTTAAAAAACAGTTGTGCTGCTCAATATTTTCGTGAAAAGCATGATATTCTAATATCCATCTTTGTCTAATAGAAAGTTCAAAAGAACAGCATTTATTTGTAATAGAAATCTTGCAACAATGTAAAAGACTTGACTGTCACATTGTGATTGTATATTTGGCCGTAGGTTAGTGTGGGTATGTGGATGGTGTTGAAGTTGTGTGAATGTGTTAACAAACCACCAAACCTCTCCACTCCTGTTAATGAACCTGTCACTCTGTGAGTATCTATTGTTGGTTTCCATGGTAATTGAAGGAGGGTGGGTCAATTAGAATGAACACCTCACCTCACTATTAACGTGCTGGGAGTCTGGGACTGTTGATCAAGCAAGGTTGTGAGAATGATTTCTGTGCTGTTTGTGCATGCTGACGGAGCCCTACACAGCAACATCAGGGTCTATGGCGGTCTTGTCTGATCGTATTCAGAAAGAGTGATGTTTTCTGCATTTCTGTTTGATGCTGCTAGAGGTGCTCAAATTCACTTCAGCTTTAAATGGATAGTTTACCCCCAAAAATTATATTCTGTCATTTACTCATCCTCATGCCATTCTAAGCCCATAAGACTGTCATTTATCTTCAGAACACAAATTAAGATATTTTTAATAATCTTAGCAATTTTGTTCATCCTATTGAAAATTAAGGAAAAGCAACATTTTCAAGCTTCATGAAATATGGTAAAAGTAATCCATATCAACTGAGCAGTTCAATCCAAGGCTAATGAGACACGTTTTATGGGTTTATGGTAACAACATGAGGGAAAGAAATGGATGACAGAATTAACATTTTTGGGTGAACTATTACTTTTAAGCTCAAACATGCTGTCTGCCAACCTTCAACTGAAGTATGTTTTCTACAGATCTATATGAACTCTATGAAATGTCATATTTCTGGGTTTTGTCCATGAAAATTTGTTAATTTCTCACAAAGGAAATTCATTGGTAGCAGCAGCAATCTATCATTATTATTTTACAGTAGACAGGGTTGAGAATCTGTTGTCTAAGCGAGCAAAAATAAAGAAGATGGATAAAATATTCTGATGCAGGCCATTATCATATTCATGAAACACATGGGGCACTGAGTTAGCTCTCTCTCTCTCTCTCTCTGTGTGTGTGTGTGTGTGTCAGAAATGTGAGCCCTATCCCTCAAATGAAGACATTAAGAAGCCTGCTGATAGCCTGTATCATCTCCATCGGCCTTAAGTCCATGCATTAAAAGCACATTGATTTCTCGTTTATGTGTGTGTGTACGGTGGGGGTCTGGCACCTTCTGCTAAACAGCTGTGTCTCAGTCTAAGTATTGTTTGAGTGAAAAAGACCGAACACAAAAAGAAAGGAGAAATGGCAAAAAAGAACAAATAAAGTGATCATAGCAAGCTGATAGACATCAAATCAGGATCTCATTGCAAATACACACAGAGGAGCAAAAAAAAGAATTTCCTTATGCTCTCTCTCTGTTTTTTTGCCAAAAGATGCTTGTGCACACACACTCACACTCACACTCTCACACACACACACACACACACACACACACACACACACACACACACACACACACACACACACACACACACACACACACACACACAAAACTACTGCTGGAGATGCTGAGCTGATATTAGAAATGTCGCTGTCTCAAGGAATTCCCATCAACTTATCCCTCTATTGCTTCCTCGCTCACTTCTCCTATCTCCATCTAGTATCCACAGTCATTTACACACACGCACACATTTGTTTCACTAGTGAGGACTTTACATAGACTTCCACTGACTTTATATCAGGTTAATGACGGAAACATGTGCAACACTACGTTTTAAAAAAAAATTTATTTTTTTATAAATATATATTATTTATAAGCCTTTTTAACCAGTGAGGGCCAGTAAAATGTCCTCATTAGTCAGTTGTCGTTATATTTTATTATAGATGTAAGGACATTTGACCCTCACTGGTATAGCCAAACCTGTCCACACATACTGTAGTTCCTCTCAGTCACTGACTTTCTGTCTGTCTCTGACTACCACACAGACTCAGTTCCTCATACAGTTTCTCTCTCTCTCTCTCTCTCTCTCTCTCTCTCTCTCTCTCTCTCTCTCTCTCTCTCTCTCGCTCAATGCTTCACGAAAAAAAGGTGAAGGTTCATCACGAAGATGATGAACAAACGACAAGGAAACACAAAAAATGAACACACATACACAAGATTAAATAGAAACAAGAGTTTGTTGTTAGTTGCCAACACCACAGCAGCTCCAGCTTTTCAAATATAACGTGGGTCATAAAGCTCTTTCCTGATCATAACCCTTCATCAACCACACAACCCTTCTAACCCAGTGATATTCTTATGAGCTTATCTCTTTTGTAATGTCTCTCAGCCATCTCTCTTTCTACAGTCTTTCTTCATATCTCCCTCTTGCTCGTTCTCTCTCCTCCACCATCATACTAATGCTGATTGGCTACACGGTTGTTGTTGTTGTGTCTGGTTGTCAGTCGGACAGTCCGACCAACTTCCAAACAGCGTTTTTTTAAATATCACATACCCCACCTTTAAAGAGATAGTTCACCCAAAAATGTACATTTTTGTCATTTATACCCCCTCATGTCATTCCAAAACTTTATGAATTTCTTTCTTCAGCTGAACATAGAAGATATTTTGACAATTTTTTTTTATAGTTTTGAAGTTCTGTTCCCAGTCGTCATGTCATATTAAAAAAAAATTGCACTATTTTCAAATGTGACTGAAAATGATTTTTAATTTTTAAAAGCCCAAATCCCTTCACTAAAAAGTATTTGAAAAATCCTCAAAACAGTCAGGTCATTATAATCTTTTTTTTTTTTTTTTTTTTTTACAGTCTATGATTATAATATAATGATTAAAGGTTTGCAGGGTGGTGTGGGTGTGGTTACAGCTAACTGGCCCATATTAATCAGCCAAAACATAGGGCCCGACTGGACCAGAAAATATTTTTACTTTGTCTAGCACATGATCACATGCACATCTGAAAAATTATACCACACAAATAAACGTATGTATAATACTGATCTGTTTAAATGTTTGAGCATTTGAAGTGAAATGTTGCGTGATGTGTAAATGTTGACAATGTTGAAGCCCGATTGCTAAACTAATGTGAGTCTGCTCTGCAACAGAAGGCTGTTCAAGAGGAATTTCTGAGGTGGAGTCAGCACAGTTTGGGTTGGTAACGGTTGCTAAGCAACTCTGCTCCAGTCTGTAAGAGTTGCCAGGCAGCACAGTTTCAGATTGGCAACGACCGCTGCACAATCAAATAGTTTTTTTTTTTCTTCTTCTGCTTACATCTCATTGGCTGACAAGTGCCAAACCCATAATATTGAAGGATTTCTTTGCTGGCATTTGGCCTCAAACTCCTGAAGGATGTTATCTGTAACAGGGCCAAAAGAATTCTGAAATGATATCATTCCCATTCTGTTTGTATTTCGTCTTTTTCAGTCTGCTTTTATATAGTTAGTCGTTTAGATTTCTCTCACATTTCTCTTTTCAAATGGGATGTGAATTACAGAGGAAGTTGACATGACTTTTTTTTCTGCATGCATGACTGCTCCCATGGTAGTACTGTAGTAATGACAGCTCAGTTCTGATTGGTTAATGTTGTTATAATTCTGGGTGTTTCTTTCTTTTTTTGTTGAGAGATTGATTGTCTGAGAATGAGGGATAACATTTTTATATCCTGTTGTGTGCTTTACCAGTCAAAACGATTCCAAATGAAGCCAAAGCAAGATGAATCATTAACTGTCTCAGAACAACACATTCATCATGATTCAGTGTTTTTGAACAAATAATTTGAGTATGATTCAATAAGACCTCTTATATTGAAAAACAAATTTGTAGAATTTAATCTTTTACTCTTTACAATGTAAGATATGTTGTATGTTTTCCCCCGTATCTGTTTGGCTTATGTTTGATATTAAATGTCATTGTAAGCTTTTATGAAAGTTGAATAAAAAATATAAAATAAAAATAAGTCACTTGTCGCCACCTAATGGCATAATGGTGTAACTGGCAATTAAGTGTCACTGACTAACTGCTAACGTTAACTGACTAATGTTGTGTAATTGTATTTAAACATATTTTCAATGTGATAATTTCTTTTGACCGTTTTTTTTTTATTAAAAGTGAGTGGGTCACATTTATTTCACTGCTGTGAATCTTAGCCGTTTTATTGTTAGGTGTCATATCAGCAGAGCTTGTGACAGAGCTCTTCACACTGCATCGGAATTAAATGTACTGCCTTGACAAATCAATAATTACCTCTCTAATTTTCTCTCTCTTGCTATTCTTTGCTCTCTGTGAGTGAGTGAGTGTGTGTGTGTTTGTGTGTGTGTGTGTGTGTTACACTGCTGCTTTGGCAATGTCTGATACGGTGAAACTCCTATAGATCAGACTAATCAACCAATTCATTATTAAATTATTCAGTCATTCTACCTGTAGACATTTCCTGAGTAACAGACTTCAAGCTTCCTGTTTGTTTGGGTGTGCAGTACACTAGCATGCATTATTAATTTGTAAATGTGTGTATCTTTCAGTTGAAAATGTTCACAGTATACTTATTCGCCACGTTAAACGGACTTTAATTCAATTTTTTTCTGTACAGACTTGTCGAAAAACCGCTTTTGTGAACTCCCTCCAGAAGTTTGTATGTTTGCGCCGCTGGAGTCCTTAAACCTCTATCACAACTGCATAAAGGTCATTCCAGAGGCCATTATAAACCTACAGATGCTCACCTACCTGAACATCAGGTAACACCCACACTATGTTGTCTATTAACATCTCATTACAATTCATCTATTTCTAAGACTATCTTGACATCTGTCTATTATGCTGTTGTTGATCAAGCCGTTTTAAAAAAATAATGTCTTTTGACCGAAACCGCTTCAGACCCCTTCTAACCCTAATTCAGACCCATAGAAATGCATTGGAATCGACTGCAGATGCAATTGTTGTCAAGTAAACTTTGTGCTCACCAAGGCTGTTTATTTAATTAAAAATACAGTAAAAACTAACTTAATAATAAATAATAATAATCTTTCTATTTTAATATATTTTAAAATGTAATTTTCGGTTCCAAATCAGAATTTTCAGCAAATTGTTTGGGTCCGTTTTTTTAAAATAAATTACTTTTATTCAGCAAAGATACATTTATAATGTTGCAAAATAATTTCTTCCAAATAAATGCTGTTCTTTCTAACTTTCTATTCAGTGAAAGAATCTGAAAAAAAAAATGCATCATGGTTTCCAAATAAGCAGAACGTTTCGGTTACGTATGTAACCCTCGTTCCCTGAGTAGGGAACGGAGACGTTACGTCGGATGACGACGAATGGGGTTACGCTTAGAAAGCCTATCAACTTTGAGTATTAAAAAACGAGCCAATGGCAAAGAAATGCCATGGGTCTGTGAATTTGCATGACGTAACTCCGCCCCACCTCGTGGGTATAAAAGGAGGACGCCGGCAACATGCAGTTATGTTTCTTCGCTGAGGAGCCAGGACTGAACTCAGGCGATCCCCGCGGTGGGGTTATCAGTCTAATCACGCCACCTTCACAGCTGTCTTCCAGTGCCCTGCGTAAATCTGAGCCCTTGTAAGACTTGTAAGGATGAAGGACTCCTATTTAGCACAGGAATACCAAGGTACACTGGGAAGCATATCCCATAGTTAGAGGAAATATGCAATTAACACCAACCCAGGGGGGGGGGGGCATTTGGAAATACACATATGACCCGAAGGAAACATATGGAGAATACTGAGGTGTCCAGCCGCGGGTGGAATATTTCAACCCCAGGAGTGGCAAGGTGGCTTGCCAAGGGAAAGACACATGCTCAGAGAGGCTTACAGTGGAAATACACGTGTGGGGGTAGCTCCGGGGAGGGACCATGCACACGGGAGGCACCTAGCCGACGCACAGGCAATAGACACTGGCGATAGCATCAGGGGGGCTGGAGGAACTCAGGGCTTGCGGAAAAGCTCACCTGAGGAAAATATCGCACGTATCCAGTCCGTGGAGTGGAATGGCGAGCAAGTGAAGACACCTGAGGGGGTCCAGTACTAGCTAGTTAAAGTGAGTACATGAGAGGACACAGGCTCCACTCGGAGATTGTAGAATCTGGCGAATGTGTTAGGTGTCGCCCAGCCTGCAGCTCTGCAGATGTCTGTTAGCGAGGCGCCATGCGCTACAGCCCAAGAGGATGCCACACTCCGGGTGGAGTGGGCAGTCACACCAATGGGGCACGGTCGACCTTGCTGCTGGTATGCCAAAGCAATGGTGTCCACTATCCAGTGAGACAACCTCTGCTTGGAGAGAGCCTTTCCCTTTAGCTTCCCACCATAACAGACAAAGAGCTGGTCTGAGGTCCTGAAACACTGCGTCCTGTCTACATAGGCGCGGAGAGCACGTACTGGACAGAGCAGTGCCAAGGCTGGGTCTGCCTCCTCCAAGGGTAGCGCTCGCAGGTTCACCACCTGGTCCCGGAAGGGAGTGGTAGGAACCTTGGGCACATATCCAAGCCGGGGTCTCAGGATCACGTGAGAGTAAGCCGGCCCGAATTCCAGGCGCGCTTCGTCAACGGAGAATGCTTGCAGGTCCCCGACCCTCTTGAGAGAGGCCAATGCAACCAGGAGCGCTGTCTTCATTGACAGGAACTTAAGCTCCACTGATTGCAGAGGCTCAAAGGGAGCACTCTGCAGGGCAGTTAGAACCACTGCGAGGTCCTAAGAGGGAATGAGAGGAGAGCGAGGAGGATTCAGCCTCCTCGCCCCCCTCAAGAACCTGACGATCAGTTTGTGCTTCCCTAAAGATTTACCTTCCACCAAGTCATGGTGTGCGGCAATAGCGGCAACATAAACTTTGAGGGTGGAGGGAGACAGCCTTCGCTCCAACCCATCTTGAAGGAAGGAAGGCACGAGACTGACCGAACACCTCCGGGGGTCTTCTCGGCGAGAAGAGCACCAGTTGACGAAGAGGTTCCACTTCAACGCATAGGCGTGTCTCGTAGACGACGCTCTAGCGGAAGCGATGGTAGCCACCACCGCTGGTGGTAGGGTACTCAAACCTGCCTCGTCCCGTCCAGGAGCCACACGTGGAGGTTCCAAAGATTGGGACGAGGGTGCCACAGGGTGCCCCGTCCCTGAGAAAGGAGGTCCTTCCTCAGAGGAATTGGCCAAGGAGGTGCTGTCGCGAGGAGCACCAGTTCGGAGAACCAAGTCCGGGTGGGCCAGTACGGCGCAACCAGAAGGACCTGCTCCTTGTCCTCCTTGACCTTGCGCAAGACCTGCGCAAGAAGGCTCACTGGGGGAAACGCATATTTGCGGCCCCGCGGCCAGCTGTGCGCCAGAGCATCCGTGCCGAGCTTGACCTCGGTCAGGGAATAATACTGGTTGCAATGGGTCGAGTCGTGGGAAGCAAACAGATCTATCTGTGCGTCCCCGAACTGGTCCCAAATCAGCTGAACCGACTAGGGATGGAGTCGCCATTCTCCGGGGAGGGACTGAAGCCGTGAGAGCTCGTCGGCTGCACAGTTCAGGGCTCCGGGAATGTAAATGGCTCGAAGGGACCTCAGATGCTTCTGACTCCATAAGAGGAGGTGGCGAGCGAGTTGCGACATACGGCGGGAGCGTAGACCACCTTGATGGTTGATGTACGCTACAGTGGCGGTATTGTCTGATCGGACTAGTACGTGTTGACCCTTGAGCAGCGCCCGAAAGCGGTGCAGGGCAAGGCGTACTGCCAGCAACTCGAGGCAATTGACATGCCATAGGCGCTGGGGTCCTGTCCAGGAGCCCGCGGCAGCATGTCCATTGCACATGGCGCCCCAGCCCGTGGTGGAGGCATCTGTTGAGACAACAACATGCCGGGAAACTCATTCCAGGGGGACACCTGCTCTGAGAAAACTGAGGTTCGACCATGGGGTGAAGGTCTGTAGGCAGGTCGGAGTAACTGATACTCGGAGCGTGCCTTGTTGCCATGCCCACCTCGGGACTCGGTCGCGTCATATGAAGCAATCCGAGCGGCGTCACCGCGGCTGCAGATGCCATATGCCCCAGGAGCCTCTGAAAATATTTCAGTGGAACCGCACTCTTGCCCTGAATTTGTCTCAGACAAGTCAGCAGTGACTGCGCGCGCTCGCTCGTAAGCTGCGCGGACATGGCGACCGAGTCGATGTCCATACCGAGAAAATAGATCCTCTGCACGGGGCAAAGTTTGCTCTTCTCTCAGTTGACCCGAAGGCCCTGACAAGCTAGGTGCCGGAGCACAAGGTCCCTGTGTTCGCAAACCTGATCTCGAGAGTGAGCTAGGATAAGCCAGTCGTCGAGATAGTTCAGGATGCGAACCCCGTGAACCCGAAGGGGAACAAGGGCTGCCTCGACGACCTTCGTAAAAGACGCGAGGAGACAGGGCTAGCCCGAAAGGGAGGACCGCGTAGTGGAATGCCTGCCCCTCGAAAGCAAACCGGAGGAACGGTCTGTGTCAAGGAAGAATGGAGACATGAAAGTAGGCGTCCTTCAGGTTGATCGCTGCAAACCAATCCTGGGGCCGAACACATTCGAAAATGCGTTTGGCGGTGAGCATCATGAACGGCATCCTGTGAAGGGAGCGGTTCAGCACGCGCAAGTCCAGGATTGGTCGTAACCCACCGGTTTTCTTGGGGACAATGAAGTAAGGGCTGTAGAAGCCGGACCTCATCTCGGCTGGAGGGACAGTCTCGATTGCACCCTTCGCCAGCAGGGTGGCAATCTCTGCTCTCATGATGGGGGCATTGCCACCGACCAATGTGGAGCGGACTCCCCTGTAGCGGGGAGGAGACCGTGTGAACTGAATCGCATAGCCGAGCCTAATGGTTCGGGCGACCCAGCGGGACAGACGAGGAAGCTCTAGCCAGGCTCCCAGGAAATGAACCAGCGGGGTCATGCGAACCACAGGCATCCCCCCGGAGGGGCAGCGAAGCGGAGTTACTGGCCCAGACGTGGACAGCATAGCAGCCCGGTGTGGGGGCACAGTTAACACCCGCGCCCTGGCAGAGGGGGCCAGGGAAGGACCAGGGAGGTCGTCCCGCGGGGGCCTGCTCTGCCAGGGGTCTGGCGACAGAGCCGGACAAGGGCGAAGTGGTCCGTGGACGGCACGCCGTGTCAACCGACTCTGGGACAGAGGGGGACGAGGAGGGCATGGCTTGGGGGCGGCGCTCTGTGTCGTCCGAGAACTCTGTGTGCTCAGGGATGAGGGGGTTGTTTCTTTCTTTAACCACATTAGGGTGCTGCCCACCCGTGGGTGAGCAGCAGGGAGTGGAGAACAAAAGATTCTCCCCCGGCCCTCCACCGGGGTAAGGAGTGGTCCTGCTACCATCTCCTGAGAAACAACCATCATCCCTGAGCAGCCCGTCTCAGGAGCGCCGCTTGGCCCGGCGCTTGGCGGGGGGCGGGGCTGGAGAGGGCTGTGGCGCCTTCCCACGGCTTCCTCCGCGGCTGGGCCTGGGTGAAGGCTGCTGCTTTGGCCGAGCGGGAGGGGCGGGAGCCTTAGGAGGGCGCCCTCGGCGGGAAACAGGCTGAGGCGTCTGCCCGGCCGACGTCGAGGCAGCAGCGGGTCGGCGGGGCAGAATGTGTTTGATGGCCTCAGTCTGTTTCTGTGCAGTTGAGAACTGTTGGGCGAAATCCTCAACTGCGCCGCCGAAGAGGCCGGCCTGGGTGCATTGAGCAGACGAGTCCGCTCGGTATCCCGCATGTCGGCCAGGTTCAGCCAGAGGTGTCTCTCCTGGACCACCGAAGTGGACATCACCAGACCCAGGGAGCGCACGGCTACCTTCATCGCCCGGAGGGCAAGGTCGGTTGCGGCGCGCAGCTCATCAAAGAGCCCTGGGTCTGTCCTATCCTCGTGCATGTCTCTGAGCATATGGGCCTGCTAGACCTGCAGAGTGGCCATCGTATGCAAAGAAGCAGCTGCCTGTCCCGCTGCTCTGTAAGACTTCGCCACCAGAGTAGACGAAAATCTACAGGCCTTGGATGGGTGCTTAGGCTCGCCCCGAGAAGAAGCACTCTGAGGACACAGTTGCATCGCAACAGAGTTCAACCAGGGGAAGCCCAGTGTACCCACGGGCAGCTGCCCCATCAAGGGGAGGAAAGGCGGATGAGACCAGCGAGCGGCCCGAGAAGACAGGGGGGTCTTCCAGGACTTCGAGATCTCATCATGCATGTCCGGGAAGAAAGGTATTGGGGTTTGCCGTGGACGCGGGTCGGCGGCCTTACCCAAAAACCAATCGTCCAGCCGCGAGTGCTCAGGACAGGGTGGAGGCCTCCACTCTAGACCGATGCTCGCGGCTGCCCTGCAAAGCATGGCCGTCATCTCCGGATCAGACTCAGGCACAACCGTATGCACACCGGAAGGTGGCAGCTGCGCTGAGTCCTCACTTCCAGAAGATTCAGACCCACCTTGTGATGCTGCTACAGACATAGCATCGTCCTCTGTAGCTTCAACCGAAACTCGCGGGCCACCCGAAGGTCGACCCGCGGGAATCGGAGGTTCACTAGCGGGCACCGTCACAGAGGAGGGGGGCTGGGGTCGTGGACAGATAGTCGGCACCTTGTTCCAGACCGTCACCCTCAGGTCTCCCTGGCCACCAACCGAAGTAGCACCCCGCGAGGGAGCACTAGATCGGGGTGTGGATGAGGGGACTCTCACTCTTGCGAGTTCATTGAGTCTCGACCTAAGTGACGTGATGGTCATGTTCCCGCAGAGAGAACATGACTCATCCACGAGCGCTGCTCTAGCATGATCCATGCCCAAACACACTAGACAGCGCTCGTGCCCATCAGAGTCAGACACTAATCTGCCGCAACTAGAAGTGCACGGGCGAGGCATCTTTAAAAAGACGTGCCGCGTGCAATCTCTTTTATGAGAGAGACTCATGGGGACATTTGCCCGGGGAGACACGCACTCACTGGCAAACCACTGCACAGATAAGCAGGAAGCGCGCGCTCGCTGGAGATCGCCGTCACACCAACACCAGAGGAACTCGTTTGTGAAGCTGACAATTCAGAGATGTTTGAGATACTTTCAAACACTTAAAAAAATCTTACCAGTCCCAAACCACTGAACAGTAGTGTATTTTTGTCCAGCAACTGTAAGAGCTTTAATTTTTGTTGTTGTTGTGGAGGTTTCCTCATTAAAGAAAGTGAGAGATGGTATTAAATAGTATTTATATGAAGACTATTGAACCTAATCCTTGCGTTTTGATGTTTTCAGTCGAAATCAGCTGTCCGTTCTCCCCAAGTTTCTCTTCATTCTTCCTCTGAAAGTGCTTGTGGTCAGCAACAATAAACTCCTGTCTATTCCTGAGGAGATCGGAAAGGCCAAAGACCTCATGGAACTGGTCAGTATGTGAAAATACACATGTAATTATTGTATATGATATGTTCATATATATACACAGTACATGTGTTTTCTGTGTTCAGGACATCAGCTGTAATGAGATCCAAGTGCTTCCTGCTCAAATGGGGAAACTACTCGCACTACGAGAGCTCAACATACGAAGAAACTGGCTGCAAGTGTTACCAGATGGTATAGACACATTCAAAAAGACATATATATATATAAACACAAGCATCAATCAGATAAAACTTTAAAAGCTTAGCTGGATATAAATTCACATTCAACACATTTAGTGTTTATGCTAGTAATGCTACTTACTCTGAGACATAGGCGCCGATTTATGTTTTCCTCCGTGGGTGCTCATGGGCGCACGCCCCTTAAAAAAAAAAGAAAAAAAAAGTCAAATGTTTGCATTTCAGAATCTTAGGAAATGGACAGCCGCCGACACGAACACACACACCTATTTACTTGATAATAAAGCCGTAAAGTAGGCTATCTTTCAACTCAGGACTGCGCCACTTCTCACAAATACAGACAGGATTGGAGATGAAAAGTTTAACTAACACATGACCGCGATCAGCTTCGTCAGCCTTCGTGGGAAATTAAGAATCAATGTCACACAATGTGGTGGATGTCGATACACTCGCATCATTATTAGGTTTTGCTTTTTTAGTTAGAAATTTGTTCATTTTAGTCTCACTCTGAATCTGATTACCGAAAGCACATACACAAACGGCACTGTATAGTGGGGGGATGGATCGGGGTCACTAAAGAGGCGTTTTCATCCGAGAAACGCTGTGATTGGTGGTTAGGATATGGAGCAGGTGACTGACAGCGACATAACCAATCACAGTGTGACAGACGCTTCACATAGCACCAACTGCAATGTTTAATTTTAAACGAATGTAGCCTACTGGCAGTCTGGCACACGTGGGTGCTCGGTATTTTCCGTGGGTGCTCGAGCCCCGGAGCACCCACGGTATTGGCGCCTATGCTCTGAGATAGGAAGGAATTTCTCATTCTATCTTCAGTTTTCCCTTTTCTTTCTCCTTTACTCTTTCTCACAGAATTGTCTCATCTGCCGTTGATCAGGTTGGATTTCTCTTGTAATAAGATCACTGAGATTCCCATATCTTACCGCAAACTTAAGCAGTTACAGCACATCGTTCTTGACAACAACCCCATGCAGTCTCCTCCTGCCCAGGTATTTCAGTAGTATTCATCTGTTACTGTGTATCTATTCACACGTGTGGCACTGAAGCTGAACACTTACTTGATTGTTGTTCCTGTCTGTTGGTAATTTCTTTTCTGTTGGCGCCATCCAATGGCTGACATTGCGAAATACGTAAAATATCAAGCATATTGTCAATCATGATATTTAAAAATTTTTCTAATCTTACTTAGGGTACCACATAGGAATGATAAATAACATAAACAGTCCTGGAAAAAAAACTATTATAGTGTCCACACACATTTTTGCAGAACAACTGTTTACAACATGGATAATAATAAGAAAAATTTCTTGAGCAGCAAATCACCATATTAGAATGATTTTTGAAGGATCATGTGACGACACATTTATCTTTGTGGAGAAATATATTTAAACTTGGTTTGGTTCCAAAATTTGAGCGGTTCAAGGACTTTTTAGTGTTTAAATTTGCGTGAACTTCAAAAGCTTGAATCACATTTCAAGCATAATTTCTGCATTGTGTATTATTTGCTTAAAAAAATAGGCTACTCAACCTCTCAACCCCCCCCCCCTCCCCCCCAAAACACAGCGAACCTGTGGTGCTTTTTTTAAACAATTATATAACGTTTTGTTCTGTCTGATAAGTTGATAAAAAAAAATAAAAGATCATGTTTTCCCTGAATATTTTTCAAAAATGGCGTTTATTGCGTTTTGGAAAAAAGCTCTTCATATTTACATGAGAATGAATATTGACTAAATATAATGTCTGTCTGTCTGTTATGTATGTATGTATGCATGTGGTGCGATTAAAAAAAAACAATTTGAAAGAAGTCTCTAATGCCTAGTTCACACTACACAACTTTAAACGTCGGCAGATCGCTGTGCTGTTTAGACTACATGACTTGCTCTGGAGTCTTGAAGTCATTGTGGTGTTCAGACTATGTGATTCTAAATGATCCGCAACAGGGGGCTACACACTACACGAGCTGACAACAACTCACCCAACGGCTCGATCCGGTCACGAAAACACGCGCAAGAAGTGGAATGGGAAATGACGCGAAACAGGAGTTGTCTATTTGAAAATGGACCCCGGGACAAAATTGGCGGTGCAAGTTGTTTGCACAATGATCTGTTCAAAACCCTGAAAAAAAGAATATGGGTGCAAGGATGGATAAGCACATGCGGCGTCAGATAATTTCTAATGCAGGTGCTGAGTAGGTGTTAGTCTAGATCATTGACAGGGGGAGCTGCACAATTATTTATTATATATAAATAGTACTATTACTAAATTAGCAAAACTTGGCCACTCAATATTTAATATTCAATTATTTTAATTATCATAATTAAAGTTTTTTTTTCAATTTTATTAAATTGAACAAGCACAACATTCAGCATTCAATCAAATATTTTTAAAGATTTATTATTATTAATGTTATTTCAACATTATATCTCATTATTTCTACATGTGTGCGTGCAACAAGCAAGATGTGCATTTGTAAATCCGGTGACACTCATTGATTTTTATTAATAAACTAGTGTTTTCTGTGTCAGTGTCAGCTGCAAAGATGAAGTTGACATTTAAGCTTTCTATAGATATATTTCTTATGTCTGTGAGGCATACGCTGAGTTTCGGTTAATTTAGGATGAGACGTGCTCCAGTTCACAAGCAATGCAAGTGACCACGCCGGCGCGTCCATGTAATGATTATAATGTCTGCTATAATTGCTTCTTATTTATTAAATCCTGTACAATTTATACAAAACGAAATTCACTTTAAAGAAAGGCTTTCTACTAAACAAAACTTAATGAAGTGGTCCAAATCATGTCTGACCCACTCCATGTCTCCCGATATATTGCACATCCTATCTTACTCATGCTTCACACTCAACATAATCAACATGGATGGAAAAAAAAAACATTATAATATTTTAACAAATATGAAACTAAATGCGCTTATTTAATGCCTACAACACATATAGTAGGCCTATAGCCTACTCTCTATTTGTACAAATTACTGCACATTCATTTAATTCTGAATTTTGCACACATAAGTTGAAAGGCATTTGTTTGTACAAAGTAAAAGATATCTGCAACATGTATCAAGTTCACGGATAATTATACGTGGATTTATTAATCACTATGATACTAAAATCATAATAAAGTAGGCTATACTATTTACAAAAAAAATCAGATGAGCCCAGAATATGAACGCAATGCGTTTAATTACACGTTAAGCATTTTCCTCCCATAGAAAACCATTGTGGCTTAATGCAGATTAGAATGTCCCCTCATTATGTCGAAATAACAAGTTATGTTGAAATACCAGATATTATGTCGAAATAACGAGATATTATGTCGAAATAACGATATATTATGTCGAAATAGCGAGATATGTCAAAATAACGAGATATTATGTCGAAATAACAAGATAAGTTTTCTTTTCTTTTTTCTTCACCATGCGGTTCAGGGCTTGCCTGAAAATAATTGCTTCGAGGCGTCGGTAAGGTGTCAGCGAGCGTTTTTGATGCGTTGTTTAGTATTTCACACATAAAGATTGGCGAGCGCTGATCACCCGCAGATTTGCACGCGATTACTGCCCGACCTGTCGGCGAGCTCATTAACTTGCAAATCGGGCTTAAAATCCTGTATTGTGAACTAGGCATTATGCTCACCAAGGCTGCATTTATTTAATAGAAATACTATAAAACAGTAACGTTAAATGTTGTTGCAATTTAAAATAACTGCCATTTGAATGTATTTTAAATTGTAATTTATTCCTGTGATGTCAAAACTGTATTTTCAGCATCATTACTCTAGTCTTCAGTGTTACATTATCCTTCAGAAATCATTCTAATATGGTGATTTGCTTCAAGAAATTTTTATTTGATTCAAGACATATTTATTATTATCAATGTTGAAAACAGTTGTTCTGCAGATTTTTTTTTTGGAGAATTCTTTGATGAATAGAAATTTCAAAAGAAGAGCATTTATTTATTTTAAATAATTAATATTCATTTCAGTGATCCAACTGACTTTTACAGAGGCTGTCATTTATGTGATGTTTTGTAATGTTCTTGTCAGCTTTTAGATAAATTTTCTTCTTTACTTTCAGATCTGCCTGAAGGGAAAGATCCACATCTTTAAGTATTTAAACCTGCAGGCATGTCGCCTAGATAAAAAACCAGACACACTTGACCTGCCTACTTTGGGAAAGCGCTGCTTACCTCAGCAGCTAACAGACAGGTAACTACTGCAGGGCTTAAAAAAAAAAATCAATTGGTTCACTCTGAGCAGAATCAGTATTTTAACATTTCTGTTCTCCATTCCTTCTGTAACATTACAGTTCAGAAAGCAGTTTTATTAGAAAAAATACGGGGTAATAACTAATAAAAAAAATTCCCCCGATACTTTTTACCAGACCTTGAATAGAACTTTATACTAAATAGCTTTATACTAAAGTTTGTGACTAAACCTCGTAACCCTAGTGGATCCTCAAACTGTTGGCAAAACCTCAAACAGTAGCACCACCCGCCTCAATCATAAATTAAGTGCTGCAGAGATTTTGGAGACTGTCTCTGCCTGTTTGCAGTGCAAGGGTAAATCAAGAACTGGTTCTTTGAACAAGCTATGCATTTAAACTGCACTATTTGTATTTATGATTGGTTGACTGCTAAATTCAAATATTAAACAGAACGACAAAATAACGCTATTAACTGGTTAATGTTGATTTAAAATAAGCATTTTTGTTCAGTGGTTAAACTTGATTTCGTTTTTGTTTGTTCCTGTTAAAATGTAGTTTGTTTACGCTTTTTGTTTTCATTCTTTGAAATGGTTCAGAGCCCTGAACTACAGCTTTGTCCTCTGTTAATGGCACTTTGTTCTATGAATAACAGCAGAGGCATTTCCTGCTGCCCATAGGATTTACAGTGACTTTTCTGCGGGTTACATGCCAGTACGTAGCGACAGATGCCTGTCTTTATGTGTTCACTCAACTGAATTGTTAAACACTGATTCATTAAGGAAAGAAACATTAGAGTGAGTCATTGAGTTGTCAATTCAAACCATTCGTTCAAAAGCACTGATTCATTTAAGAAACAAGTGACTTTTTTGTGAGTGAGTAATTTTATTATTCATTCGAAGGATTTTTTCCGAAATGCTGATTCATCCAGGAATGGAAGCCCTCTGTGTTGTTCGGAGATGTGCAATGGTTCTGCTTTGTAATTGCTCCACCAACAAAATAGTCTCAAACAAATTCAAAGTAACTGGCAAATTGTGTTTAAAATGTTACTCCAATGAATATATTAAATTTATATTCAATATCTATTCAACAATATTATTATTATATATAATTTTTGCTTTTCAGTAGATTAAAAAGCAGCTGAATTAGAGATTTTTGTGATCTGTCTGTACAAAGCTTTAGTATTCCTTCTTTCTCCAATAATTTCTTTTTAACGATTAGCTGCTACCAATCATTGCTACTGTAGTTCTAACGTGATGACTTTTAAGTAGTATCGAAGGCTTGTACATATCTTTTAGACCTATCAGTGGTTGATCACAAATCCATGCTGTAAGTAGTTTAACACAGAAGAAGATCTTCGGGACACAAGATTTACGCAATTGGCCATTGACTATTGTATAAAAGTGTTGTATCTTTCAAGCGTGATATTGCTTCATTATTATTTCATTGAATTTATCCTCATCCAACTCTCAGTGAATGTGTTTGTTTGTGTAGTATGGAAGATTTTTATCCAAGTAAAAACCATGGCCCTGACTCCGGTATTGGCAGTGACAACGGTGACAAAAGACTGTCGACTACAGAGGTAAACACACACACACACACACACACACACACACACACACACACACACACACACACACACACACACACACACACACACACACACATTTGTTGTACACATATATAGTTAGTGCTGCAAACGGCTCAAATATTTAGTTTTTTCACTTTATATAATAGAAAAAAGTTTTTAATTAATTCTAGCTGACAATGCAAACAGTAGACACTGAGGCCCTGTTTACACCTGGTATTAGGATGAGTTTTGGTCTATCGGATCACAAGTGTACGACTCTAAATACAGGTGTAAATGGGATCTAAAATGTTTTGAGCTTTTGAGCACTTCAAGAGGTAGTCGAAAACGCATTAGACGGTATTGATTTCTTAGTGTATTCATGACTTCAATGAGCTCATTGTTTCTGCCTTAAATTATTACATTGTTTAAATTAATACATTTTTAGACACCTTAGACAATTACCTCTGATAACAGATCACTCTAAATTGAAATGTGGATTTTTTGAAAAGCTACTTTGAAACGATTTGTATTGTGAAAAATGCAGTAAAAATAAATGTGAATTGAATTGAATTGAATTAGTGTAAACAGTCATGTGGTCGAATGAGTTCGAACAGCGACAAAAGGCCGCCTGTTCTCCGCCTACTGACCTAACGCGTAAACATTAATGGAAGCGTGCTATCCAGGCGGGATTTAAACTTTGTTGGCTAAAGATACAAGTTTGGTTTAAAGACGAAAAACGTACTAGCACAATGTTCTCTCACCATTCCTGATTTCCAACACGCACTCTTGATCTTGTGGATATTAGAGCAGAAACGAAAGCCATTGTTCACCGTATGTTTTTCTGTCGTCTCCAGGCACATTCATTTGTAAATTGCGCAAGCTTATTTTGTCCATTAGATCAAAAGATCTGAAAAAGCCATACATATACCCACCCTTAGACCCCTCCCTTGAAGAAATCAGGACAGAAGTGGTTGAAAGTGGACAAAAGTGTGTCTCACTCGTCTACTGATCTGATCGACCAAAACACATCTTAATATCAGTTGCAAACAGGGCCTGAGGTGGGGTGAGTTAAGCTCATAATTGGGTGGGCTGTGCACACCTGTGGAACTTGACCTGATCTGGATGTTCAAGAAAGACGATCTAAAACAAGTAGTAATTACAGAGTAAATACGAAGACTATAGAATAACACAAAACGCATTACTCGTATAATGACTTGTCTTAAAGGGACTTTGGTAAATCTCTAGTACAGTTTGCCAGAGGTACAAAAAAAGGATTTTATTTCCCTTCTATTGTCTTTTCTCTCACTCCTGTTCTGTCTGTCATTCCCTAGCCATCTGATGATGATACAATGAGTCTCCACTCTCAAGTGTCTGAGACCGCACGGGCTGACCCACACATACTTCTCACAAAGCTGGACTCAAACAAAGGTGTGCTTTCAGTATTAGTAATATTGGCCATAGGTTATTATTCAAATTGTGTATTTGTTTATTTCTATGATAGTGATCAATCCAGCATTATGTGTATTGTGTCATGACCAGAGCATGTGAGCGGAGCGGTTATATTTCCTCCAGAGCGGAGACCGCCTTACTGAAGAATCCGCTCCACTCACTCATTCCGCTCAGCGCCGCTCGCTCAACCCAGAATGCACCTTGGTGATTTGCTAGCTCGAGACAGTCTGTAAAATAGATAAGCACGAGTGGAGCAATAGGTCATGGAGTTCAAATATTGCAAGCCTTATAAATAAATGCACAGTAAAAATTAAAGTTAAGACCGAGCAGGGAGAAGAAATTGAAAGGGAGTGTGGAGAGACAGTGCGAGTTAGCAAAGTATAATATTGGAATCTAAAGCGGCACATTGGCAGAAAGCACAAGGATGTGCATGTGCTACCCAAACATAGTGCAGTTTTTTATGTGAATAGGATATACACAGTTTTCGCATGCATATGATACGCACTTCATTTGGTGTAATACACACGCATCCCACAACACTAATCCTACCCAAACGTATAATACATACGTACCCCACACCACTACTAAACCTACCCATGCGTATCATATGCACGTAAAAACTCATTTTCACGTATAAATTGCACAATAAACACAATGAGCGCTATAGAGACGCATCTAGTGTGACCGGGTTGCACCACAAATTAATATTTCCTTCCCATGAATTTAAGAATTTGTTCTCTCATTTAGGCTAAATCATGGCAACAAATTAAATTTGTTCTCTGGTTTTAGTAAATTATGGCCACGTTGTTGAAGTAATTAATGGCCATGCACGATTTACTAAACCAGGTAGGCTTACAAATTATTATATAGTTAATTGTGTGTTCGCTTTAATTAAAATGAGGAAACGAATTATTAAAACATGGTGGCATTGGGTGGGAGTAATGAATTGAATAAATTAATGTAATTTAATTCGTTATGCAATCATCATATCAGTGCTATTAAAAATAACCTATATAGCCATAGCCAACACACAAATATTACTTATCGGCATGATAATCCAGATGTGTTTTGTGGAGTTCTTTATGCATTTCATCTTATGTGCCTCTTTTGCAACGGCAGTTGTGTTCACGGAAATAAAATAAAATAACATTTTCAGTTATTGCATCTTATAGGCATTTATAGGCATTTTATAAGTTAATTTAATGCATTTAGATCCGTCACAGAATGTCATATCACAACTGCTATTTATAATCCTACTATTCATACATTATTTCAAGAAATCCAATTCAAACCAAAATCAATTAGCCTACTTGGCTACTACAGAGAAATGTAATGTCGGAGAGGGATTTGTTTTACCAGTGAGAGTGAGAGTTTTGTGAGTGAAGCGTTTGCTTGGGTAGTGAGCGTCTGAGCGGAGCGCACGTACATAGAGCGGACATGCTCTGGTCATGACATTAGATACTCAGGTCTGCTGTCTGCTTTGTCACTTTGGTATCTGATGGTACAAACTAATCCAAGTTTATTTCATAGTAATGATGCCAAGATAAGAGACAGTATTCTACCTCTGCTTATCGTCGCTAATACCAAATACATTAACATTGTCATATCCATTACCATGCTAAACTATTCCAAGAGTTGTCATAATTTAATTAACATAATTTAATGCTTACTTAAAGTTAAGCTATATCCAATACTAAACCTAAACTAATATCCTAAGCTAAGTAATATCCTATACTAAACCTAAACTAATCTTGACAAACTATTTTTTTTGAAAGCTTACAATCTCTAGTTTCCATATTTAGTGACTGGTTTTCAAATTACAGAGGAGCCGTAATTTATCAATTTGCAACAAGAATATTTTCATACTCCTAAGGCGTGTTCAGACCTTTATTTGAAATAGCGATGAACATGAAAAATCATGAGTTCAAAAGATAACATCCATTAAATCTTTTTAGAGAAAAGGGTCTGAAAATGTTTTAAATATAAAGAAAAAAAATAATAGATTCACCATTTGTGATGTGGCAGTGAGCTATAATGCGCATATGTGTTCTTTTTATGTGTTTATTAGAGGTTGAATTCATATAAAAATCTACCAAACTTCCCATACTACTTCTGAATAGGATGTCTACTTCATAAATTGTATGAAAATTGTGGAAATAATGGTTCAGATCACTCAAAACAACATATGGAAATGGAGGCGCCCTTATATGGGCAGTAATGGAGTCTGGTTGTGACCTAGCGAAAAAATTTGGTACTGCGCCCAAACAGAATCTTACTGAAAGCTCATTTTTTGATATATCAACATGAATTCAGACTCTGGTGTAGATACTACTGCACTTTGTGTTTGATCTCACCTACACACCAAATCACACACCAGAAGTGATTTTCAAAAATCTAATTTTAATTGCATATTTATGAGTAAGGTTTTTTGAATTCTTTTTTTTTTGTTCTGCTGTTCAACCAACTGAATTAGAAATATTTATTTGTATCCTGTTATCCTGCAAAGCCTTAGTGAGCCATTATCATTTGTGCACAGTTATCAGACATCTAATTCGCCTGCAGCGTGCAGACACTTGATTGTTGAGGCCAACACAATTTCCTGTTCTTTCTGGCATTAAATAGTGTTATAAAAGCTAGTAATTGTCAGTTCTTAGGTGAACGACTCAGACAAGTCAGGAAATTACCTATAGCCGCAAATTCACTTCTTTATTCTGAAAGGCTTGACATGTCATATATTTCTGTTATTATGTTGTTTGTTCACTTATGATTGTCACCACTATGTATGATTACAGTCATGACATCTAATATGCAAATTCCCATTCCCTAGAAGACATAACATAATGAACTAGCTGTTTTTCTTATTGTTTTTCTAACTTATTCTATTGTGCACTGAAGAGATCAAACATCATTTATGTTTGTTGACTTTTGATTGACACCACTACGTATTTTTGCAGTCATGATATACTGATATGCAAACCCATGCCCTAGAAACCTCACAAAAAAGAACAAATAAAGCCTCTTGGTGTTTGTGAGAAGTAGCATGTCATATTGCTCGTATGTAGTTGGCAATTACAGTATAATTTTACAGGAATGAAAGTGTCTCACCTTAGTGTTCTCATGTCAATTATTTGCAGATCAGGACCCATATGACTTTATTGACCCAAATCCAGATGAAGAGGCCACTCTGTCTGAGGGAGAACAGCACAATGCACCCTATGTGTCGTGTATAAAGGTATGCATAAACATTCACACAGATCCATACTCCTGTGTACTTACTTTTTAAAATCCTTATCTGTCAAGCAAAGACAACACAAGCATGTACACGTGTACAAAAATGCACTCAGTGCACCACACAATGTAAAAGAGCTTCCCCCTCTCTCATCGTCAGGAGTTGGAGCGGGTACTGAAAACACACCAAAGCAAAGACAAAGAGAACTGGAAAGAAGAGTCTGGGTAAGTCTGACTGGTTTTATGGGAGATATTATGTAGGGAACATTCCTATACGCAAGATCTGTGCTACTGAGGTTTGTAGTTTTGAGTCAGTTTCCTACACATATTTCAGATTACATCCATTATCATAAATAGATAGATAGATAGATCTTTATTGTCATTGTATGCAATACAACGAAATTCTGTTGGAGCCATACTTTTCAGATTGCAGCATGGAGTAAAAATATTTAAAAAAAAAATATTCTCAATAAATGGATAAAAACAGCTAAAACAGTGAACACAGCAGTTATTGCACAGAGTCCGATTACACTAAGAGGGTAAGAGGGAGCAAGAGATTTATGTATGGGTGTGCGTATGATTATTGTAATATATTCACAGCTCTGGGGAAGAAGCTGTTCCGGAGTCTATTTGTGCGTGTGCTGGTGGTTCTCAGTCTGCCTGAAGGGAGGGTGGTGAACAGGGAGTGACTGGGGTGTGAGGTGTCCTGCCTGACGGTTGTGGCCCGTGTGAGAAGACGTCTTTAGTATATTTCACTCAGCTTCGGTAGGGTGGAGCCAATTATTCTCTCAGCCGTCTTGACAACCCGCTGCAGATCTTTTCTTCACGCTGCTTTGCAGCTGGATGCCACACAGTACAGCAGGGTGCTCTCAATTGTGCAGCGATAAAATCGCGTCAGAAGTTCCTGAGGGAGCCCATTGCGCTTCAGGGTCCTCAAGAAAAACATCTTCTGCTGGGCTTTTTTAATGATATGGGAAGTATTCTCGCTCCAGATTAGATCCTCTGCAATGTGCACTCCCAGGAACTTAAAGGTTGCCACCCTCTCCACCTCCTTCCCGTTGATACACAGTCCGTTGTGTTTTATTTTGTTCCTTCTGTAGTCTATTATTTCTTTTGTCTTCTTAATGTTGAGATTGAGGTCGTTGTCCGTGCACCAAGCTGACAGGCTCTGGACCTCTTTCCTGTAGGCTGTTTCGTTGTTTTCTGATATGAGTCCCACTATGGTTGTGTCATCAGCAAATTTGATGAGAGTATTGGAGTTGTGTGAGGAAGTGCAGTCGTGGGGAAAGAGTGAATAGAGGGCTGGACAAAGGACGCAGCCCTGTGGGATGCCGGTGTTGAGAATAATACTTGAGGAAGTGTGATGGCTGATCCTGACACGCTGGGGTCTATTGGTGAAGAAATCTTTAATCCACTGGCAGAGAAGGTCTCCCAGGCCCACTGTTTGTAGTTTGTTAATCAATTTGTCTGGGTTGATGGAGTTGAATGCAGGAGCTGTAGTCAAAAAATAGCATCCTAACATATCTGTTGGGGGTTTACAAGTGTGTAAGGGCTGTTTGCAGTTCTACAGAGATGGCATCATCAGTGGATCTGTTAATCCTGTATGCAAATTGATGTGGGGCAGTACCAGTCTCTCAAAGCATTTCATGATCACTGGTGTGAGAGCCACCGGCCGGTAATCTATCAGGCTTGTGATAGCTGAGGTTTTGGGTACAGGGATTATAGTGGCGGTTTTCAGACAGGTGGGGACTATGGCTTGCTGTAATGACAGGTTGAAAATGCGAGTGAATACCGGAGCGTGCTGGTCAGCGCATTCCTTCAGCACTCGTCCTGCAACTCCATCAGACCCTGTTGCTTTATTGCAGTTGATATTGTGTAGTGCTCTCTTTACCTGATTGTTCAGGATAGTGAGTGGCTGGTCGCTCCCTGAGGAGGGGATGCTTATGTATGAATCCGGTCCCCTGTTGTAGCTGGAGCTGGAGTCTTCAAAACGTGCGAAGAAGGCTTTTAGCTGGTCTGAGAGAGAGGAGTTTGTATCCAGTACTGTTCTTTACACCCTGCCACATTGCACGGGGGTTGTTGTCATTAAAGTTATCCTTAATGCGTTGTTTGTATTTCCGCTTTGCACATATGATGCCTCTAAGTTATGTACTCCTCCTTATCCCCTGATATCAGCGCTGTCCCCCGAGCTCTGTGCAGCTCCCTCATCCTGTTGTTAAACCAGGGCTTTTGGTTGGGGAGCACTTTAATTTGCTTCTCTGTTGTTACAATGTCCGTGCAGAAGTTGATATAGGAGAGGACTGTGGATGTATGGTGCTCAATGTCTGTATGTTCAAAGAGCTCCCACCTGGTGTTATCAAAGTAGTCCCGCAGAGCTGAGGAGGCTTCTGCAATCTTGATCTGCACTGTCTTTACCTGAGGTTTGATCCTGCTGATGATGGGCTTGTAGGCTGGTGTCAGGGGCAGGGATAGATGGTCAGACTGTCCGAGATGAGGTGAAGACTTGGTTTTATAAGCTCTGGGAACATTTGTATACACCTGGTCCAGTGTTTTGTTATTCCTTGTTTTAATGTTCACATTCTTGTAAAATTTGGGCAGAACTGCCTTCAGGTTAGTGTGATTAAAATCCCCTGCCACTATAAATATGCTCTTGATTTTTGAGCTTGATATGCTCATATTGCTGCTTGCATATGACATCACATTGCTTAACCATGGGTGTTTTAGACAGCAGTGATAAAAACAGATGAAAATTCCCTAGGCAGATAGAAAGGCCTGCATTTCAGCATCAGGAACTCTATATCCAGGCAGCAATGTCTCTCAATGACAATAGTGTCTGTGCACCAACTGTTATGGATGTTATGCGCACACGCCTCCTTCTCTTGACTTACCAGAGTCAGCGGTGCGATCTGCACGATAGAGGGAACGGCCTGCTAGATCCATGGGTAGGTCAGGGATGTTATCATGCAGCCAGGTCTCAGTTATCACCGTGATGCAGCAATCCAAGCGATCATTGATAATCCGCAACCTTACGTCGTCCAGTTTGTTAACAAGGGAGCGGGCATTTGCGAGGAAGATGCTGGGCACGGCAGATTTGTACGGGTATCGTCGTGCCCTAGCGTGGATGACGGCTCCTCTCACATCTCCGCCTGTGTCGCCTCTCCGTGGGTCTGTTGATCTTTCCTATCATCCCGTTGTCCATCATAATTTCCCGTGGAAAAGATCTAGAATCACTAGGTGCACGCCCAAAACAACAGTCTTTCAGATGCAAGATTTCTGTTCACGTGTAGGTTATAGATTTACTAAAGCCACCATCGCAGAGGGAGCTCCGGGTCGCTACGACTGTGCGCTCCGCCATCTTCCTCTCGGTTGCCTTTGCTACACTTCCTTACTATAAAAAGTCTCACTCATAAATATCTCTTACTTCAAGTGTGTGTATTCAAGGTAATTTACCCATTTATGGAATCTAGCTATGGTCATAAAGGTTTTAATTTACTAGCTATGGTCAACAGTGCAACATGCTAACACATGTTATAGTTAAAGGTTTCATACATACTATGGCTGTGTGCTAATGGTTAAAGATCCAAGCTGCTGACACAAAGGGCAATAGTTTGGGGTGACACATAAACAGAGCTTCAAGAAGACTTCCAGTGTGAATGTGAGCTGATGTGCTGTACAGTATGTCACACCGGATGAAGCCTCTTTAGGAGCAAAAACCATATTGAAATGATTAACAAGGCATGAAAACTCTTGAAACTGCTCAATGATGGATTATTTTTATTGGGACTGTGTTCCAAACAAAGTGTGTAACAAGTACCAACTGTTGAGTAGTGTTTTTAAACAGAGAAATCCTTTCACACAGAGTTCATTTTTGTTTAAACAGCAGTGGAATTAACAAAAAAAACGGAAGGTCTAGAGACACGTTTGAACTGTGTTTTTAGAAAGGCTTGACAAAAGACGGTCAATCAGTCAAACATGTCTGTCTAGCATACGCGTTTACAAAGAAAACAAAAACATTGCAGTGGAATGAAAAAATGTGTTCTGTGTGAACATATAAGCTTAGTCAAACATAAGCTTAAATGCCATGCAGGTTTTGCATTGTGGCTTTAGCATTTTACATGAATTTTTGTTCCATAAAACATGCAGCTGTGCAGTTTGTCACTGGAGCAGGTTTTGATGAGGTATCTAGAGGTGATTATTTATAAATACATCTGATTTACTGTATGTGTGTGTCAGAGAAAAGGAAGGACAGGAAAAGTGACAAGCATGCATGTTTTGTACAAGCAAGTTACTCATTTTTCCCCCCATTATTTTCTTTTTCACTAGATTACTTAGAACAGGAGTGGCACATTTTCCCTGACTTGCATCACCATGTCCTTTCATAGTCAACAAACCACCACTGTTTCGCAATGCACTCTGACATGACATGATGACATACATTGTCTTAATTAGGGCTTTTGTGTTGTAAAAAATGTCAGTTGTCAGTGCCAACAGAAGTTACATTTCTTTTCTTCAGTACAATAACGGGTTTGATTCTTTGTCTGAAAACTGTCAAATGGGGTTGAAGGTTAAGAGAGTCTTCAGGGTGGCTTGTGTAATGACTGTTTTTACACTTGGGATACTTTAATGCTTCACTCCTCAATTATGTCACGTGTAGGAGAGAGGACCCAAAAGCAAAAGGCAGTTTGACAATGTTTAATAGTTCTGGTAAAGTAACACAGGTGGCCACAAGGGGAATAAATCCAACTGAATATAATCTTATCCAAAGGAAAACAGAAAGTCTTTCAGTAAATAAACAGATGTATGCGAACAGGGCCGGCAACGGCAATCCCCGGAGGATGAGACAGGCTGGGACCGTAGAAAGCACGGGAACGTCAAACCTTGACCACTCACGTTAGCTGAAGATGTAACAAAGCAGAGACGAGGTAATAAGGTAGACAGATAGACACACGCACCAGACAGGACACGACTGAGACATAACTTGGTTCAGCAGGAACACAGGTGAGTAACATATGGCAATAATCTGACAAAGAACAAAGGAAAGAGAAGACTAGAAATAGAGAGTCAAATCAGAGAAAGTGGGAAACAGCTGGGGAGGAGAAGAGGTAGAGTGATGCGGTGATGAGAGACAGCTGAGAGCGGATGAGATAATGAATGGGAATGTGTGTGTGTGTAAATGGGTGTAATAAAGAGTGTGACCAGAAGAGGGTGGTAGAGTGTAAGAGAAGGATACCGGGATCACGACAAATTAGCAGTTTTCCCCATGTAATTGGCACTAATTTATGTACTTTACATAGACATAGACTCTAATACTTTTACAGGTATAGTTTTACAAGCTAGTTGTGAGTTTTTAAAACTTTACCTGTAAAAGTATTAAGTCAAAATCTCCTAAGGGGTATTTTTACAATAAGGTTTCATTAGTTAGCATTAGTTAACTACTCTAGTTAACATGGACTAAGAATGAACATTACTTCTACAGCATTTATTTAGTTAGTTACTTTCAGCATTTGAGGAGCTCTTTTCCAAAACGCGATAAATCCATTTCAATAGTTTTCAGGAAAATTATTTTTTTTACCTATACCCACACATTTTGTGAATATTCAATTTAGCCTGTTAAAATATTTTTTCCCCTCAGTCTGAACTTGTTGAACAATGATTATTAAATCAAACAACAATATTGTTGATGATAAATTCAAAGAATTTTTTTTTTTTTCAAAATGCTATAAATCCACAAAAGAAAAATCCAAAAATGGATGATTTTGGCCACTTAATTAAGTTTTGTTTTGTAGAAAGCCTTTCTTTAAAGTGAATTTTGATTTGTATAAATAAGAAGCAAATAGACAATATAATCATGACATGGAGGCACCGGCGTGGTCCCTTGCATTGCACGTGAACTGGAGCACGTCTCATCATAAATTACCCTCACAGTATGCCTCACAGAGTCATGAGAAATATATCTATATAGAAAGCTTGAAATGTCTTTAAACGAAACAATTAAAAACTAAAATAAATAGCATACTCTCGGATTATGTAATCCATTACATGCATTTTTCTCTTGGCGCGTTCACTACAGAGATGCTGATCGTCAATTTCATCTTTACAGACACGGACACACAGAAAACAGTTGATTAATAAAAAATAAAATCCAAATTTCAATTTTCGAACGATATTTGACTTTTGCTCCTTGATTTTCGAATGCCATTTTTGGCAGAAATTATAAACAGAAACCTTTGGCAGCAGCATCTACCCCTGGTGTAGGTCTCACTGGCTCATCAAGCCCATCAAAAGTGTTATCACCGTTTAAAGCACTCATTTTGAGGAATGAATGAACATAAACAAACCTCTGTTCAGCGCGACGATGTTGGATTGCGTAGAACGCTCACTGAATTCTGATTGGCCTAGAGAGGATTTATCGCGTTTAGGCTAAAAATAGGTTTAGCATTTTATCAAACTTTGATATTTATTTATTTTTATAATTGATAATCAGTTATTATAATTGATAATAACAACTGAGAAGAAGATAGTGATCAAACTACAGTAATAACGTGAGTTAGCCGGTTAGCTGGATAACTACACAATATAAAGCGCAAAACTACATTGAACACCCGGTAGAAAATGTATACATTAATAATTAATAATACTTACAGGTTGTGATTCTGAGGAGCACGTTGGTCCAAATAATGTGGGTATTGTCCCATCTTTAATGGATAAGCTTTTTGTAAATCTCATTTAGACCTCACAGAGATTTGAGAAGCCATCGCCAAAACCACTGACTCTTCACATCCTCATCCTTTGTATACAAAGAGAATTTGCTTTTGCAGAGTATAAGACAGCGTCTTCTTGACATGTACACAACACCAGCTACGGTGTTTGTGACGAGGGCAGGTCAAAGTAGACGTTGCTCGCAGGAAGCCAATGCAGACCATATAAAAGCAAATTTGTTACGGCGGTACGTATGCAGGTCACGGAAGTGGGATTCGAATTAATGGCGACTCGTTTAGGCTTATTAGTCAATTTCTTTTTAGAGACAATAACTTATCGTGCATTTTCGGCTTCACAACTTTGCAGATTGTTTACATTCACAGACAGCTGTATTAAACATTGAATAAAAGGTAATATTCGCCAAAAAAAAACATATTGGGGCACTTTAATCTTCATAAGGTGAGGCAACAGTCAGAAAAACATAATACATAATTGAAATGGCAGTTGGTTCATGTATTTAAAAATATTCTTTTTTTGTAGCAAATTAGCTCAAAATAAATATTAATAATCAATAACTTGTTATAATTGATTATTAATATTTGGATCAGTTAATAGAGTTAACTTAACTTAATGTAGTAAAATTCATATTACAGTCAATCTACCTGTTCGTCCCGTGAACACTTAGTGTTAATTGTTTATTAATTCTAAGAAATGTTCATTTCCGGGGGAGGGAAATGTATTTCTTACTGTACAGTACTATTCAGAGCCTGTAGTCAAAATCTAAACCGTAAAATAAACTTTGTTGCAAGTAGAGAATCAGAACCAAATACGCATTGTGCACAAGTTTTACTAACTAAATCACAAACTTAACTAAACACACATACATGCATGCATGCATAGGTAAAATAGTGAGTGACAGAATGAAACCGGAAGCAGGAAATGGAACTATGGAAAAGATCAATTTAACTATGAAAAGAACCATCAGCTTATCATTTTCAGAGCACCTCATTAAATGTATACTTGCATTGCCTCTGAAGAAGGATTTTGATGGTCCCATGAGTCTCAATCGATTTCTTCTGCGTTGACTGAAGAATTGGTGATGAACTTGCGTGGTTGGGTTGCCTCTGTTCCCATGGCTGGAGTGCCGATTGTGGCCTGCCGGCCCTGGGCCAGAGGGGACACCCAGAGCAAGCAGGAGAAGGGAGGAAGTCAGTAGAGTTGATGGTTGGAGTTGCGATGGACTTCTTCTGCATTGAATTAAGACATTGTGCCACACTCCTGATGTTGTTCTTTGATTCTGTTCTGGTTGAGAGTTGAGAGAATGAGCACATGGCTGGTTGTGGGTCAAGGCCTGCTGAGCTGTGGCCTGGTGAGGCCACGCAGGACAGCTATGTGAATGTACCGAGAAGGCCAAGAGAGGGAAGAGCTTGTGTATAGGCCATTTAAAATCTGAGAAAGGTCCCACCTCTCAGGGTTGGCTCGACCAATAAGAAAGGGGGAATTTCCAAACGGTAAATTCCTCTGTTGGGAGGATTTATGGCTCTGTCTTAAATGTGTGGTTAGACATAGCCTTTGCTGTTTGTGTTCATTTATACTCAGATAGATATAACAAACACACACTGCATTCTATGAGAAGTTGATGTACACTTTAGTGTGAGTCATTAAATGAGGATTAATTAGATAGGAATACAGGTGGGGTTACATTGTCCGTTGGTTCTATCATAAAATACAGTGTCTTTTAGTATCAAAAGACACTACACAAGACAGTTAATCATTCACACAGTGTCCTTGAGTGCATGTTAATTTACAGATCAGTTCGACCATAAATGAATGCAAGAAAGTCTGCTTTAAGGGCTGTGTGTCTTTCCTATGGCCTCTGCTTTTTCCATGTGACCACATTTTTAAAAGCAATAAAAACAACTTATCATAGTCATGGTAACCAAGACCCTTCTTTCCCTTGTTGGGGGGATGGGACCATAGATCCCAGAGTGAGTTTTAAAGATTATTTGTTAAATGTAACAAATAATTGTCTGATTTGGCTCAGTTGTTAAACATTGGAAACCAGTATTGAGAACTTGGAAAATGTTGAACAGTCAGAACAGGTAAGCTAACACATGGATCATCACACCAGTATAGGTAACAAAAAAATATTATGTCCACATATGTATTTATACTGTTTTATTTCAATTGCTACATCACAAGGTACAAAGGAAGGAAATCAATGTAGTCGATAGTCTGTAAACGAAGGTTGCACAGCTATAAGGTTAAATGAAGTGAATGCCTGTCATTCAATCACGGACAACTGCACAAAACGTGCATACTAATAAAAACATTACAAACTGCTGGGCGATATCTCGATATTATATCGATATATTGTTTATATTTAATTCTGATTTCGCCACTTTGCTTGTTTGCCTTCTCTGTGCTGTGCTCGCCCCTGCCTCCTTGCTTTTGTTCCCCCTCACCTCGCATGTTGTCTCATTCAAGAATTGTCTCATCCCCAACCAGCCCGGAGGCTACAGAACTCCGAGGATGCTTCTCAATTCTTATTTGTGCATCCTTTTTTCCTTTCCTTACTTCCCTTTCTCGCGTCTCAGCTCCATCCCCTGTAGGATGCGAGGGAAGGCTGCAAGGAAAGAAAATGAGGATGGAGGAATCGAATGAAAGCTTTTTTATACATTGGAATACTTGATCACTCGAGCGTCACTTCATAGCGTCATCAGCAGCGCTCAACGGATCTGCCCTTACGTTGTTAAAGTTTGGTTATTTAAGAAATTCCTAATAAATATAATAAAGCAAGATACCCTGTTGAAATATGTGAGATGTGTGGTTTATATAAACTGCAAAGGTAAAGTATAAATTAAAAATGAAAGTGATCGATGTGAAGGGGAGGAGAATTTATACGTGCAATAAAGCTCTTCCGCAAAGGATACACCCGTGTATCCTCGCTTATGACTTCTCAGGAAGCCTCCTCACTCCTCGATCCTCGACTCCTCGCGGAGCAATTAGAGAATTGAGATGTCCTTCAAGATGGCTGAGCTCGATCGGTTTCCGGGTCATAGGATAGAGGACGGAGGAGCGAGGAGACGAGGAGGGATATTGAGAAGCACCCCAAGTGTGTCTGCGCGCGAGTGACAGAGCACGAGAGAAACCGAGTGTGTCTGCGCGCGAGAGAGGCCGAGTGTGTCTACGCGCGAGAGAGGCCGAGTGTGTCTACGCGCGAGAGAGGCCGAGTGTGTCTACGCGCGAGAGAGGCCGAGTGTGTCTACGCGCGAGAGAGGCCGAGTGTGTCTACGCGCGAGAGAGGCCGAGTGTGTCTACGCGCGAGAGAGGCCGAGTGTGTCTACGCGCGAGAGAGGCCGAGTGTGTCTACGCGCGAGAGAGGCCCAGTGTGGCCGAGTATGTCTGCGCGCGAGAGAGGCCGAGTGTGTCTGTGCGCGAGAGAGGCAGAGTGTGTCTGCGCGCGAGCGTCAGAGCACGAGAGAGGCCGAGTGTGAGTATTAGTAAATTGCATTAGTAAATTGGTAACCTACATACTACAATATATAATTACTATATAAGAGGCATGGAAGTTCGATTAATGGACTCCAATAATCAGTAGGCTACTACAAACGTCTTGTTTTAAACTATTGTTTAATAAATAGAAATAATTCGAGCACATAAACTTTCATATGAAGGATTAAATAAGATTCAATTTATGCAAGATTTCACAACTAATCACTGACACTGTACCACGACTAGGTTTTAAGTTTCTTAAGCATCAAATAACAATGACTCTGAATTTTTTCCATAGTGCATAGTTCTGCCTTGAATTTTCTCATTTGGTTACATTCTGTTATGGAAAATACATTTTCTATTGATTGTAGGCCTATATTTTGAGTTGTATTCACATCCATTTTCCTGTAAAGATATTGAGATATATATCGAATATAGAGATATAGAAAGATATATTTTTTGCTCCATATCGCCCAGCCCTACAAACTGCTATGCAAAGGTAAACAATTGTAGTTTGGGCCTAAGTCGGCGTGATGCTGAAACTATATATATATTACTTTTATGAAATAATCCACTGAATGTGTGTGAACTAAAATTGTCAGCTGTTGCGCATGTCTGGAAAACCCATGAATATCGATGTTTGCTCTCAAAATCTCATGACACCGTTCAGGTGTAAGATGTTGTTAATTAGAAGCATTCGCACGCTGTCTGAATCGCAGCTTTCTGGGCACGCACTCCAGATGTGTGCGCAGTCTGCGCACCAAACTTCTCACACAGTGCGTGAGTACCGAATTGAGCTCTCTTTTGTGTCGTCTTGCGCTTGAAAATTTAAATTGGCAAGACTTAAAAACACGTGCAAATGATAAACTTTTGTGTCGATACAGAACAGATCTATCAACTGTCTCGAGCGTCGTTTATGCTGACCCTGTGGGCATTGGGAAGTCCTTATTGTCAAGCCCCCTGGAGTGTCTTAGCAGGTGTGAGGAGTTAACTACTAAAAAGAACTACATATTTTCATTTATGCTCCCAAAATGAGCATGCATTTATTTAATGGCAATTAGTATGATATCGACAATGGCAATTGTTTAAAGTTTTATAAATATTTCTTTCTAATCGTAATTTGATGACATTACTGTTTTTATATCTCAGGAAAGAGCAATAGTAGGCTAATTGTGGAAAAATAATAAATGGAGCAAATATCTCCAAACTGTGCAGCAGGATTGTGCCAATGTGAATTGCCAATCTTTTCTTATAATGACAGTTGTTTGTTTCATGTGGGATTTTTTCCAAGGGTTTTTTTGGCACCTTTGTTACAAGCTCTTACCTTGGTATTCCAGAGAAGTTAACAAAAGGAGGAAGTAGTGCGGTTTTATCTAGATGTCAGGAAAATTCCCTTTCGTTCTGGTGAATTGAGTTCAGAACCTCAAAAAAACAAAAAAGCTCCAGGGTTATGGCATACCTCGCCCATAACTTCAGATCCGGTCTTGATTTAATCTCATTTAGATTCAGACAACTGATGAACTAGAAGAGTGGTTCCCAAACTTTTAACAGGCATGTACCCCCTGAGACATTATAGATCTTCCGGAGTACCCCCAACACCACCAATTGTTAAAAATAAGTTTTTATTTATTTATTAATATTTATTTTTATCAATTTTGTTGAGAATAGTGAATAGAATCATAAACATATGATACAAGTCAACATATGATACAAATGTGCTGATAGAGTGTGCGCTGTAGCATAATAGCCTACTACCATATTTTAGTTTCCATTCTTATTGTGTTTCCACAACAATGTTAGTGAGTAAATCTACTGAAATTGCCACCATAACAGTGGAGTGTGATGTGTTAGACGTAGGGCTACCACATTTTTAAATTACTATTAGTAGAAGTTAATATAATAAAATACGTAGACCTACGCCAAAAAACTAGTTGAGGATAAATTCTTTAAAATTGGGCAAATCCAGCGTTATCGACATGACATTTGCAGTCAAAACTTGAAATATAAATTCTCAGAAAATGAATTTAATACTGAAACGTCTGTTTATACAAACCCGATTCCAAAAAGGTTGGGACACTGTACAAATTGTGAATAAAAACAGAATGCAATGATGTGGAAGTTTCAAATTTCAATATTTTATTTAGAATACAACATAGATGACATCAAATGTTTAAACTGAGAAAATGCATAATTTTAAGGGAAAAATAAGTTGATTTTAAATTTAATGGCATCAACACATCTCAAAAAAGTTGGGACAAGGCCATTTTTACCACTGTGTGGCATCCCCTCTTCTTTTTATAACAGTCTGCAAACGTCTGGGGATTGAGGAGACAAGTTGCTCAAGTTTAGGAATAGGAATGTTGTCCCATTCTTGTCTAATACAGGCTTCTAGCTGCTCAACTGTCTTAGGTCTTCTTTGTTGCATCTTCCTCTTTATGATGTGCCAAATGTTTTCTATGGGTGAAAGATCTGGACTGCAGGCTGGCCATTTCAGTACCCGGATCCTTCTACGCAGCCATCATGTTGTAATTGATGCACTATGTGGTTTGGGATTGTCTTGTTGGAAAATGCAAGGTCTTCCCTGAAAGAGACGACGTCTGGATGGGAGCATATGTTGTTCTAGAACTTGGATATACCTTTCAGCATTGATGGTGCCTTTCCAGATGTGTAAGCTGCCCATGCCACACGCACTCATGCAACCCCATACCATCAGAGATGCTGGCTTCTGAACTGAGCGCTGATAACAACTTGGGTTGTCCTTGTCCTCTTTAGTCCGGATGACGTGGCGTCCCAGTTTTCCAAAAAGAACTTCAAATTTTGATTCGTCTGACCACAAAACAGTTTTCCACTTTGCCACAGCCCATTTGAAATTAGCCTTGGCCCAGAGAAAACGCCTGCGCTTCTGGTTCCCGTTTAGATATGGCTTCTTTTTTTACCTAAATTCCAGGGACAGGCCGAACGGAAGTACTGTGTACTGGTACGACTGTCCCTCGAAAGTGAATCTCGGAAACGGCCTGTGATGAGGCGCTATTGGAATGTGAAAGTAAGCATCTTTCAGATCCACTGAGAGAAACCAATCTCCTGGGCGTACTTGCGCGAGGATATGCTTGGTTGTTAACATTCTGAACGAGCGAATCATTACTACTTTGTTCAGGTGTCTGAGATCTAGGATGGGGCGGAGACCGCAATCCTTTTTCGGGACGAGAAAATAGCGGCTGTAAAAACCTGCCTCGCACAGAGAGGGGGAAACAGTTTCCACAGCACCCTTTTCTATTAGTTTGCGCACCTCGGTGCGTAGAACATGTGAACACTCCTTTCTCACTTTCGTCTCGACCACAGTCGTGAAACGTGGTGGTCTGCGAGCGAACTGGAGCGAGTATCCGTGCTTTACTATATTCAATACCCATTTCGGCATATCTGGAATGTTTTCCCATGCCGCTGCGTGTACAGATATGGGCTGAATACAGGCTAGGGGCGGGCCGCTGTGACGTAGGGACCCGGCCAGCGAATCGCCTGAGCTCGTAGCTCTCAGAGGCGCGGGCGCGCGCTGAGCAGCTGAGTGAATGGGCGCGTGTGTGATTACAACAGCGCGCGCTATGTCTGTAAAACTCGCAGCCTGAGCTGGGGTTGTGTTTGACACTGTAAGGACAGTGTTTATAAGTGGGGGTGCATAAACAGTAGTAGGCACACGCGTCACTTTTATAATGTTTCCCGCCTTTACTGGGGATGAATTCATAACTGTGTGAACAGTGCTTGTGTGTAGTTGTGCGTACATGACCGTAGGCACGTGATCTACATTCATGGGACGGGCAGCCTGAGCTGGGAATGAATTTGGCACTGTTTTGACAGTATCTGGGAATGCACACTTTGTGGACATGTGAACCCTTAGTGACACAGGCAGAAAAAGACTCTTATTGTGTTTTCTGTGCGTTGCCGTAAAAACGGCGTTTGTTTGCAGGTGAGCGAGCTCTGTGACTGGCCCATTGACTGCTGTATGGACATATCCAGCCGCCTGTAAGGGAACTGGGTAATGTTTAAGCTTTTTCAGAGAGAGTGGTCCGGCTTTTGCGAGACACGCCCTCTCTCTTCTCATTCCTGTGGCTAGGACGGCTTTCGAGGCTCAGGGTTCAGCACAATCTTGGGCCGAGGACCCCGTCGCTCAGGAGGCGGCTTGCGGTTGTGAGAGCGCGAGCGGCGTCGAGCGCCAGCCTGAGGCGCGGGCTGAGAGGCGGTGGGGGCTGTTCTAGCCCGCTGCGGCTGTGGCGGTCTCTGTCTGCTCTGTGATGAGCTGGAGCGCTTGGGCAGGAAATGGCGCATAGCTTGTGAAGCGTTCTGGGCCTCAGTGAAGCGTTCGCCGAAACCCTTAACTGCCGGCCCAAACAGCCCACTGGTGGAGATAGGCGCGTCGAGAAATGGCGCCTTATCCGCGTCCTTCATCTCCGTCAGAGTTAACCACAGATGGCGCTCGAGAACAGTCAAATTAGACATGGCACGGCCAATAGACTGGGCGGTGGCCTTCGTGGCTCGCAGAGCTATATCAGTTGCGCTGCGTAGGTCCCTAAAGGCTTCGGGTTCGGGGCCAGACTCGTCCATAGAGCAGAGAAGCTTGGCTTGGAACACTTGAAGTACCGCCATTGAGTGAAGCGCTGATGCAGCTTGGCCGGCGGCGGCGTAGGCGAGACCGGCGAGAGCAGAAGTAGTGCGGCAGGCCTTCGAGGGGTGGGAAGCTTTGGCTTTCCATCCAGTGGTGGAGGGCGGGCAGAGATGATTGGCCACGGCCTCCTCGAGGGGCGGCGTTCCCTCGTAGCCTCTTTCCTTCGCGCCGTCCACAGAGGAGAGCGAAGAAGAAAAAGAAGGCTTTAGGCGCGCAGAGTGGGGGGCTTTCCACGACTTGGTGAGTTCGTCGTGAACTTCCGGTAAGAAGGGAGAAGGCCTTTGCCGAGGGGCCTGCTGGCGCCCCTGCAGAAACCACTCATCCAGTCGGCTCCGGGTTGGTTCTTCGGGAGAAGACCAATCGAGCCTGAGGTCTTCCACGGCCTTAGAGAGGACACGGACAATCTCGGTATCCATGGTGGTGCCCCCGCTCGTGCTAGCTAGCGTTGACGGGGCGGGGTCGAGAGTGGAGCCCGGCCAGTCGTCCGATGCAGCGTCGATGGACAAGCTGTCATCCACTCCCCCGTCGTCCTCGGACGCGCCGAAAGTCACAAGGCCCACCGCTCTGCTAGAGGGGTGTGGGTCCGGCTGGGTGAACTGAACCCGCGGTGGGGAAGGCAAGAGCGGCGGTGAAGCACGCGGAGACTGGTTCAGCGTGACGTCACTGAGCTCAGATTCAGGAAGCCTCTGTGAGCGGCGCTTTTTCTTAGTGTCTTAGTGCCGACGTCCTCGTAGCAATCCCGCTGGTATGCTTTTCGACGGCGGCGAAGGCTTTCAATAATCCGTAGGATCCAGCGAAGAAGGTGTTCGCTGAAGGAGATTAAATCTAAAGAACTCTCATGACGGGGCGCCCGATATATAGCTCTTGGCCACGCCCATCTTGGCGGGCTCTGAAGCGTGCGGGCGCGAAGCTCGCTCATTGGTCGCGCATTCAGAGTCGCCCCGTCATTGGTTCGAGCAAGTTGCCGCAGCACAGCCAATGACCGAGCTGCCTTCTTTCATTGCTGTCAGCTGTGCAGCTGCAATGCGTTTTACATAAAGACTTCAATATTCTCGAGAAAAGGAGTTTTCCCATAGCATAAGCTACTTACGCAATAGGAGAGACCTCTCGAAAGGGAACAATGGCTATCTGAACATCTTTGCCAAGCGCAAACCAGTACAGAAGTAATCAATAAATTATCGGGGAGGGTCATGCCTTTTTTCACAATCATTTTGGAGGGTCATAGAAAAAATTATTGCTGGCGAAGGGAGGGTCAAGTCTTTTTTGACTACAGATCTCAAAACTCCTCCGGTGGCCCCTTTAATAAAAAACGAACAGTCCCTTAGATCTTTTTCCGCGTACCCCCTGAAATCAGTCCACGTACCCCTGGGGGTACGCATACCTCAGTTTGACAACTGTGGAGAGGATGGAGGATTATTTAATATTTTATGACTGTCTAATTCGTCACATTAAAGGTGCTGTAGGACATCTGGGAAAATGCTAACTTTAGCCTGATAGCAGTAAAAGCGTATGTCCCACCCTCCCTGCAAATCGCCGTCCAAAGCCACGCCTCCTGAAAGCATGAACGCGCACAGCCAAGAAGACAAGAGACAACGTTACTGCAATACCATCATATGTCATTCACTAGTGAGAAAACTTTATAGTACAGTTAGTAACACTACAATACCAAACGTAAAAAAAATTCTTAAAAACAGAATTAGATGCAGCAAAAGTTTTCGGTTTGTTTAGCTAGCAAAACTGGGTGTAATAATATTTTTTGCATGACAGGGTTTCCACAATGAGAGTCTGCTTGGCTCCGATGAAGATATATAGATCGTAGATCCTTTGCCAGTGACACTTATTGTCGGTTCAGAAGGAAAGTTTGGTTGTTGCTGCTTGACTGCCATTCTCGCTCTGTCTGCACAGCGTACGTGAAGTGAATGCGCTGATGACTTATAAGATAAGAAAAACCTTTATTTGTCCCACAATGGGGAAATTACGGTTTGCAACAGTAGAGACAGGACAGAGGTAGATAAAATGTACAATTAGAAGGTCAATGCACATAAGTCAGGTATAGCACATTATATGAGAGATGTGATGTAAACATAAATATAACTATAAAAATTAAAAAATAAATAAAATAGTCCAAAGTCAACAGTGTTTGTTGTACAGTCTGACTGCCGCTGGTAGGAAAGATCTGCGGTATCTCTCCCTCACACAGCGGGGATGGCGCAGCCTGTCACTGAAGCTACTCTCCATGGCTGACAGAGTATAGTGCAGTGGGTGTGACTCATGGGGTAGCATAGCTGTCAATTTAGCAAGGACCCTTCTGTCTCCCACCTCCCTCACTGAATCCAGAGGACAGCCCAGGACAGAGCTGGATTTCTTGATCACCTTATCCAACTTTTTTATGTCCCTCTCAGTAATGCTGCTGCTCCAGCAAGCCACAGCATAAAGGATGGCTGACGCCACCACAGAGTCATAAAAAGTCTTAAGGAGAGGCCCAGTCACTCCAAAGGACCTCAGCCTCCTCAGGAAGTACAGCCTGCTCTGACCCCTCTTGTACAGAGCATTAGTGTTATGAGTCCAATCCAGCTTGTTATTTAAGTGAACATCCAGGTACTTATAAGTGTCCACTCTCTCAATATCCCTTCCCTGGATGTTCATCAGAGGTGGGAGAGCAGGTCGCCATCTGCGAAAATCGACCACCATCTCCCTGGTCTTCCCCGCATTGATCCGGAGGTGATTTCGCTGACACCAGTCCACAAAGTTCTGTGTCAGTCCTCTGTACTCTGCATCATCATCCTCAGTGATGAGGCCAACAATAGCAGAGTCATCAGAGAACTTCTGCAGAAAACATCTGTCCGAGTTGTGTCTGAAGTCTGCCGTATAGAGGGTGAAAAGGTAGGGGGCCAGCACAGTTCCCTGGGGGACACCCGTACTACACATGAGACGGTCAGACACGCCGTCACGTGCTCTCACAAACTGTGGCCGGTTCGTGAGATAGTTCAAAACCCACTGTGACAGCAGGTGATCCACACCAGTCCTCTCCAGCTTATCCTTCAGAAGCATCGGCTGAATGGTATTAAAAGCGCTCGAGAAATCAAAAAACATGATTCTTACAGTGCTGCCGGGCTTCTCCAGGTGGGCGAGGGCATGATGCTGCAGGAAGATGACAGCGTCCTCCACCCCAACGTTGGGCCTGTAGGCAAACTGTAGCGGGTCCATGGAGGGGCCCACTGTGGAGCGGAGATGTTGCAGGACCAATCTCTCCAGTGTCTTCATCAGGTGTGATGTAAGAGCCACTGGCCTGTAGCTGTTGAGATCTTTAGGGTGCGATGTTTTTGGCACCGGTACCACACAGGACGTTTTCCACAACTGTGGTACCACTCCCAGTTTCAGGCTCAGATTGAATATCCTCTCCATAACTCCACTCAGCTGGTCTGCACTGGATTTCAGGAGTCTGGAGCTGATACCGTCAGGACCTGCTGCTTTCCTCCCCTTGATTTTCCTTAGCGCCTGTCTCACCTGTACTGCTGTGAAAGACAGGGATAGGCAGGGCGGATCAGTGCTAGGGATGTGAGAAAGTCCATCTGGAAATGTAATGGGTGAGAAGTGAGATGAACCGAGGGTGTGAGAGGTGTGAACGGTATGAGAGGCATGAATGGCAGAGGAGGTGCCTTGTCCCGGCGGAGTGGGGATGAGGTGCAGTTGTATGGGGGTAGGCGTGGGGGGAGCTGTGACTGGCTGATTAAACCTATTGAAGTGATGGTTCAGATCATTCAGCCACTTAAGGTCCCCCTCGACCTGTGTGGGGGGTGATTTAAAACCTGAGATGGTCTTCAAGCTACTCCACACACCCCTAATGTCTCTCTGTTCCAGCTGTCTATTTAGTTTCCTCTTGAAACAGGCCTTCCCCTCTCTGATCTTCCTCCTCAGCCTCCTCTGTACAACCTTCAGCTCAGCTTTATCCCCCAGTCTAAAAACTCTCCTCTTCTCCTTTAAGAGAGCTTTAATATCAGGGGTAATCCACGGCTTGTTGTTTGAGAAGCACCGTACCGTCCTAGTGGGTACAGTGTTCTCGTAGCAGAAATTAATATAGTCCGTAATACAGTCTGTAAGTGCGTTGATATCCTCCCCATGTGGATCACAGAGCTCTGACCACATAGTGGTTTCAAAACAGTGTTTAAGAGCCTCCTCACTCTCTGCAGTCCAGCTCCTCACTGTCCGTGGCACCACAGGCTCCCTGTATACAATAGGCGTATACACAGGCTGGAGATGGACCATATTGTGATCAGCTTTCTCTATGGGGGGGAGGGGAGTCACAATATATGCCTCCTTGATGTTAGCAAAAAACAAGTCCAATGTTTTATTGTCTCTGGTGGGGCAGGTGACATACTGCGTGAATGTGGACAACACAAGTGAGGGAGAAACATGATTAAAATCTCCAGAGATCAGGAAGAGGACATGTGGATGCTGTGTCTGGAGCCTCCTGGTGACTGAGTGCAGGACATCCGTTGCTGTCCCAGCATGCGCAGAAGGAGGCACGTACACTGCTATCACAATAACATGTGAAAACTCACGTGGCAGATAATATGGTCGCATGCTAACAGCAACCAATTCAATGTCCCGACTACAGAAATGCTCCTTAATCGTGCAATGTTCAGATTTACACCATCTTTCATTCACATACACAGCCAGACCTCCTCCACGCTTCTTACCACTGTCGGTCGTCCTGTCCGCTCGTAGAAGATGAAAATTATCCATGATAACAGCGGAATCCGGGATGTTTGGTGTCAGCCAGCTCTCAGAGAAAATAAGTAAGCAACTGTACTTATACTCTCGCTGATATCGTGTTAGCGCTGAGAGCTCATCTGTCTTATTAGAGATGGACCTGAGATTACCCATAGTGACAGAGGGGACTGCAGGTCTAAAGCGCCTTTTCTTCTCTCGAAGTTTCTTTCCAGCACGACATCCTCGGCGAGTCTTGTATAACAACTCCGCGGGTATCACATGTCTGTCTCTGAGGATCTCCGCTGCGCGCCGCAGCGCTAACAGCTGATGCCGTATGTAAACAATGCGTGCCCCAACTCCGACAGTCATAGTTCCATAAATGGGTAAAAAGTGCTAATAATCCTTAAAGGGTACGTAAGTCCAGAGAAAGTCTCTACAAAAGAATTTACAAAAGAAAAACATAAAAAGAAAAAGAAACGAGAGAAAAGAGAAGGAAGTGTTGCAACCAGCTGCTACTTCCTGCAGCGCCGGACCTATTATGTCTGCATGAATTGCCCGGGCAGTGGTATGCAAACACATGTGGACTGACTTCCAGTAGTGATGAAAGCTACAGTTGCTTTGAACGCCTGGAGAGTGCAATGATGGAGGATAAACTTGTGATGCTCTCGCGGGTTACCAGGAGCTTAACGACTTCATGAACCGTAACTAACACAATGTTAACAGAAAGTAAAAAATGTTAATAAAAGGCTGAGTTGACGTTTACTCGACTGACAGGACAGCTATTTCGGTGGTTGTCTCGCAACATAAAAAATGCAGCGCACTGCTCGTTCTGTGTGATCGGAGCAGTGCTGTGCGCCTTGCGTTTTCAAACCTGAAAAGCGCGTTTAGGTGTGATCGGCCTTAGAACGATTGCTATCAGGATATGAGGAGACTTTGAACCAGCATGACAAAAAATGTTTCTGCAGAGAATCACCTACGGCACTTTTAAGTCAATTTCTTAGTTAATTATTGATTCATTAATGAGCAATTATTATAGGCCTACACTTTGCTTTAAAGCTGCAGTCCGTAGCTTTTCCTCTTTGCAGTTATTCGCGGAATTATCAACTTACATAATTGAACCATTGAAATGTCTTAACGTTACCTGTCCAGCTGAAAAAATAGCCGTCTCTGCGTTCGTTTTGAACACGGAGTTCACGTCACCTTTCAAAAGCCCTTACAATTGTTTTCGTATGGTCCCGGTTGCAGTCTCTTTTTTTTCTGTAGCCATTCCGAAGTCTTTTGCATTTTACAATCGGGTGAATCTCCAGTTGTCACTGGTGATTTTCGTTTGAACCTTTCTGGATTCGCCATCAAATTGAAAAGTTCAATTATATCAAGTGCTGTGAGAAAAGGCTATAAATCTCCACCTCCAACATCTTCACACGCAATATAGCCTACTAGCCGAGACTCCTTTATGTGTACAGATGTGACGTAATGATGCAAAGGCATGCTCGAATTTCCCGCGGAAATCCACCAGTACCACTGGAATTAAAAACATTATTGCAAGATTACCTTTTTTGAATCAAGCTACGGCAAGCTCATAGTTTTGAACACTGGCTAGTTATGCACTTGCTCAACAAAATTATTTTGGATAATTTTTAACCCCCAAAAATTTACGGACTGCAGGTTTAAATAAGTGTTGAAATAATAAAGGAGGGAAAAATTCACAAAAGATCTGGATACATTTCACAGCAATACACTAAGATAAATACGATATGCGAATCTTTCCCAACTGCATGGCAAATAATGACGCACATTCCGCTACATCAAAACTTGTTTCAGCACGTTTAATTGAAGCCTTAAGTAGCATGACTGTGCCAGTGCCAGTACATTTTATGACGTAAGTCACACTTTAAGTGTCTGATTTGTTTTACCTTGGTATTCCAGAAGAGTTTACTGTACATCCAGACTCCTAATATTGTGGAAAGATTCCGGATTCCTAATATAATGGGTGAAGCCAGAGAATGGAGGTTTATTTGCATTTTATTTATTTTTTGTAGTGCATTTGGTAAGCCACACTAACTGTTAGTCAACAATAATCAACTAATTTAATTATATATTAGCACTATTCAGCTACACTTGGCTAAAAAAGTTATATAAATGTCAAAATGATAAAGGAAGGGAAAATGTAGTCCTATAGAACATTCGCAGGAGTTTTTATGCCGTAGTGATCTTGTGGTTTTTCAGGTTGCCGAGTCTCCATTTTTTTCTAGAGAATTCCCAGATTCTGTAGTATCCAAAGGTCCAACAGAAACAAACAAATACTTGAGTCCGAGTCCAAATACCGAGTTACTAGCCATACTTGCGGTTATATGGTGTTCCTGCGATCAGGTGTTTGTGCTGTTGGGAATGCTGTTTATAGGCTTTTACATTGGTGGATGAGAGGAACTTCTTATATAGTAAAAAAGGGTGGTGCCAAACCATGGATGATATGTGGTTTGTGATTTTATTTTATTTTATTTAAAAAAAGCTTTTCTTTCTATTAATTTGCCATATAAATAATTTGAGTTAAAGCATATAGATGTGGTAAATTAATAGATTTATATCACTGAATTACATTAATTTTCAGAGAGCATTCAACGCTTTAAATTATGCCTTCAAATCAGCTGTCATGGAGGATGAAGTTATGTCTGTAGTTGTTATGTCTGTCTTTCAAGTTGTTCCAAACGCATAAACTCTCACAGAAATATGTGCCTTGTTCATCATACACTATGCAATTTTCTGTTAAATCTGTCAACTCCGACTGCCTAGTATCTGCAGAAAAGTTGTGTAATGTATTCCAGCCTTTAGTCAAACTTGTAACAAAAACACCTTGAAATTTGCTCAGTTCATTGAAATGAGATTTGCTTTTGATGTCTCTCACTGGTTGTAAAGTTATAATAGTGTACAGATGGCTGACTGACAAAAAATTCCTGTAATGATGACCATACACACACTGCTGCCAAAGCCATAATAGCAGGGTACGTGAAAGAGCAAGGCAACAGAGATAAATGTACTACATACTAGTAGGGCTTGGCGGTATATCGAGTTTGTATAATATAGATTTTTTTTTTTTTACGATATGGAATGAGGCAATACCATTTATATCGATACAGTAATTTTGATGCGAGCACATCTAAAAAATAGCGAAGGACGCAGTGTGAGCTGCTGCAATGAAAGTACATAGGCTAGTAGCCTACAATTTGCCCTTAACATGACACAAGCTTATATTAAGTGCTTCAAAATTAAAGCATCTTGCCCTGTCAGATGCTCTGACAGATACTGTTGCTATATATAAGTTATATAAATGTCAAAATGATAAAGGAAGGGAAAATGTAGTTCTATAGAACATTCGCAGGAGTTTTTTATGCCGTAGTCGTCTTGTGGTTTTGCAGGTTGCCGAGTCTCCATTTTTTTTCCAGAGAATTCCCGGATTCTGTAGTATCCAAAGGTCCAACAGAAACAAACAAATACTTGAGTCCGAGTCCAAATACCGAGTTACTAGCCATACTTGCGGTTATGTGGTGTTCCTGCGATCAGGTGTTTGTGCTGTTGGGAATGCTGTTAATAGGCTTTTACATTGGTGGATGAGAGGAACTTCTTATATGGTAAAAAAGGGTTGTGCCAAACTATGGATGATATGTGGTTTGTGATTTTATTTTATTTAAAAAAAGCTTTTCTTTCTATTAATTTGCCATATAAATAATTTGAGTTAAAAAAGCATATAGATGTGGTAAATTGTGATGTGGTAGATTTATATCACTGAATTACATAAATTTTCAGAGAGCATTCAACGCTTTAAATTATGCCTTCAAATCAGCTGTCATGGAGGATGAAGTTATGTCTGTAGTGATTATCTGAAAAATAGCGGAGGACGCAGTGTGAGCTGCTGCAGTGAAAGTACATAGGCTAGTAGCCTATAATTTGTCCTAAACATGACACAAGCTTATATTAAGCGCTTCAAAATTAAAGCATCTTGCCCTGTCAGATGCTCTGACAGATACTGTTGCTGACTGACAGATAAATACTTGCGTTGTTTAATGCGTTTGAGATGTTGTGCTTTCCTCAGTGCTTAACTTACATTTCAAAGGTATATTCTCCATCTGTAAATGTTAGAAAGTCAAACAAATAGCTTGTCAATTTCACTGTCAGGAGAGGAAGAGCTGCAAGTGAATCTCTGCTAAAATTCAAGCTTCCGTCAATGAGCGCTGCTGCGCGCATTCGCGCCAAACAGACGGAGCACAATAGTAAAGCAATACTTCGGACTAAAATATACATATTACTAAAATATTTGTTGTTGGAGACAATAAATGTGCCATATATGGAATTTTAAACCTACAAGTATATTTTTTGTGAAAGTGACCATTATAATGGGGTAATCAAATGCAGGCTAATATAATTAGTTGGTGCTTTTGTTTTTATTTTTATTTTTATTTTAGCCTTTAGTCATTTTGAAAAACAAAAGCATTATTTTTGTTTTTAGATTGTAATGTTACAATGTTAGAATGTAATGTGATTTTAACCACCTTTTTGCACATAATATATTGCATAGCTTAGGCTACATTACATTCACTATATTTGTTTCCATATCCTTCAATATCAACATTGTTTGGATATCATTGAGCAGGATATGATTTTTTTTTTTTTAGAAATACAGATTTTCTTTATCCAAATAGAAAACCGTAGAAAGTACCGAGATATATCGTATATCGCTATTTAACCCAAAAAATACAGAGATTAGCAAAAAGTATGTGGACTCCTCCATTCTAATTACCAGGTTTGGCTATTCCAGTAATTGCAGTGAAAAAATGTCTTGTCATATACAAGGACTAGAATGTGTGCTTCCAGCTTTGTTGCTGCAGTTTTGTGAAGCTTCTTTTTCTGTTCCAAAATACAATACAAAATTTTAAGTTTTGAGAGTCTGGTGTAGAATAACTTGGCCCGCACAAAGCCCAGATGTGAACCCCATAAAACACCTTTGGAATGAAAAAAAGCAGCTATTGATTAGACAGTTCAAGAGTAATGCAGCATCCAATCATCTAAACTCACTGGTGTGTTTTTCCCCTACCAGTGTTTACAGCTCTTGTAAGATGCAGTATCACATCTGCTAGGCTTACTGCGGTAGTCTGTGTTAACGGTGTTACACTGTGTTTGGACGTACACGGATTACATTACTTGGCCATCATGGCACCGTTCCCACTGTCACTTTTTTATTTTTTATATTTAGAAATAAAAACCATTAGTTCAGTCAAAAGACCTTACAATTTTTAATTGAATGCCTCTGCTCTGCACCATACAGCACGAGCTGCAGAGTCTCAGCACAGTGCAGCAGGAGTCTTGTCACTTCTCAGTCATCTCTCCTTACTCTCGTCATGTGATAAGATGATGGCGGAGGATTTGGTGCGCAACAGATCCTGAGCGTGCGTCATTGACAAATATCTTATCTTGTAAATTGTGGAGACAGTACCATCGCTCCCTATACACAGAGTACACATGATCCCGAATTTATTCAAAAGTGATTTCAGTACCCCACATATTGATGGTGAATGTGATTTCACCAAGTACAACATGTTCCTGGATCAAGATTCCAATCAACCAATCAGATTTGAGGCAGATGTAGAGGGACATCAGCTCAAAGGCTTCATAAAGGTCCTGTACCATGACTCCTTGTATCATGCTAGCCAAAAACACAATATTTTGTGCATTACTAAATTTGGTAATGGTCCACCAGAAATGAATTAAACACATTATTGCATTCATTTTTTAGCCACATTGGTTGTCTGTTTGGTTGTAAAACATTATATGATATTTCTAAAAAATCTATTCTTTTATGAATTCCATTAACTTCACTGACACTAAAATGTTATAATAGCATCTCACAACTCCATGTAAGGATGTGTTTTTAATGGTTTGATGTAAATTGTGTACAGATTAAGAACTCAGCAATAACCTCCTTTTGTCTTTCTTTTTTGTCTTCCTCTCTCATCTACTTCAGCTCAGAGAAAGAGCAGTTAGTGGAAGAGGAGGAGGATGACTTGAAGGAAGTGTTGGATCTGAGGAAGATTGCAGTACAGCTGCTACAACAAGAGCAACAGAACAGGTGATCTTTTTTTCATGCTAAATCACAAATGGCCATGCAACCTTCAGAGCCCATCAAACACATATACAGTAAGTCCCTCAGACTCCCTGTAATATTAGGGCTGTCAATCGATGAAAAAAATCTAAACAAAGACTTGCACTAACTACACATTATAAAAATTGTTTATATAAAGGGGCTGTTCTAGGGTTATTGTATATTTGGGGCTTAGCCCAAACTAGGTGTATTTGGCACCATTAGCATTAAACATTGGAATATTATATATACTTTACAATTAAGAGATACAACTAAAAAAAGTCCAGCTGAACTGACTTTACCTCAAAAGATTTCTTAAAAACACAGGAGTTAAAAATAAATTATAAAGAAATTTGTCCTTTTTAGGCTTCCTATTGTCTTCCTAAGCTGTATGTTGTATAAGGTAACAGTAGAGACTCATTTGAACTTTTTTAATAAGTTAGCAGATTTAAATGATTGCTTCAAAGATTAATATAGTTCCTTAATTTACCAAAGTTTGTGGCATCATGTGTCGTATTAAAGGTTTTGCAAGAACCGTAAATTTGCAGATTTGTTTATATTCTACTTTGTTATCAGAGTTATACAAATATAATATATATTAAATATAAAATATTCAGTTCTGGATTACAGCTGGATGCAACTCTAACCTAAAAGCCAACAAATCTTCTAGTTAAGGGGTGTCAAACTCGGTTCCTGAAGGGCCACAGCCCTACAGAGTTTAGTTCCAGTTTAGTTCAGTTGCTTCAACACACATACCTGTAGTTTTCAAATAAGCATGAAGGATTTGCTGCGGATTAACTCTACATGGCTATGGGTTTTGCACCACTGAACTAATTACTCTATTTTCTTCAGGCTTGTCTGCAGAACTAAAGGCTCCCCAGTTATTTAAATGAGTGCTCTTTGTCACAAAATAAATAAATTGAATTCTATGCATTAAAGGCAGATTAACAATGGGCTTTTAACTAAATTCCCACATCTAGCACAGCCAGTAAAGTTATGCTTGAACAAAGCCCTAATCCTGGCTTAATCTAAGCACTGTTTGTGAAACCAGGCCTTACAGTATCTGATCTTAACAGTAGGCCTACTTAAGTATTTTACCTTGCTAAATGTAGGCTCAAAGATGCACTAGTCCTCACTAGTCAGGAGAGTGTGATATATTTTTTACTTAATCATAACTAACAGTCACGAGTTTTCGACTAAAGGGGAAACATTTAACATTCAAAAGTATTTGAATGTTGTTCCTGCAAGAAAAATAAATGTTAGTTATGGTTAATTAAAAATCCATGACAAGAGCAATCACATGTTTGTTTTCTAAAATCAAAATAAAACCTTCTCTTCAGTATAACGGATCAATAAAATAATGTAAAGTTAAATGAAAGAGTCAAAGCCTACTTGCAGTAGGCTCCTCATCTCATATATGAAATGCCTGTGATTCACAACTACCTGCTAATGCACTCGCATTCACGTAAAGTAGCCTTGTTGACAAGTTTGGGTGAGTCAGGGCAAAAAGATTTTGTAGCAGAAATAAACTGCTGTAGAAAAAGTTATGTGCCATGCAAAATGTAACAAGTAATTATATTACTCATCACAAATGTATTGGAGAAAAGAGTATACTTATTCAAAAATGTAGTCCAAAAATCTAGTAGAGTAAAAGTCCCTAATATCTTTATCTAAAATCTCTAATATCTACAAAGTAGCCAAAAAAGTACTTAAGTACAGTAACTAATTACATTTATTCAAATATTTTACACCACGGAATCAAACACACCTGAAGCAGCTAATTAAGTTGTTCATGGTTTCTTGAAAATTACAGGCAGGGGTGGAACTAAGTTCTGATGGAAGGTCTGCTGGAGACGCATGATTTATGCTTTTATAATTTGTGTTATTGAAATTAATTCTACTAAATGAAAACAGTAAATTGACGGCCCAATATAATGTAGATATATCTTTTAAAATACGCTACTCCTCTGTTCTGTATTCACTTTTTCTTTCTTTTGAACCTCATCCTAATACCTCCTATGACTTTGTTCTCTTTCATTGTAAGTTATGTCTATGAAAGATTCACAGATGAAAGCAAGATTTGACAGTTCCAATTCAGATGTATTGAAGTAATTCCATCAGACACTCTATTTACTAACAAATGAACCATATTCCTCCTCCTCTTTCTTCTTCCTTCTCCTTCTCCATCCCTTCCATCTCCAACTAATCCTGGGATCTGATCGGTACACACATGACATTTGACTCTCAGGAGGCGGTCCCTAATTTGTAGGGCAGAGAGTCTAATTCACCGTAGAAGAGCAGCGGGGAGAGCTCACAGGTAGAAGGAGAGCTGTGTGTGTTTGTGTTTTTATTTCAAATGGTGGATATGTGTCATACTGTATCTGATATGAGGGTGTATGCCACATGTCTAGTACATCTGGCGTCTGCGTGTTGTGTGTTAGTAAGTACATAAGTGCATGTCCTGGCTTAGATGTCACAAATTCAAGTGTTTCAATTTCAAGTGTGTTGTAAATGTTTCAAAATAGTTTCCCAGGTTCTAAAATTGTTGATGTGCAGATGTGGAAACACTCTTCTTTTGAATTTGTCGGTTCATTTCACAAAAGAAGAAATTGCATACTTTTTCAAAGATTGCTGTGAATCGTTAGCCAATGTGCTTTACGGATCATTGGGCAGACATCATGAATTGAGAATGCTCAGAACTGCGTTTAACCTAGCAACATTTTTATTTGTTTTTCAAATCCCATCTTTAGCACTGATTGTATTCACAAATTGTATAACTTTACATACGCATCACATCTAAATAGTGAAAAATTTAATCTGGCTGTTTAAGCTAAGGGGCATTACCAAAAATCTGTTTTTGTCACCTGTGAATGTGGTTTCGGGTCAGATTCCAGATTTTTTTTTTCTTTTCGGTTCAGAGTACAACAACGAAATATTTTGCATGTTTTGAACTTGTGCAATAATAGGGGCTTTTGCACTGGGTAGTTCTAGGAACTTTAGGAGCTTTTGCACTGGAGGAACCTTTTCATTGTTCCTAGACCTATTGGCGGAAGTTCCCGGTTTCCGCTCGTTCGCACCTCAGGAACTAGTAACTCCTTTTGGAGGAACTAATTTAGCTCCAACTTAAGAGTAGGGTCTAAACCAGCAGTATAGGAACTATCCGTGACCTTGGTGTGTGCCGATTGGCCGAACGCACGCGAAACACCAGCACCCCCCATTTTTTAAAAAGGCTTTGTAAAACTTTTTTTATAGAAATATGTATTTTATATATACTGTTTTGTATAACAGATTATAGCCTATATATTTAATCCAGAAACTAACTCTATGAACATGGAAAACAGTGATAGATGGACCCCTCAACCTTTACGCTGAGGAGAAAATCCAACGCTACTTTGAGGGGACCAAGCAAAACATAATTATCTATTTCTGCTCAGCTAGCGACACTGGACATCAACCACACGGCATACGCTTATACCTTTTCATTGTCTACTGTCTTTGTATAACAGTTCTATTCTACCTAATAATGTATCAGACAGTACTGTTAGACAGATCGTAAACTAATGAACACGGATATTAGAAATACATTATGCGAAGTGTTTTGCATGCACTCCGCATCACGGGCTAATTTGAGTTACAAATCGCCTCGAGCCTCTCGTTGCATTTCATTATATAGACAGACCAAGGCAGAAACCTCTTTTAAAATGTAAACATGAGTTAATAGTGGGAATTTACATTTAATCAATGTCCCAGACTGCGGGCAGAAGTTTATTCACATGGAACCTTTTGCTAACAATGGGAATTTGAATTGAGTTTACACCTTCTGAGAGCAGGAGACCATTTGCCTGGAAGACCCTCCTTTGTGTGCAAGTTATCTCTAAACTCTTGTAAACGTTATTACCTTTTGTTTTACTTCTTTGGGAATTACACCTTTGTACCAGTTGCACTGAGACATTTGAAATTATATCAAACGTGTATTACTGTATGATAATTATTCACATTAAACTAAATAGATTATTGGGTGAATTTCAGGTGATCTCAGCATGATAGAAAGAGGGAGCGGGGAAGGGAAGGTTCAAGGGAAAAAGATGTGAATTAGGATTGAAAGGTCCTTTGTCTCATCAGAGAGTGGTCGTTCCTCAAGTAGACTGACTGGCATTTATCTAATTTCTCAAGTCTTACACAGTTCCACCTGCACACAATAACATTATGTTATACATCTGGCTGATTACCTGGTTCTTCCCTTGGAGCTGAAGATTCAGAGTATTCAGTAGCTCTGTAATGTCCACCAGAAAAGCCAGGTCGGCAATCCATTGCTTGTCTGAGGGTACTTGAATGTTGCTTTTCTTTCTAGCTTGAAACTCCCTGATCACATCACGCAACTCAAAAAAGCGCCGTAAAACTTTCCCTCTGCTCAGCCACCTCACCTCCTGGTGGTACAGCACATCACCATACTGTGCCTCCATCTCATCCAGCATCAGTGTTGGGAATAACGGCGTTTAAAAGAACGGAAGGCTGCTTTCTGTATTTTTATTGCACTAAAAGATAGATATTTACAGATAGATACTTCAAATATACAATAACAAAGATAACTGATGGATCCTTTATGGTAATACCTATGATATGGTACAACTACAGTGCAATGCAAATAGTAAATATAAGATAAAGTGAGAAGTAATAGTTAAGTAGTGGTTGATAATATAGATAAATAGTTTAGTGTATAGTCAAAAAAATAAACAAAAATAAACAAATTAGCTATACAGCAAATAAAATAGTAATGAATAGTATAATTATATAATATCATAAGTTCAATAATATAATGATAATAGCATATAGTTTATGTATAATACTATAATATTAGCAATAGAATATGAAATATCAATTACAGAATATAGACAATAAAAAATAAGTTAAATAGTGACTAGTGAATTTAACAGCATATCTGTGACGATCTGCGGCTGGAGTGCCCGCTTGAGCCTCTGGGGGGCACTCCTTCCTAGTTTTTCTTTTCATTATGTTTTACCCTGGACTGATTATGGTTGATTTTACGCACCTGTGTTTTATTATCTTGTTTAGCGCACCTGTCTTAAGCCTGAGTGGCCCTTTGTACCATTGCTCAGGATTGTATGTGTCTGACTGCATTACCTAGCCTTGTTCGAGTTTCCTTGTATTCTAGTGTTTTGGTTCCCTGATTATCTGCCTGTTCCCGGTTTCCCGTTTGCCTTATCCCTGCACGGATTTGATGTTTGTTTGGACTGCTTACCTGGTTATGACCCCTGCCTGTTTCCTTGTACCTGTCTCTGGATTCTCCTCATAATAAAGCCTGCGTTTGGATCACCACTGTCCCTGTTCCAACCGCTCGGCTCTGCTATACCGTTTCCGTGTTCAAGCTGGACTCTTACCCAATATATTGACCTGGCCCTTTCCATGAGCGGTTCGCTTTTTACTGTGGATTTTTTGGAACTTTTTCTTCACAAAGGACCCGACGATTCGCCACTTTACAAGGGACCCACTGAATCCACGCATCAATTGTCTCCCGGTGAACCAGCGCTTCACGTAAGCTCCGTTATATTCCTGCCTCCAGAGTTTTCTACTGAGCGCGTGCCAGCCGAGTCAAGTGAGTCAAGTGCCGCCGAGTCAAGTGAGTCAAGTGCCGCCGAATCAGGAGAGTCAAGTGCCGCCGAATCAGGAGAGTCAAGTGCCGCCGAATCAGGAGAGTCAAGTGCCGCCGAGTCAGGTGAGTCAAGTGCCGCCGAGTCAGGTGAGTCAAGTGCCGCCGAGTCAGGTGCGTCCAGTGCTGAATCTAGCAAAGTGAGTGATTCAGACTAAGTGACTGAATCAAGCCCAGTGACTCGCCGTCGGAGGAGGAGGAAGACTCGTTCGGCTTGCCAGGCTCAGGTGAGTGTATCCAGACGCCTCGCCCTGCCAGCCCCGCCTCTGCGCCTCGCCCTGCCGGCCCCGCCCCTGCCGGCCCTGCCTCTGCGCCTCGCCTTACCTGTGCCTCTCAAGCTTCGTGAGCCTTTTCCAGTGGCGGTTTCCAGCCCGGAGGCTTTAGCTTTAAATTTCCCCAAGAACTTTTTTTGGGGGGGGGGGGGGGGGCAGTAGGTACCTTAAGAGGGCCATGGAGGTGGCATCTACGTGGACCTTTGCAGTACCACCTACACCTGAGAGTATCATGGAGGTGGCGCCTACATGGACCTTGGTTCTGCTATCTCCACCTGAGCTTTCCATGTCACTGGTCCTGTCCAGCCATGTGCTCCCTACGTCCTGGTCCCCTGTTGAGTGTGCTCTGCCCTGGTCCTGTGTTGTGTGTGCTCTGTCCTGTTCTCCTGTCGCTTGTGCTCCAGCCTGTCTTCCTGCCAAGTATGCTCCGCCCTGGCTACTTGCAGAGCGTGCCTCCCTGTGGTCTCGTGCCTTGCTCTGGTCTCCAGGCCTCCTGCCTCTCCACGGGCCTGGCCCTCCACCCCATCCCCCGTCGACCTCCCTCCGGAGCTCTTAGGAGCGTCTGGAAGCCGCTCTTTAGAGGGGGGGTTATGTGACGATCTGCGGCTGGAGTGCCCGCTTGAGCCTCTGGGGGGCACTCCTTCCTAGTTTTTTGTTTTCATTATGTTTTACCCTGGACTGATTATGGTTGATTTTACGCACCTGTGTTTTATTGTCTTGTTTAGCGCACCTGTCTTAAGCCTGAGTGGCCCTTTGTACCATTGCTCAGGATTGTATGTGTCTGACTGCATTACCTAGCCTTGTTCGAGTTTTCTTGTATTCTAGTGTTTCAGTTCCCTGATTATCTGCCTGTTCCCGGTTTCCCGTTTGCCTTATCCCTGCACGGATTTGATGTTTGTTTGGACTGCTTACCTGGTTATGACCCCTGCCTGTTTCCTTGTACCTGTCTCTGGATTCTCCTCATAATAAAGCCTGCGTTTGGATCACCACTGTCCCTGTTCCAGTTTCGTGACAATATCTATAATAGATTGATAATTGAAAGTGGTATAATATAATAATAATAATAAAAATTTACTTTATAATATAAAATATAATATAAGATAAACCTATAATATAAATCATGTAAATTCATGTCTCAACTTTCACAGCTAATTTAACTAGCTACATCGCAAACTATTTTAGTCTAACTGACTCCGGTGGCCAACTAACGTTACTATTACTAATTATATCATGACCAAATAAAACCCGAAACAAATGTTCAGTCTTGCTTGTGAAAGGTAATTCCCCAGAGACCTGTTTTCAATTGTGCGGCGATTTGTAGGCCTACAGCCCCAAGCAGCGCACGAAACAGGCATTTTTCTCAATTCCCGTTATGAGAGTTATGGGAAAGTTGCCTTCAGCAATATGGTGGTGCCGTTGACGTATGATCCAGCGGCCAATAGGGCATCTATGTATTTATTATGTCTATGATTTAGACCCTTCAGAGCTAAATTACTTCCTCCAAAAGGAGTTGTTAGAACTAAAATCGTTCCTAGTTCCTGTGGTGTGAACACACCAAAATCCGGGAACTTCCGCCAATAATTCTAGGAACTATGAAAAGGTTTCTCCGATGCGAAAGCTCCATTGTTACCCAGGTCTATAACAATTGCCTTTTTCATTGGGAGGAATTGTTTACGCAAGTTTTGCTGTCAAGCATGTGTGCTTTTTTTCTTTTTTTTTGGTACAAAGATACATTTGTTAAACACCACTACAGATGCAGGTAAAACAAAAGATTACATTCATTCTCATATAGTGAAACCAGCATTGAAATATATTTCTGCATCATTTGTTGGTTGCTCTGTTCTTGCAGGTTTCTCAGCCACTCAGGGAGCAGTACCAAACAGAGATCCCCATCTCAGACTGTCAGAAGGTATTCTGATGCACGCACAAACTCTTCCACACACATTCTGATTTCTTAAAAAATATCTACTTTATTCACCTTTATTTTCCAACGCAATTTCCTGTGAATGTGCGGGTTGTCTGATTCTTTAGCCGCTTTAGGTAAGTAACCAGAAGCAAAGCACAGTACAATTCGTGCTACAAACCAGTTTATTTATGATTATAATATTGAATTAAATTAAAATAATATTATAACAAATACTAGTTCGCAATATCAAACAGTATACACAGAAAACGTCAAACTTGAATAGAATTAACAAATATCATTACATTGCATATTTAATAGCAGATAATGTATGGTTAATGTACATTAGAAATGTCATGACACTTCATATATTTTCATTAAAACGTTACAATAAGCTCCCATATATTGACATTAGTTAATGCATAAGGTATCATGAAATAACTGTACAATATTTTCACAGCATTTATTGATCTTGGTAAATTCAAATTTATAAATGCAATTTATTTTCACTGCAAATTAAAGTTAGGTAATGGTAGTTAGATTTAAATGGGAACTTGGCAACTCTAGCCATTTCTTCGCTGATTTTCAGCTCTGGGGCATATATTTCACAACACTGTTGTAAAAAAACTTACTTGCGGCACTCTCCTCCCCCTTTCTACCGCTGCTCATGTGCATTTGTTATTATCAGAGCCGGCCAACTTTATCGTGTGGAGCTATGTCTGCCGAGGTGGGTAACACATCATACACATTGAGGGGGGCGTGTTTGTTTGTCGAATTGCCGTAAAGCAGTTTGTGTTTCTCGCTCGTTCTCGTTTCTCACAAAATTTCCTATTTCAAACTTACTGGGACATTAGTCCCCATGTTGAAAGTTTGGTTTTTCGCCTGGGAACGTTGGGGGGAGTGGGGAAAGTCACCATTTTCACCGGTACAGGTTATTTACCCATCCAAATGATTTCTAAACGGTTTTATTAAGTTCAAATGGTTGCCAAGTTCCCCTTTAAGTATAAATTAATATTACCCAGATTAATAAATGCTGTAAAAAATATTGCCAGTTAAACTAACAGATGTTACCCACTTTACAATATGTTGCATATTAGCATTAATGCATTAGTTTTCATTTTTACAGCATTTATTAAATTTAATATCAATTAATAAACTGTTGTTGATAGTTAATTCATGTTTATTGATATAGCGTTAATTTTACAAATGTATATAGAAATTAACATTCACCTGAAATATTTAATAAATTGTTCATTAAACAAATGTTAACGAATGGAACCTTATTTTTAGATGTTCTTATGTGTTACCTTGTTTTTATTCTATCTGCTAATGATTTATAATGCTATTATAAAGTGTTACTAGTTGTACTAGACTATTCGGTATTCGTAAAAACAAAGCTTTGCATTTGCACATTTATTTTAAACAGTGAGTGTTTGTAGGGTGGAGTACTCCTCAGGAGTTCAATCTCTGAGATCTCTTTGTTGATTGTGGAAACGCCCTTAAAATAAAATAAAGAGAACTGAGAGAGGGGTGATTGGGTGGAGAAGCTATAGATTTGACAGTTGAACAAGTTGAGACATAAATGTATACACCTGGAATTTCTTTCTTTTTTTTCAGACCCAAGGCATTATTGTGTATTGGAACATGTGTCATCTTCTGTCATCTCCTAACAATATTTATTCTGAGATTTGATCCTTGGAATAACTGTTAAAGTTACAGATTTTGTTTTATTCAGAACGGCAGTCTTAATCTGAGGTCTGCATTATTGAATCACACTATGATTGAAGCAGTGCACCTGGGCATCGGTTGCTCATACTAATGTGCCACAACCATACTGTTTCTCCAACACTTTTTTGAGGTCCTGTACAACAAATTATTTTTCTAGCGCATTCTCATTGTCAACCATTTCACCTCCAATCTGAAATTTGAAGGTCCACTAGGTCAGGGGTTCCCAAACTTTTCAATGACAAGGCCCCCCAAATACCACTAGGTTCTGGCCAAGGCCCCCCTTTTAAATGATGTGTTATTAAACCCATCGACAATACTACAGCAAATGTAGAAATGAATAAATAAAACCTCTGGGTGAACATCAGATTATGTGATAGTGTTTGATACCAGCCGATCAGAAAGATTATAGTGATGAACCGATTACAATTTTTCATTGAGTTTGACCTGCCGATACAGATTTTAGCCGATTCTGATTTAATTTTTTCTAACCACTTTACAGCACACACAAATATTGTCTATTTATTTAAATATATATATATATATATATATATATATATATATAAAAACAAACAAACACCATATAGTGTTACCCAAACTGAATAATTAAGTTTAAATGGGTACATTTTCTATAAATATTTTTGAGTCTTCATTTTCTTTTCTCACATAGCCTACTCCAGTTCTTGTTAAAACACACTAGACTTGCAAATTGTGTGCATTTTAGGCACTTTTTTGTGTGAAATCATATTTATTTTGTCATATATATATATATATATAAGTGCTTTCTCTTTAATTGAGCGTCTGCGCCGAAACCCGCTTCACTGCTGCTCACGCGCGGCTGCTCGCGGTGTGAATGCACTCATTGATTAACATGCATGCCGAAAAAATACGCGCCACTCGCGCTTGCGATCTGAAACGGCGGTAATTCACGAGGTTTCCTACATGTGCGTTCCGTGTGCACGTGTGATGCTGATGTTGCGCGATGTTAATCATGCGGCGCCCGAGTGCATTAGACCGCCATAAAATCGGCATATGTCAGACTGACCGGCCGGTCGCCGATCATATGAAAATCGTCCAATTCCGGTCAGCCAATCAATCGGTGCATCTCTTAAAGATTAGCATTACAAGTATAATGTTCAGATATGCTATGCGACAAATTATTCTAGTGATATTTCATAATACTCATAATAGTATAATTTTTTTTCACTATTTTTTTTTTTTTTTTTATTCCAACTTGTTGCGGCCCCCCCAGGGGTTTTGGGTTTTGAAAACCCCTGCACTAGGTAAGCTAATCAAGAAAAACTCTGACTCTGCAAACATATTCAACCAGATTTTTATTCAGCTATTTAATTTTCCCAAATGCAAAAAAAAACAAAACATGTGTCAGACAGAGAGAAACAGGCATATAAGAATAAGGCTATTGGTGAGGAGGTCTTCATTCCAGATTTCTCTGTTCCCCATTTCTCTATCATCTCGCCCCATCATGCCAGCTGTAATGGTTTCTAGTTAAGTCAAGTCATCCACATTTATATAGCACTTTTAACAATGTAGATTGTTTCAAAGCTGCTTTACAGAGGTAAACATATAATTTAAGGTAACAGAGATTGTTTTGGCTTTATAGCGGTTCTTGAATAATGTTATTTTCCAGCTAAAGCTAGTTTTGATTGATTCACTTCCGTTGAAATTATCATTTGTTATTAAATTAGGGGCCGCTAAGACGACACCGTTCTCTCTAAACAGACTTTAAACGCGAACCTGTGATAAACGCTGATGGCATTCACATGCGCATTAAGAATCGATTCTATAGTTATGTGCGTTTGAATATATGTGCGCAGGTTTGTAATTTCCTACAAACCATGCCTAAACAAACTACTTGTCTTGCCTATAAATTTTATACAGAATTTTATTCAATTTTATCGGGTTAGGTACGCGAACCGAAATTCCCCTCAACGCTTTATCTGTAGAGTGGTAAAGGGATCCTCCATAGGGAGAGGCTAGTTGACTTCAGCACTGCATTGTCATCGGGTCCAGGCGAAGGTCCTTCATCAGATCTGGATACGGCCTGGATCCGGCAGGCTGCGGGAAAACCTCGGGATAAACAAAGACACTAAAATTAGCGTAGATGCCATTCTTCTTATAGGGGTGGGAATCACCAGAGGCACCACGATACTTAGGTCACGATACAATATTATTGCGATTTTAAACATATTGTGATATTCTGCAATATATTGCAATTTGTTACCTTTTTTCAACTTCAATTTTTGCATTTTTTCCAAACAAAATTATTACATTTATATTGCCTAAATGTTTGCGCTCATTGCAATTTTTACAATGGGGGTAATATTGTTAAGAATTTACACAACACAAGGAAGCTTGATTTAAATGGTTTAATTAAATTGAAAAAAGTAGCACAAATAAATACAATAGAATAAAGATACAAATAATGACAAATAAAGAGAAAGGTTTTTGAATAGGTCTAACACTAGTATTCATAAATACAGAAACTGAATAATGTAATCAAATGGATATACAACACTGTATACTACCCAGATAGTAACACTGGGTAGTATTTTAGTCCTGACTAAATTAAATACATGGGCTATTAATCCTGATTCCTTTAACTTAAAGCTATCTTTTGTTGTTTTTTTAACAACAAAATTAATGACAGACACATATGGCTGCCGTCACTTTAAGAGCTAGTGCACGGATCCTGTGTTAATTATACTGTCACATGCGTTTTATGCTTATTAAAGACAAAACCGACTATGTTTAGAGTATACTCACGAAGACCGAAATTGACACAATTTTGCGTGTTAAAGCAATACAATCCGCGAAAAATAACATTTGTTACTGGCCAGCTGTTTTTGAGGCGGATTTTCTATGAATGTGCGCTTAGAAAATAATCTCTCAGAGAGCGCGCAAGCACTAATTAGTTTAAAATTGCTTGAATGTTTAAACTGGTAAGACTTAAAAAGACGTGTAAATGGTAAACTTCAGTCACGATGCACTGCTGGCCCGATTGTGCAAGTGAATATTCCGTCATGTCCCGACACCTAAACATGAGTGTGTATTATCGCCGCAGCGCTTGATGCTTGCCTTGCACAACACATTTTGAGAGAAGAGAGATAGAAGACGCGGCACCGCTGAACACTCACGCAGACACGCACTCTACTACCAAATTTAAATTCTCATGTGTAGCTAATTTAAATAATAAAAGATCGATACTTGGCGCCCGTGTATCGATACAGTATTACCACAGAAAATATCGCGATACTATGCTGTATCAATTTTTTCTCCCACCTCTATCTTCTTATGATGTAACGAGTACATCAGGATTTAAGAGAAGTGTTCCCAGTTCCGGCTGACCTAATCTATGCAGCCTAACATTGAATTATAGAAGTCGATAATGTATTTTGTAAATGTTAGGTCAAAGAGATGTGTTTTTAATCTAGCTTTGAACTGACAGAGTATGTCTGCTTCCCGGACAATGGTAGGAAGACTGTTCCAAAGTTTTGGTGCTAAATAGGAAAAGGATCTACCGCCAGCAGTCGATATTGATATTCTAAGTATTATCAACTGGCCGGAATTTTTAGATCGCAATAGACGTGAAGGACTATAATGCGTTAACAGCTTGCTCAAGTACTGCGGAGCTAAACCATTTAGTGCTTTGTAAGTAATCAGCAATATTTTAAAATGTATACGATGTTTAATAGGGAGCCAATGCAGTGTTGACAGAATCGGGCTAATATGGTCATACTTCCTGGTTCTGGTAAGAACTCGAGCTGCTGCGTTTTGAACTAGCTGTAATTTGTTAATTAAGCATGCAGGGCAACCACCCAGTAGAGCATTACAATAATCTAGCCTTGATGTCATGAACTAATTGTTCCGCATTTGTCCAATGAGAGCATATGGTGTATTTTAAATATATTTTTAAGATGGAAAATGCGGTTTTACAGATACTAGACACGTGACTTTCAAATGAAAGATTGCTATCAAAGAAAACACCCAGGTTCCTAACCGACGACGAAGACTGCCATCAAGTGTTAGACCGTATTCTAGGTTATTACGTGTGGAAGTTTTTTGTCCAATAATTAGAATCTCTGTTTTTTCAGAATTTAGTAGTAGGAAATTACTAGTCATCCAATTTTTTTATATCAGCAATGCATTCCGTTAATTTTGTGAATTGGTAAGTTTCGTCAGGGCGTGAAGAAATATACAGCTGAGTATCATCGGCATAACAGTGAATGCTAATTCCATTTTTCTTAATGATATCTCCTAATGGTAGCATGTACAGAGTGAACAGCAGCGGTCCTAGTACTGAGCCTTGTGGTACGCCATACTGAACTTGTGATCGATAAGACATCTCTTCATTTACTGCTACAAACTGATAACGGTCTGATAAGTATGATATAAACCATGCAAGTGCAATTCCACTAATGCCAACATAGTTTTCTAATCTATTTAAAAGAATGTTGTGGTCAATGGTGTCAAATGCAGACCTAAGATCGAGTAACGCTAATAGAGAGATACAGCCACGATCGGATGATAAGAGCAAATCATTTGTGACTCTAATGAGAGCTGTCTCAGTACTATGGTGCGGTCTAAATCCTGACTGAAAATCCTTGCAGATATCGTTTCTTTCAAGAAAGGAACACAGTTGTGAGGATACTGCTTTTTCTAATTTCTTTGACAGAAAAGGCAGATTTGAGATCGGCCTGTAATTGACTAATTCTGTAGGATCAAGTTGCTTTTTTTTAACAAGCGGTTTAATCATAGCCAGCTTTAAGGTTTTTGGTACGTATCCTAGAGACAAAGACGAATTAATGATATTTAGAAGAGGATCTGTGACATCTGGAAGCATCTCTTTCAGTAGCTTAGTCGGTATAGGGTCTAACATACAAGTTGTTTAGATTAATTAATGAATTTGCTAAATTCTTCCTCTCCTAAAGCAACAAATGAATCAAATTTTTCCTCAGGGAGACTACAACGGACTCCCTGATGTGATGCTGTAGTAGACAGTTGCATAGTAATAATTTTCTCCCTGATATTATCGGCCTTATAAGTGAAGAAGTTCATAAAGTCATTACTGCTGTGTTGCTTGGAAACTTCTTTGCTTGAAGCTTTTTTGTTAGTTTAGCCACTGTTTCAAATAAATACCTAGGATTGTTTATTTTCTTCTAATAGGGTTGAAAAATAAGAAGATCTAGCAGCTTTTAAAGCCTCTCTGTAATCGAGCTCTCCTTCCATGAAATCCGAAATACCTCTAGTTTTGTTTTCTTCCAGTTGCGCTCCATTTTTCTGTCTGCTCTCTTAAAGGAGAACTCCGGTCAATTTTAACATTGAGCTCATTTTTTTTGTACATTTGGAGTGCTGTCAGTACAGAAAAAAATGACAAATATCGTTGTTGCCTGATTATCCTATCCCGATTATCCACCGTGTTATCCTCTTTTTAAAATTCGCATCCTGTTGACTTCAATGGGGCAAGTTCTAAACCTGCTTTTAGCCTCTTAACATCCTTGATTTGTCAATACAAGTGCACAGCCATGTGTTTGGTGTTATTAAGAGTGACCACGGTCAATCTGACTGCAGTAGATGTGAAAGATATTAATAAAAATGTTAATTTAGCCAGCTCACATACCTGTATTTACTTCCTGTTTTCGGTCGAAGTCCACAGTAGTCGATTGTCGAGTTCGCGCGCGCGATCATTGATAACTAATCTGAGTACAAGTAAGACCTCTTTAAGTTGTTTACGTTCATTATTATTATAATGTTATGTGCTTTGAGGCATGAGGTAATTTAACGCCATCTCTCGTCTCGTGACGCTTTGCAGATTCTGCTGTGTGCGTTCATGTGTTTTGAAGGAGGCATTGCTTTGGAGACACTCTGAAGGGGAGGGTGGTATCTCATGTTTTCAAAGCTAATTTGCTATTGCTAGCCTCTCTGAAATTTAAGTAAAATGTTATGCATGTGTTTTTACTATCTTTAAATTAGTGTGAGGTTTTATGTATAATATATATATAATATTATATTATATTACATTATATATACACATAATATTGGTTGACAACTACCCTCATTGCCTTGTATCTAATGCTACAGCACAGGGGACCAGATAACATACACTGTGAAAAAAAAGAAAAGAATGTATTTTATAAAAATAATATTTCAGTTTTTCTACTTACAATTTTATCTCAGAAATTTTAAATTTCATAAATAATTACAGAGAAACAATGAATTAAATTTTTAATTTTTAATCCTACAACTTTTTTTTTTCCAGTATAGTATGTATGATATTGAACAATGTCAGCATTTACAGTACTACACATACTGTACACTAATGTTCAAGGATGCATTTCATTGACCGTAAATATATTCATAATATTACAAAAAATCCTGAAAGAAATGTATTACTGTTTCCACAAAAATATGAAGCAGCACAACTGTTTTCAGCTTGATGATAAGAAGAATAAATGTTTCTTGAGCAACGAATCCGCAAATTAAAACTTTTTCTGAAGGATCATGTAACACTGATGGCTGGAGTAATGATGCTGAAAACTACATTGGCACTTCATGTGTAATTAGTGGGGTTTTCCCTGTGTGTTTATGATATTGATATTTTTCATGATGTTTGATAATGAACTTTGTGTACATAGTTTTTGTAAAGTCGTATATTTGATCATGATTCTTTGGAGTGTTGAATTTGACAGATACTGCAAGGCACATCATATCTGTGACAGACCTGTCATTGTCTGCAGAAAGCAATCCCAGCCTTGGTGTTACATCTCCAGACTTGCCTCTCACTGCCTGAAAATGTTACCCCACACAGGGATCCAGACTGCGACCAAAATGGAGAATGTGCGAGTTAGAATTTGATGTGGTTGTGTTTGTGCGGGTGCACAAATATGCACTCAGTTAAATTCGCGTGTGTGCAACAGAACGCCGTTGAATCCGTAACTGCTGCAGTCCGTAACTGTTTGTGTTCAAAATTTACAAAATGTATATAATGAATGAGTACATCATGAATCCATTTCCCAAACCGTATTTTTGTCTTATCCTGAATCACTACGGTACGCCTATAATAAGTGTTTATATTCTAACTATTTTAGACCGGGGTCGGCTCGGCTCCGCTGCGGAGTAGCCTAGTACCTGCGTGACTCGTCATAGACATTAACAGAAATAAGTTATATAATAACTTCTATATACCGGCTTTAATGTTCTTCCGCAAGACACGTGCCGTTCTGTTTATTAATCGCTAGAGAGCAAATGTAAACGCATTGCACACTGATGATGAAACGCAAAATTAAGGAATCAAGGCATATAAAAATGAAAAGATTGAGACAACTATTCATCAGCATGCATTGATTAATCCTATTATGTTCTAGCAAAACAAAAAGTGCAACCAAATCATGTTCTGGTGTGACCAACTGAGAAAGTTGGTAGCACCAGTGGAAAAGTTAGTCTGGAGCCCTGATCCCACAGCAAACATATTAAGGTTGATGTAGACCATTCATCTGCTGAAACTACACAATGAAAGAACTAGGATAGAGCCTCGCATCACCCTCATCGTCCACAGACAGCAGGTACATTAATGACCTGTCAACACATCAGGCCTCACACACAGTTGAGCATGCACACACGTTCCCATATCTGTCCCCACATAAGTGCACACATTAGTATCATAGTGCAATAGCCCCTAAGCCCCCATTTGTATGTTTTGGGGGTCCATGTCACTCAATGTTTCTGTTTTTCTTTACAGTGCATCACTAGATGAAGGAAGCAGCTCAGCCTCTGCCTTAAGTGGACAGGTACCAATATACATGTTTACAAGCACACACAATAATGCATGTAGCCGCATGCTCCTTTTGTCTCACCTTGTTAGAAATACTGGCTGGCTTTTCATTGGAAATTTTCACAGTGAATTATGAAGGATTACCATGCATTAAGTGTCACTTCTTTGGCTTCTTCTTGCCGCTTTTCCACTGGATGGTACGGTTCGGCTCGGTTCGGCTCGCTTCGCTTTTCCACTGCGTGGTACGACTCGGCTCGGCGCGGCATGGCTCAGTTTCGCTTTAGTTCGGTTGCTTTTCCACTGCAGTTAGTAACGCTTCAAAGTGGGTGGGATTATGACTGATCGTTATAGTTTATCCGCTCCTCGTCAACCAACAAGAGGAACGTCTGCGCTTCTCGTCCACTGACCACGATTCAGCCATTTATTTTTTTAAGTTTTTTTTTTCTTCAAGCAAGTCAAGCAAGTAGTTTTAAAACAGGTGCTACAGCAGTGGCCGTTACTGGCTATTTAAATCTAGCGGGGTTGATGTCTCGCAAATACAATGACGCTGGTAGTGACAATTCTGTCTGTCTGACCAATCAGTGATCAACAGTGCTTCTACAAATATGTGTGTTATAAGTGCCCCCCCCCCCCCCCCCCCCAGAACCGCCACTGACTACACGCTAATAAGGAACTAGTTAATAGTGAATGTGTACCTAATCTAAAGTGTTACCCAAATTGTTTTGTAAATTACACTGTTATTGGTGTGTTTTAGTGAGCTGTCTAACAATAATTAATTCCCTTTCCTGTCTAATAAACAGAATCTTGGGCATCACTATTCAGGATTTTTTCTATCATTCCCATTGTGTGTATGTCTTAATGTTTGCATATGCCTTTCGTGTTTGTTGGCCTTTGTGTCTTCTGGCTTCAGACCTTTTCTGCTGCTTTGGCGGTACAGGCATTGATTCTCTCGTTGTCTCTGCTGGTTAAGCGTGATAATAAGTGTGTTCGGTAGTCAAATTTTTGCTCTTTGCATCACCAAACAACACTACCTTACTAGTGTATCTACAAAGGCAGCAGCCAATGAGCGAGAGGATTCTCACTGACGTTTAGTGAAACACCGCGGAACACGTAATTTCAGCATTGAGCACCGTGACCCGCACCATGCATAATTATGAACCATAATTAGACCACAAATTATTATGAGTACAGTCTTTAGTGTACGTCATTCAAATGACTTCACAAAAACACTATTTATTTCTTCATGTTTAAAACTTTTTGAATTGGCACTAAACTACTCAATGCATCTATAAGCTTTCAGGTACTAATATCAGTATAGTGCCCTCAGCGTTGTTGAAGACATACAACTGTTTACATCAATTTTTGATGTGTATACATCCATACACCCAAAATTCTACAAACACCCCCCATCTGGGCCTGCTGCTAATTTCATTATTGTGTCTGAGAATTCCATTCTTACTCATTTTGTTTTTGTTGTTTTTGTGTGTGTATCTGTGCATTTATTTTTTAAGGAGACTGATCTCACTGATGAAGATGCAGCTTTCTCTGAGGTCACTCTTCTTTCATCACATTCCTCCTCATTCATTTCTACCTTTACAGTAAAAATTCGAATGTCTGAGGTTCTTGTAGTAATTTTACTCAGATTTGCACTACTGTTCAAAAGTTCGAGGTTGATATTTTTAAGTAAGCGTATGCTTTTATTCAGAAATAATGTATTAAATTTATCAGTGACCGTAAAGACATTTATAATGCTAAAACAATTTTTTAAAATAAATGCTGTTTTTTACTTTAAATTCAACTTGAAAAAATCATGGTTTCCATTCTAAGCAGCACAACTGTCTTCACATTGAGAATAAGAAATGTTTCTTGAGCAGCAAATCAGCATATTAGAATGATTTCTGAATGATCATGTGACACTGAAGACTGGGGTAATGATGCTGAAAATTCAGCTTTGTCATCACAGGAATACATTACATCTTAAAATATATTAAAATAGAAAGAGTTATATTAAATTGTAAAAAATATTTCACAATATTACTGTTTTTACTGTATTTTTATCAAATAAATGCAGCCTTGGTGAGCATAAGAGACTTCTTTCAAAAACATTAAAAAAAAATTTAAAAAAAAGTTACTGACACCAAATATTTGACCAGGAGTGTAAATTTCATTACATTCTCTTTACAACATTTTGTTCACCCATTCCTTAAATTACAAGCTAAAAAGTATGCAGTTAAAATGTAACTCCATCATTTCATAAATACACTTTTACTGAAAACCAATGGCATATAATCTCAAACATTGCTAATTGGTTTGTAGTTTTCAACACTGATACTTTCATGCTTTTGATCATTTATGTCATTTTTGATATGCCAACAAAAACTCATCTGTGTTAACCAACCACATAACATTATCTGTGAATGTCAATGAATGTTTGATTTTCCTTGCCAGTGAAGCACTGGCCCCAAAAAGCAGGTTACAGTTTTGCCAACTGGTCTAAAACACTTACACTGGCATGAGGCCTCTTTATAGTTGACACCTGTCATTCACTGTAATATTGTGATTTGTCCCTCAGCCTTCTTCCTCTTGCTCGTTTGATGGATGTTTGAAATCAGAAAGCAGTGACTCAGAGCCAAGATGGCCAGAGGTTCCTCCTGTTCTCAACCAGAATGAGGATAGGAGAAGAAATAAATACCTGAGAAAAGACTACCTGAAGGTACACACCCAAATACGCACACGTTCTCGGTTTTTCTCACACGTTTTCTTTTTCTTATGTATTCTCTCTCTCTCTCTCTCTCTCTCTCTCTCTCTCTCTCTCTCTCTCTCTCTCTCTCTCTCTCTCTCTCTCTCTCTCTCTCTATCTATCTATCTCTCTCTCTCTATCTCTCTCTCACTTGTTCTGTCAAAGAAACACACACACATATTTTAACACTTAATACCACTTGTTTGGCAGGTTTTTTTTGTGCTGTGTTGACACTTTTGATATGATACTCAGTCCCTGGTATCTTGATATCTTGCCCCAGATGTTATCAAAATGCCTGGCGATTCAGGATGTGAGAAGATTATTCTTTTGAGGTGCTTTAGAAACACTGCATTGTGAATTTAGCATCAGTTCCTAATCCTGCGCATATTGTTCAAATCTTGCCTTGTGATCTGCAGGGACAAAATTCTAGACCACTCCATATTAAAATTGTTTAATTTCAATGTACCTTGCTGCTTTCACTTCGTATAGTCTTAGAGTTGCTAGATTTGCCTGAGTTTCTTCATAAATTGATCTTAAGATTTTAAAACTATGGCACAATAATAGATATACACAGTCAGCTTGAACAAATAGCACACCAACAAGCACATTTTCATGTCTTTATTGAACTCATTGTGGAAACATTCACAGGGCATGGCAGTGGCAAGGCCAGAAATCTCCAAGTGGTGGACCTTGGTTTAATAGGATGGAGCTCTATTTTTGGTGAAATATACTTATTAGAGATGCACAATTCAAGATAATTTTCTGGATATTTAATATTGTAAGTTACCATTGGTTCTGGCAAAATGATAATTGCTGCATTTAATTTGAATTAATTATTTAAAAAATAGGTTTGAATTAATTATTTTAATTGTTTAATTAGGCTACTTGATGAATGAGCTATTCTTTTAAATAAATGATTAGATGAAAATACATTTTTAACAGTCACTTGTCGCCACCTACTGGTGTAACAATATAATTTAATGCATTGTATTTTTAGGGCTTGCATTTTTATGAGCTGAAATTCAACATGGTTGTATATTTAAGCTGTGAATATTTCAATTCAAAACATTTCATTATTTTCGTTATTGTTACTGTTTTCATTATTAAAAATTAAATAATCCATATTCACTTTTCAGATTTCACTTCCAACATATTCATTCTGTTTAAAAATACAACCTATAATATTCGACAGGCAATTTTCGGTCCATTTTATTTCGCTTTACAAATTCGCTTCCACAGATTCAGTGGTTCAAATTCGACAGAAAATTAAACATTTGACATCCGGGAACGGCAGAAATATCATCAATAGATTGCCGATTGATAATCTCCATAGCTGTTAGTCGACCTCACCAGCAGGAGGTGCAAGCACGTGTTGACGAAGAAGACTAGAGCAACGGGTGAGAGAGCCATTCATTCATAAAAACGGATTTACAGAAATGGAGCAAGAGGTAAGTATTTGTGATGTTAATCAGGGCCAATATATATATATATATATATATATATATATATATATATATATATATGGAAAAGCTTAAAAAGACACAAAAGCTGTTTACATTTAAAGGTCTCAATATGCTTCTGCGTCAACTCCACGGCGTAGCTACGCCGTCACTCCTACGGCGTCGTGGCCGTTTTATGGTTCTGCGTCAGGCTGCGTTGCTAGAAACACTAGGGGGGGGGTGTGGTTCGCGAATCTCTTTGCTATTTTGTTTTGGTTCCGTGCGGCAGTTCCGCTTTTTCATTTCTGACAATGGCGAGTGAAAGAGAGAGAATGTTGTTGCAGTTTGTGTGCAGTTGTACTTTCGTACTTCCTCGATCAAACGTGTTCCTGGAGAGAAGAAGAAAAAATCAATATGTCATCCAGGTAGACATATATGAACTGGTCTACCATATCTCTCAGCACGTCATTGACGAGTGCCAGGAAAACCGCTGGGGAGTTGGACAGCCCGAACGGCATAACCAAAAATTCAAAATGGCCCCTGGGGATGTTAAATGCAGTTTTCCATTCATCCCCCTTCCTGATGCGAACGAAATGATATGCATTGCGTAAATCCAATTTTGTGAAGACGGAGGCTCCCTGCAACCGCTCGAAAGCTGAAGACCTCAACGGTAAAGGATAGGTATTCTTTACCGGTATGTTGTTCAACCCTCGGTAATCAATACACGGTCACAGAGATCCATCCTTCTTACCAACAAAAAAGAACCCCGCCCCCGCTGGAGAAGAGGAAGGACGAATTAACTCGGATGCTAGAGAATAAGAAATGTATTTTTCCATGGCCTCCCTCTCAGGAACTGAAAGTGAGTATAATTTGCCCTTAGGCGAAGACGTACCTGGCAGAAGATCCATAGCACAGTCATAGGGACGATGCGAAGGAAGAGAAGCAGCCAGAGATTTACTGAACACTTCCTTCAGGTCTAGGTACTCCGCGGGCACATTTGACAAATTCACAGACTCCTCCTGCAAAACAGAACTGGACACCGAAGAACAGGCAGACACTAAACAAGACGCATAACACTTAGTGCTTCAGGCGGGGATAGAATTGTGACCCCAGTCAACCGTGGGGTGACCGAGGACAATCGGAATGTGAGGGGAGTCAAGGAGTAAAAATGAGAGTTCTGTGTGGTTGCCTAATGTTATGAGTGTCAGTTGATCGGTGGTGAGTGTAATAATGGGCAGCTCTTGTCTGTTGAGTGCGTTGACAGAAATCTGTTTAGTGAGTGGTCTGATGGAGATTTGCAGCTTACGTGCCAGAGTCAAGTCCATGAAGTTTGCCTCCGCTCCTGAGTCCAGGAGAGCTTGACAGTTGTGGTAACGGGTTGCCACCGGAAGGAGAGTAGAGGAGGTCTTGTTGGTGGAGATCCCGCCCGACAGTAGCCTCCTACAGATCAGCGGCTCCGCCCACACACACACACACACACAGTGCGAGAAAGAGTCAGTGAATTCATGAACTGTGACAAAGTGCACTGCCATCTTACTCCGACGAAAGTTACTTGAACGCACCTGCCGTCGTAAACACGACTTCCCACCTCGTAAGTACGAACTTCCCAGGAGGACTTGAACGGTTTTTGCCAGGGTCGATACTGTCCACACCACTTTTTGAAATAACTCGCGGCACGGATGTACCTAATACACATCTCCAGTTAACTAGCAGGGCATTCATTTAGTTCTAGGTGTTCTAGCGCTGAAATGTGTTGTTTTTTAAATCAAGCTGCTAAACTCCTTGCTGAATCTATCAGTCTTCACTCTGCGCTTCAATCCATTGCCGTCTTCACTCAGTGCTTCAATCTATCACCCTTATGGAGACTCTATTCGTTCCGGTGAAATCACAAAACAAAATGCACACAAACGTGCCACTGCTTGAAATACAACCACTGATTAACATATTCGGTTTTGATGAGGAAAAAGTACTATACGAGTGTGGATTAAAATCCATAACCTCTCAAACGCTTGGCAAAAGTTCTGCCACTACACCATGAAAGTACACAAGTTACAGTTGCGGATCTACGGATTTGATTTATTCACATGAAAATTCTTGGCACTAACAATATATATTAGTAGATCTTATTAAATGGCAAATTAAGCCCAATGTACTATTTAAAATTGATTTCTGGACATCGTAATGTTATTCTTTCCAAAAATTGTTATTGTACATGTATATCTTTGCATTGTATAGCAACCTCCTCCCCCCGACACCCTACACACCAGACTGTCCCACTCACTTTTTAAAACAAAATTATGCCATTGGTTGGAGATGTGTGTTCGGTTGCTCGATTTTATTTCGTTTTCCAACTGAAATGGCTTGAATTTGTTCACACCTCTACTATTGAATCCAACGTATCATCAGCGCTCTGATTCGCTTCCATGGTACTGTGAAGTACGACTTGCAATCTCTGAGGTAAACTAAACGCTATTGGCTATTTGAAAAGGGGGAGGGGCCACTCAATATGTCCCACCTTAGCTTCCTGTTTCAGTGGAAATTACGTCAACGCATCATACAAAGCTGCGCATTCCAAGACACTTCAGTGAGCCTTTAACCTATCCATCTTCATTCTTCAGTCACGCTTAGTAACACTTACAGCTGTGCCGTCACCACAGTGCAACAGTGAAAAGGGACCCTCTCAAACTGTGTTGTGCCGCGTTCCGAATGTATACACGTATGAGAGCGACATACACCGGTATTGCGGTATATTAAAAATTCATATCATAAAAATAAACACCAGTATTCGGTATGAACCGATATACCGCAATTAGAACTGTAAAACTGTTTGCGAAACAAACCAGCCTGTTTATAATTGAGACAGTACATTAAAATAATATGGCAAGAAATACCAGTTTGCAATATCAAGCAGCATAACAAGCTGGTTTGTACAGCTAAAAATAATTGGAAGTGAATGACACCGACCGAAGCCAGGCACATTAAAATTACAAACCTGAAAAATAAGGTGAATTTAGTAGAAAGACTACTATCGTTCTGTCATTTCTTCCCAACCCCCAAAGCAAAACGCTGTCGCATACAAAAAGCTGTTTTCATTTTTACCTTAATGCTGTTTAAAGAGTAGATAAAATACAATATAGTGATAAACCTATTTGGTATTTACTTTCTGTTTGCCCCTATTAAAATATTGCTGGATGTTTTGTCACTCAATTCGGCTGAGGAAGCGTGTCCCAACGGGAAAATTATGTCAGTGCATACCCTTTATACAACATGAACATGAGTACATTATACCTAACAATTTATGTTTTTTTTTTTATGTAAGTACATAGTAGTTAAAGACACCTAACATGAAGGGTGAAAGTTATGGAGTGAAAACAGTCTCAAAACCTTCCACAAATGCACACGAGAGATCCACATGTGCGTGCACCCATCCACAAATGCATGTGAGAGATCCGCATGTGCGTGCACCCATCCACAAATGCACGCGAGAGATCCACACACGCAAATCAATCCACAAATGCAAGCGAGAGATCCACACACGCAAATCAATCCACAAATGCACATCATGATCCACACACGCAAACCAATCCACAGATGCACGCGAGAGATCCACACACGCAAATCAATCCACAAATGCACACCATGAGATCCACACACGCAAACCAATCCACAGATGCACGAGAGAGATCCACATACGCAAATCAATCCACAAATGCACGCGACAGATCCACACACACACACAAAGCAATCCACAGATGCACGCGAGAGATCCAAACACGCAAATCAATCCACAAATGCAAGGGAGAGATCCACACACACACAGCAATCCACAGATGCGCACAAGAGATACACACACAGCGATCCACGAATGCACGCGAGAGATCCACACACACAGCAATCATGCATAATTGTCCTTACTTGCATTGCTTTGCTCACAATCCACAAATGCTTTATCTTTACCTGTAATTTCATGCACAGCGAATCACGTGACTTTTGAGACTGTTGTTCCGCGGCCTTGATTCACAAATGCACACAAGCCTATCTGTCCACAAGCCTATCTGTCCACATTACCTGCAAGGATGCGATATGGTGTCTTCCTCCAGAGGGCGCTAACCGGCCTTTGAGCTGAGTCTTTCAAAGGGCTGGATTCATTTCGTTTTCTGATTTGCGAGACAACTGAAGTCTAAACATTTTTCACTAAATATCATATACCTAAATGCAAATAGAGTAAAACCAAATCAAACCTGTATGAGTTTCTTTCTTAAGCTGAAGACAAATGAAAAGATATTTTGAAGAATGTCAAAAACCAGACAGTTGACTGTATCCATTGACTTTTTTTTCTACTATGGAGTTCAATGGGTTCTGTTAACAGTCTGGTTTCTGACATTCTTCAAAATATCTTTTCATTTGTCTTCAGCTTAAGAAAGAAACTCATATAGTATAGGTTTAAAACAACTTGAGGGTGAGTAATGATGTCAGGAGGATTTTCATTTTTGGGTAAACAATGCCTTTTTTCACCCAAATCTGTTTACCTCAATTTAAAGTGGTTTTCATGTTGTGGTTGCTTTGTAATAAACATTGCCTTGAATTGAGTATATCATTCAGTCTCATTATTTAGTTGGTTGAAATAATATTATATAATAATATCAGATAATAATATCAGAATTACAATAATATAAACAAAAGAAAACGTAGTACAGCCTAGTAGTTGGCTAACAGTTGCAGAAATAATTTAAAGACTTTAAAGTTGTCCTGTTATCCGAATGGTTTTCTTAATAGGCTATATATTCTGATTATACGTTGAAGAATAAAAAAAGAGGTTTGGTTTTACTCTATATTTGCATTTATGTATATGATATTTAGTGAAAAATGTTTTGTTGTCTTGCAAATCAGAAAACGAAATGAATCCAGCCCTTTGAAAGACTTAGCTCAAAGGCCGGTTAGCGCCCTCTGGAGGAGGACACCATATTGCATCCTTGCAGGTAATGTGGACAGATAGGCTTGTGGACAGATAGGCTTGTGTGCATTTGTGAATCAAGGCCGCGGAACAACAGTCTCAAAAGTCACGTGATTCGCTGTGCATTAAATTACAGGTAAAGATAAAGCATTTGGGGATTGTGAGCAAAGCAATGTGAGTAAGGACACTTATGGATGATTGCTGTGTGTGTGGATCTGTCGCGTGCATTTGTGGATTGATTTGCGTGTGTGGATTTCTCCCTTGCATCTGTGGATTGGTTTGGGTGTGTGGATCTCATGGTGTGCATTTGTGGATTGATTTGCGTGTGTGGATCTGTCGCGTACATCTGTGGATTGCTTTGTGTGTGTGTGTGGATCTGTCGCGTGCATTTGTGGATTGATTTGCGAGTGTGGATCTCTCGCGTGCATCTGTGGATTGGTTTCCGTGTGTGGATCTCATGATGTGCATTTGTGGATTGGTTTGCGTGTGTGGATCTCATGGTGTGCATTTGTGGATGGGTGCGTGTGCATGTGGATCTCTCGTGTGCATTTGTGGAAGGTTTTGAGTCTGTTTTCACTCCATAGAAAGCAATTTGCCCATGAAGGGTTCACCACACAATAGAATTCCTGTACACACCTCAACACACACCTGTTCACAACCAATCATCCAAACACATACAGTATATGCAGGTCGTTCCGGAAACATTTTTGTAATTGCCAGTTTATCTATTTTGAATGAGGCAATTCACTGCAGCTACATGATTTGACCCAGAGGAAAGATGAATGTCTTCCCTGTTCTTGAGATCTTGTTTATCTTCATTTTATGTCATCACTGTATGAATCCAGGACTGTTATGGGAATTTTCTTGAGAATTTGCTCTCCCTCTTTGCTCTGACAAGTGTAGACAATGCCAGGCTGATAATTCTATTTTTGTTTTGTCTATTATATGACGTCTTACTCTCTTCTCCAAAAAAGAGGGTTGTATTGCTTTCCTGAATCAAGCCTCTGCTTAATAAAACGGTTAAACATTCACAGCCATTTGTTTTAACTTTCAACTGAAATTAATTGATTTAAAACAGTGCGGAATGTTTGTGACTCAGAGAAAAAGAAAAGTAATGGTTGAGCTGGAATAATGAATAGCCTTCCAAGTCAAGAGAGAGTGAATCAAAAAGGGAATCAGTTTGGATCAGACAGGTTTCCAGCTTTCCACATAAAATGGAAATCAGGAAAAGAGTGTGTGTGTGTGTGTGTGTGTGTGTGTGTGTGTGTGTGTGTGTGTGTGTGTGTGTGTGTGTGTGTGTGTGTGTGTGTGTGTGTGTGTGTGTGTGTGTGTGTGTGTGTGTGTGTGTGTGTGTGTGTGTGTGTGTGTGTGTGTGTGTGTGTGTGTGTGTGTGTGTGTGCGTGCGCCTACTTAACTATATTTTGGGGACAAATTTGTACCCAGAAGTGACCAAAACCTGACAAAATCTCCAAAAAACTCCTTTTAGGGACGTCCTCATTTGTAAATCAGGTTTAAAAATAAAGTAATAAAAGGTTTTTTAAATGTGTAAAAATGCAGAATGTCTCCTGTGATGGGTAGGTTTAGGGATAGGGTTAGTGTAAGGGGACAGAATAAACAGTTTGTACAGTATAAAAACCATTACGTCTATGGAATGTCCCCATTTTAGATAGCTAAGTAAACGTGTGTGTGTGTCTGGAGTCGGATATACCTAAATCTGTTCTTAAGATGCAATTGGACAAAGAACATGAACATAAAACGATTATTATTGTGCTAATGTGTAAGAGTCTGTCTGATCAAGCAACATCACTTTTTTTATGTGAAATGGATCATGCCATGATAATAAAACTGGTGAGGGATTTTTTTATTATTATTATTATTCAATTTGTGGCTGTCTCCACAAATGGTTGAACAGAAAACACTACAGAAATGGTAGGAAAAAGTGAATCAATTTTGCAATCATAATTTATGTCAGTCCAAAAGTAATAAGTACTGTTTATTTAATATAAAGCAAAAAAATAAAGCAGTTATTACACTTTTGTACATTGATATGTAGTTTTTGGTAATTTGGCACCTTTAGGTCCAGACAATGTCATTCCAGCTGTTCAGTTTGGAAGTGGTGACATATCAGTCAGCATGTGCACTTTTTTTGTGTACAACATGCATCAGATAGTCTGTCAACGCATGTGTGGGCAGCTTATCTGGGGCAGTAAATCCCTTATCTCAGACTAGACCATTTACTGCATTTCTTATGTTAAAGGCTGAACATGTTTATCAGATCTGATCTTCTGGCTCCCTGTGTTTCCCATTTCAGTACAAGTGTCAAAGTGCTCGAAGAAACTCCAGTGGCAACGACAATGATTGTGAGGTGAGACTGTGTGTATGACTGTCTGCATGTCTCTGTTTGAGTTTTACTGTTTTATTGGGTTTCCATAGTCATGAAAAACATGAAAATATCAGGGAATTTCCATAATTGTGATATTTAGGCTAGGTAAAATAATGGAAATGTTGTAGAAATTAACGCCCCAGACACCGGAGATAGTCCCCAATAGAGCATTGATAGAGCATTGGATACTATCACTTGGGAAATAAGAATGTATAGTGCCCCACTAACCTACTGCACAGCAGTAACCAAACAGGACCCCCAAGTTTCTCATTATTCACTGCCAAAAAACACTCATACACTAATATTTATATTTTTAGAAATGCATAAAATAGCAAGGTTGCATGTTTTCTTCAAATTGATTGGTTAAACTATTTTATAAGCATCTTGTCTAGACTACAAAATCATAAAACAGGTATATATTTGTTTCATTGTCCTCTGGCTGATTGCAACATACAAAGTTCATATAAAGTTCAAGAATTTCCATATTCCTTAAGCACTGTCATAACCAGATTTTTGAAGTTCATTTGAAATTCTTCATCAATTCATCAATAGCTACGTTTACATGGAGACCTTTTGTTTCAATTGGAATTAATTCATTCTGATTGATGAATCCGAACGTAGTGTTTACATGAACGCTAAATAAAGTGATTGGGTTGATGTGCATGTTTATGTCACAAGCTTCAAATCGGAATAGATTTTTTGACATGCGTACACTGCACAAATATACAGTTTCCCGCTGTATGCGCATACTATTCTCCTACATTACTTAATGTTTGTCTATAGATGCATTGTGCCGTGCTGCTTATATTTATCAAACAAAATGCCTCTGAGTGGAAGAATAATTTGAGAATGGCACAACAGTTATTTATGACACTTAATTCAACAACAACAGCTCGTTCCACACGTCATATGTCATTACGCCAATAACGCCATCTTTACATCATTGCACATGCACAGTACTTTCCAGTTTCAGTTTTCAAACTGATCAAGTGTTTGTTTACATGTCCTCTCGATCGGATTAGAAAAGGTTTACACCACCCCTTAAAATCCAAATTAAATTTTAATATCAATACATTCTGATTGACGTGGTTGTCATGTGACTTTTTTTATTCCAACTGTGCTACTAGTCCGATTACAATTGGATTATTAGGGTCCACGTAAAAGCTGCTAATGTTTATTTCTCTAGTTACGCTCAGTTTTTCATAATATTTCATCAGCTACAAATCTGCTCTTTTGTCAGTGCAGGCAGTAAAGTATATTGGAAATTCATTGGAAACCTTGGTTTTGTACCCCAGTCTGACTCTGTAAAAGTACAATATAACATTCACAAAGTTCATGAAGGAAGGAAACATCTGTGTAAAACATGTAAAACCGACTATCTCAGTCAGAAGAAACTGAATCCATTTCATAATTCAGGATTGTTTCAAGAGTGTTTGCCGTCTTTACATGCGGCATTTTTTTCAAGCATAACAATGTCTGTGTTGTTGCAGGAGGGAATGCGGTCTAATGAGTTCACCACAACTCTCACTGTCTTTGGCCTGAAACCAAGATCAGGTAAATCTTTGGGCCTATTTACACTTGTCACTTAATACACTTTTACTGATCAGATAGCTCAGCGCATTAAAGTGTCTCCGCAAAACGAGTTCATGTCACTGAATGCAACAGATTTGCACTGCAGTTTATTTATCATCACTGTGTTGTTGAGCTTTCAGGATGTGACGCTTCTCAAACCACCACCTGAAGTGGTTTGAGTGATCAGATTTAGATATGTCTCGAAAGCGTTTCAGGGGTTATTTATACATGGTCTTTTCAGATCTGATAGCTATCCGATCACATGAAGTAACCAGGTGTAAATAGGCCCTTTATCACCCCCCTGCCTTTTATTTTCTCATAATTTGTCTTTTTGTTTTTAATCTTGGTGATGGTATTGTCAATGTTTGTCAGCTTTGCAAAGCATTTGCTTTTCAGCACAAGTAAGTAATAAACGTTGTATCAATGTGTTAGACCAAAAAAACGGATATTTTCCTATTTAAAACAGTTTCTAGCAATTACACTTGAGTCAAACAAGCATCATGTCTGAAATCGTCTTTGAAGCTCTTTACTACATTAACAGTGGTTTTCCCACAGATATCTTATTTAGAAACTGCACTCAAATTTTATGATCTCTTTCATTTCAAAAATACCCTTGTTTAATGGGAATTTAGAGGTCAAGAACAGCATTTCTTTGGAAAGATATCATCTAGAACTGTGGTCTTGAACTTAAGTGATACCAAGGCTTTTTTTTCATGACTTTGCAATTCAATGGAAAGCACAAGGAAGGCCTGTGCTTCCTGTCTCACAGAAAACAATGGCAATTGAGCAGCAAACAATACCAAAACCGCTTGTTATCAGTCTCAATGCTTCCCTTTTTATCATTTGAGTCTGTCATATTTTTGAAATATTAATATGTGCTCACAAATAGCTGCTGTAGAGGTAGCGCTGCTATTTGAACAATCAATAAATCACCTTTTTTGAGGTGTATCATTTGCATAATACAACATAAAGACATCAACAAAACAAATCAAAACATGATTCTCTATATTTTTTGTTCATGTAAATTAGGCCTCATACTATAGCAATGAGAAATAGGTTTACCAATGCTGTGAAAATATGGAGAAATCGAGAAGTGTGGTTGTTTATGCCTTTTAATGGCCATGTAATGTAATTTCATCCAGTAATTAACTGTCTGGCCTGAACAAAAATACCAGAAACGGCTGAAAACCATTTGAAACAGTTAGGTCTATATCTGAGGTAATTTATATTTTTTTGTTCCACATCAAAGTGTCTTAATGCAGATTTATTTGTTTAAACCAGGGCTACAATAGCAAATTGCTAAACATATGAATTATGGAGCTATTCAACAGTACATTTCATTACTGATTAGTCAGATGTGCATGAACAAACTTGATCTTTTGAAAGGCAGCCATGGGAGACCTCTAAACTTCCCCTGTTATAAGCTAATGGTAATGAACAGACAGGAGACACTGAGTGGTCAGGTTTACACAGTGTGCAGATTTAAAGATTTACCAGACTCAAAGATCAGACTGTCACGTAAACACACAGGGGACAGAAGATCCAATTGCGTATGTATTTAATAGGGTAATCCAAAACTCGTAGTCATTCAGGCAGGGGTCCAAATCCAATAAGGGCAATCCAAAGCATAGAACACAAACAGGAAAACGCAAGGCACAGAAGTGTTAGGACATTTAAACAAGGACTCCGTAACAGACACTAACAAAGACAGGGAATATATACACAACTCTAACAAGACTAACACAGAACAGCTGGGAACAATGATTACGGGGAACAGCTTAGTGCAATGAACTGATGAGTGACAGTGACAGACAGAATGCTGGGAATTGAAGTGAAACGTGAAGGACACCGTGATAACGAGGACCTCTAGTGAAAGACAAGGGAACACAACCAGACACTGTGACACAGACAGGTTAGTTGTTAAAGAAAAGCTTAAATGAAGAGAAACATGATGATAATGACTGTGTGTTTACTACTCAGCCTTCTCCCGTGGAAATCGTCAAGACTTAAGCTCCACAGACCCAAGCTTTACCATGAGGAGAAAGATGGAGCACCTCAGGGAGGAGATGGAGCAGATCAGACTCCTGCGGCAGGTCAGAATTCCACCATAATATTTCTCTGGCATATTTTACAAAGTAAATAAAATTCATATCTCTAGGTAAGCCAAGTGAAACACTCAAAAACATGTTCTGTTTTTCATTTTAGCCTAGAGGTTTATTTTGGTAAGAATTCTCTTTAAATTTATTGTTAGTGTTTTTAAAATTCACTTTCTTGCTTTCTTTGGACAATCTTCTATCTGCTTTGTTTCTACTTGTCTCTGTGGAGCTCTCATCAATAGTGTTAAGTACTTGTTGGGTCATAATGTAAGAAAAGGACGATCTATTTCAGGCAGTAATTCATACCATGTAATTAGACAGGTGGGAACACATGTTTCCTATTTAATTATGAGGAAAGAAATGAAGATAAGTGTTGAAGCACTGTACTTATGGAGTAAAACCATTTTTTGATGTGCGCCTCACATGGGGAGCGCTATTTGAGTCACTGCCTATTTAGAGCAGTTTGGTCCCTTATTGTGCGGGGTTTACTTATAAATTATATATATCATTATAACATTCTATGTCTTTACTTTCACTTTTGATTCACTTAATGCATCCTTACTAAATAAAATGATTAATTTCTGTCCAAAAAAAAATATTCTTACTGACCCCAAGCTTTTGAACAGTAGTGTATAATATTACAAAGAAGAGACTTATTTTAAAAGCATTAAAAAATCGTATCGATCTAAATCTTTTGAACAGTAGTGTGTGTATATACACTTTTTTTTACCGCCTATGATACACACGCGGTGAAATGCTTGCTTGTCTTTGCTAATGATTTCCGGTCATGTCCAACTTCCACCTCTTCAGCTATGTGCTGTCCTTGGTGGTGAAGAGCGAATGTGATAGCCGGAATGACTGAACAGAGCATGGAGGTTTAGCATGTGGATGATTCTTGGTTCATTCATATGATATACCTGTCTCTTATTTGGAATCAAATGAGGATGTTTTTTTTTTTTTGCAGAACCTCGAGTCTAGATTGAAAGTTTTGTTGCCAGATGATGTGGGTGCTGCGCTGATGGATGGTGTTGTTTTATGCCATCTGGCCAATCACATTCGTCCTCGTTCCGTGGCCAGTATTCATGTGCCCTCCCCTGCAGTGGTAAGTCCCACTGAATGTTTCATTCAGACTTTCTTGGATCTCCTTTTCTGATAATAATTAATGAAATGTCTTAGAGTATTTCTGGGTTCAAATGAGATTTTCTGCACTTTTGTTAAGCATTCAAAATAAGCACATAAATTGCTTGATGTTGTGTGGATCTGTTTAGTGCTAGATACTCTACTCTCTGAAAGTTTTTATAAAGGACATTGTCTGTGTCTGTGTGTCTTTTAATAGCCAAAGCTGAGTATGGCCAAGTGTCGGCGGAATGTTGAGAATTTCTTGGATGCTTGTAAAAAGCTTGGAGTGACACAGGTATGATTGCATGATATATCTGTTTTCATCCAATATCTGTTTTTTTATTATTATTATATAATTTGATATTGAATATTTAATTGATTATTTTTTAACATAATCTAGTTTTTACTTAAAGGGATATTGATATATGTGCACATGTTTAAGAAGTTGTACATTCATGCAAGAAAAATGTAAATTGAATGTTTATCCATATTTCATACACTTTCACTTTCATACACAGCCATCTTTTAACCATATACATACTGGGAACTATATTCTCAGAAGGCGAAGCACTGCTACTTGGGCGGAGTGACTCTTAAGCGAACTCTCTCCTCCTCACTATGGGGCTTCTCAGGTGCTGCGAGCAAATCACTCCGCCCAAGTAGCAGTGCTTCGCCTTCTGAGAATATAGTTCCCAGTATGTATAAGGTCAGTAAGACTTTTTAGAAATTAATACTTTTATTCAGCAAGGACAAATTAAATTTGATCAAAAGTGAGAGTAAAGCTATTTATATTGTAAAGGTTTCTGTTTCAAATAAATGCTGAATCTTAAAAAAAAAAAAAGTAATCATGCTTTCCACAATAATATTTGGCAATAATATCTTATAATATTTAAGGATCATGTGACCCTGAAGACTGGAGTAATGACTCCTGAAAATTTAGCTTTGACAAATTTCATTTAAAAAAAATATTCAAATAGAAAAGTTACTTCAAATTGCAATAATATTTCACAATATTGCTGTATTATTTACTGTGTTTTTGATCAAATAAATGCAGCCTTTCAAAAAATTCTTACCAGCCCCAAACTTTTGAACAGTATTAATGTTGTATTATATACAAATATGTTGTATTTTTGTTTTACTGTGTCATCATTTTTAACAAGATAGTACAGATTTATAATATAGGCCATTTATCTTATCAATATTATTTATCTATATTTATGCTCACATTTTCTTGTGTGTTCATGAACAGGACAAGTTGTGTTTGCCACATCACATCCTGGAGGAGCGAGGTCTGGTGAAAGTTGGTGTCACTGTACAGGCACTGCTGGATCTTCCATCATCGAAGCCCAACCAACTTTCAACCATGTAGCATCGCTGGATCATGGGACGTCCACTTAGCATCCCTTTATCCTGCCTTACCACCTCATCCTCACTCCTCACTCTCAGTGCTGATCTTTGACCTATTATGTGGAGGTCATGACCCTTCACCCTGACTCAATTGTGGTGAACTGGCCGGCTTCCCCCTACCTCTTATAAGCCTCTATGGAGGGGACTAGACAGTTTAAAGCTCCAATAATGTGCCCCATTGGAGGGAAATTGTACGTTAAAGCCACACATTTCATTCTGAGGGGAAATATCTGTTTCTAGTCCACGACTGGCTATGCCGTATTAATGCTGGACACCTCAGTCTCCTTTCTTTTGTATCTCCTTTTCATCTCTCTCGTGTTTGCTCTTCTCTTGGACCGGTGAGCCCAACAATGGGCAAGGACAGGAGAAAAGTATGCAGCTTTCTGGCTGATTCTGGACCAGAGGGAAGGTGTTATTTCAGTGCCACTCCAGCCCTCTCCTGTATGAAGTCACTAAGAGCTGTCAGTCATCTAGTTACATTCTGTGTGTTGTTTCCTGTCTGTCTGAGGAAATAAGTAAGGGAGAGACATGTATTGATGTGCATGTAATCACAACCAGACCAACAATGAGGACACCTGGAAAGGACCGACAAAGATGTTTCCATAAAAAAGCGATCATGGCTGTCATAGTTGTTAATTTACTGCAGTCAGGTGAGTCATTGGAAGTGCATTAGAAAATATTAATTTCTTTCTGCATGCCTGGAATGTTTTGTTTGAAACGTGAAGACACTGCTCATGTTCATACAAGACAAAGGCTTGTTTATGTTCTTTTACATACTTGCAAATCTTGTTCTTAATTATGACTGGTTTTCCCACAGGTTTTATTTTATTGTCTCAGTTCTCGTGAGCAGCCTGCAGGAGGAATTCACAACAGAATTATATGTTATTGCACGAATAATTTCAGCACTAAAAATAGGCCCGTTTTAAATATAGCAACACCTAATTATAATCAGATATAATAGAAGAAACAGTCCATTTATAATTGATACACACTTGGTTGTATGGATTTAAATTTACAATCAACTAAAGGCTTGATTTAAAAAATAATGTCTCATAGATAAACAAATCTAAAGAATCTTTGATACCTGGAAAATGTAATCAAGTTGTAAAGCATTTGATGTGCTGCAGTTCGTCCGTAAACTGAAGATGTTTAAAAATTTTAGTATGTACAATAATTTGAATTTGTTTTATCAAGGAATTAATTTATTTACCTTTATGTACTTTTGTATGTTTTATTTATTTCTTTGAGTTCTGTTTAATTATCTATCAACCTTTGAAAAACATTAACTATTGCCCAAAAATCAGCAATAACATTCAAAACGTCTTGAGGAAATTGGAGGTTTTGGAGGTACCCATCTTGACAGGTTTTAGCACTTTTAAGTTTCCATTTCTGCGTTTACATGCACACCAGAAAGCCATTTATTGTGAGAAAGCTAATTAGGATCAAATGAGAAAGAAACGTTCACATGTACATGCCCAGTTTCATCACATTACTTGCGCATCAGTAGTTTTTATGTTACTTGAATTGTGCTGTTTTTTGTGCACTCATAAAAAAAAAACATAATAATAATAATATAATAATAATAATATGTTTATTTTCTATAGTGCCTTTCAAGAACCCAAGGTCGCTTCACAATGTAATACAAAAAACAAAATAAGAATGCTGCTTATGCGTTTAAATGACTGCATAATCCAAATTCTCTTTACGTTTATATGAAAGTAAGAAAATGGCCACTAATACAGAGCATATAAACCCCAACCTTCATGTCTTAGCCTGCTTTCTCGTAGTAAACGGATTTATAGTGGGCATGCAAGTACTGTCATTCAACATTTGCCTTTTTTTTTTTTTTCTTTTTTGCCTTTTCTGCTCACTACCTGATCATTAGCCGTATCATTAGCTGTAACGCTTTTCCGAACAAGAAAAAATGTAGGGTGGGACTGGATTTTGTCCATTAGGAATTGATTGAATGGTTGTAGTTGTTATTGCTGTGATCATGTGATTGATCTCAGGTTGTCCCGCCCTCACGCCAGTAAACATGTCATCAGAGAAGAGATGTCGCTGTAAGAGGGAGGGGAAGTGCACATGGATTTTAAAAAATACACTGATGCGCACGGATAAATCTTTAATAATAAATACTGCGGTATTCCATTAAAAAAAAAGATTTGTCGAATTTGATTTCATGGCGACTTCAATTTTAGGCTTGTCTTTCTATATCGAAGGTCTAACAGTTTACAATCTTTTACCATACATTACTATTTGCCATATTTCCTTGTGAAAACTACATGTATTTTTTTGCCTCTTATTGCTGTCATGTCTGAATAACCACTTCAAGCACATCTTCAAAGTTAGCCTACTTGTTGGTGTTTTGAAGAGACTGATGAGTAAGCATTGTTGTTTGATTTATGCCTTTCAAAACCTCACAGTATGCTCACCCGGTAGTAGGAGCAGCTGTTGACAACTTTTCTGTGGAAAGGAGTTTTGGGACATAAATTTGCAACGATTAGTAATGATTCCATCCCCTACCCTAGTCCATATACAGTAGCATAGCAGCTTGCTTCTGATTCAGATCCAAGGCTTGGTGATGGATTGATGACAGCAGTTCCTCACTCTCCTTGACACAATCTCAGCCAAAAATCTAAAATGTTTTCTTCAGTTCTTCTTAACAAAATATGTTTTTATTAGTTTTAGATAAGATCTGTGAATTCCATGTTAGATCAGTTTAAAGTGGCATTTTCACATTTGGTTGTTTCTAAGACTTTCCAGTTAGCCATCTGTCACTCATCCACGTCTATGTAAAGATTCCGTATCCCTTGCAAGATTCCAGAAACTGGTTGCCTGGTGCAAGGTATAAACTGCATACTGCATGCTATCTATTAATATGCTAAAGTACTCAGTATGCTACTATAATGACGGAACTGTAGCAGAGATAATCGTTGCCATAAGACCTTAAATTGACAAATTTAACACTGAAACGGGTTTTATGACAGACTTATTGCATTGTGGGAAACGAGTAGACGGCTCATGCTGAGTATGCACATTTACATTGTTGATTGTGAGGAGGATAACAGTATACTGTTTTGATGAAAGCCATTCTCGTGTTATTTTTTGTCCCCTTTCACAATCAAACTCCATTTTAGCAAAGCTTTGAAATAATCTCACTTGTCAGTTCTGATCCTCATTTATGTTGAGAAAATGTTCAGTTTGTAAAAAGAAGTGTTGATTCAGAAGTAATAGACAGGAGATGCCTCCTATGCAGTGCGTACTGTATGTATAGATGTTTTTGTATGACATAACTGGATTGCATGTCTGGATCATACCATTGTTCTTGTACATGATCTCTGTTTCAACACATTAGGATGTTTCTTAAAAAGGAAAACACCTGAAACATTTCAGATGTCAAAATACTGGAATAAAATTACATTTTACAGTGTTTCATTGCGTCCTTGACCTTTGCTTTGTGCTTCTCCTTCACTGCAGGAACAGTTCTTCTTATAACAGGGGAGAAAATACTGACAATGTTAAACTGTAAAACTGCAATGCTTCAAAATATCAAGTAACAAATTTGACCATTCATCTGTCTGTGTCTGCTACATGATTCAAGAACTGTGAATCCATTTCCAAGGAAAGAGAGATCTCTCTTCCAGAGAATCAATCACAGAGAATGCATGGGATCAGGAAGGAAGTGTTGTTTTTTCAGGTTACACTCATGAACAAAGATTAGCAGACACTATTAGTGTATCTGAATAATTTGAGTCTAATTCAAAACTGCTACAGATGAAAGTTTTTTTAGAAACAGATTAGAAAATAAAATAACACTAGTCCAATTTGTATTTATGAGCGATATGTAGGCCTATTTATGAGATATTAACCCATTTACTGAAGCTTTAACAATCTTGAGAAAGATTAGTGCAAATATTTGTTACTGCAAGCTAATTTTATGTATTGTTGAATTTAAGCCATATTATGGATACTATACATGTGTACTCCTAAAAACATATGTATTAGTTTATATTAATGAGGAGAATTGTGAATTTGTGGTCTATCTTAATACTATAAACTTACAGCCTTAGGATATTAAATAGTGTAGATATATATATTTTACTAGCCTACATTGTGCACCTGATGATCTCAGTTTATTGTAGCCCTTTTTATTGTGCACATTTTTCTGTTGTTTCTCATCAATGGTAACTGCTTGCAAACATGTTTTTTTCAATCCGCATAAAGCTCAGAGGACACATTTATCATTTAAACTTAGGAAAATAAATGTCTGTGCTTCTGAGAGCTAAAACTGCTCAACGCTCATATTCAGCATAAACATTCCCCCTGCAAAAATATTTTTTTTTTCTTGCTGCCTTGTAATGGCCATATTTCTGCACATAATGGGGAAAAGTAAATAAACAGAGTAAACCTAAGTAAACACTTGGTAGTCTAACTAGGGTGATTTACAGGGCAACACACTGGCGGAACGCCGAACAACAAATGCTTTGTGTTAACGGAGCTGCAGCAACAATAATCCTTTGTTTCAAATCATTCACCTAGAACTAACTGTTCAACCAGTTTACCAAATGACAAAACCATAAGTATTTCAGCATATCAATTTCAATGCTGTAAAAATTGTAGCATGTATGCTGTTCAAGAAAAAAAGACTAACTATATGCAACTAGACAGTCTGTAGCCTAAATAACCGTGTGATTGACGCGCGCGCAGACGCACAATGAGTCACGCTAGAGAGCGCTGTTCCTACAATATTTAAGAACCATGAGATGATTTCATTCAGTCCATCCTAAGGCAACTATATGAGCTCATACCATCAGGAGTTTCTATCAGAGGACAGTGACAGTGAGTATATTTGTTTCTTCTAATATCTTGTACCGTAGTAGCTTTTTGTTCGTCGTATAGGGATATTTTGACTTCCCATTTTCAGCGCATTTTCAGATCTACTTTATTTAAATAGGCTGCATTTAGTTTAACTATAAAGTGGACAAATTTATCTGAATTCACTCTATAACTATATAATTGTTTATGTGTGTGCAGATATCTACATTTATTGTAAATATTTTAGTTCAAACCAAAATAGCTGCCTTAATTTTTACACATTAGGCACATAAGGCAAATATGTATTATATTTAATGTATCTATAGCTATAATATATAGGCCTATTCAAAACCCAGAAATCCTAAAAAGAATACAGAGTAACAGAACATATAACTATGACACAATTGTATTTTTACTCTAGTTCTCTGATCATTATTGTTTAAAATTGTGAACATCTTTTCATTTCGAACATATAAAGACATTTTTATATAATATTGTAATATTTGCGTATTTCAATATATAACAAAAAAGTATGTTTACGTAACATCAAGATGTTTCTAACTACATATCAACATTTGTTTTTTATGTATGTTCCATTTATATGCTGAATTAATATGGTTTAAAATTTGCTTTCCCTTCTATTAATACAGTATATTTGTATATAAAATCATATTTGCGAATGTGTTAAGGGGTAGTTCACCCAAAAATAACCTGCAATACAGTGAAATACGACTTTTTTTCTTCTTTTGTGCAACATTAAAGAAGATTATTTGAATATTTTATTTTTCTGTCCATACACTGAAAGTCAATGTACAGCTAAACTGTTTAGTTACCAACATTTTTCAAAATATCTTCTTTTATGTTTTGCAGAACAAAGAAAGTCATACAGGTTTGGAACGACATGAGAACGAGTAAATGATGACAGAATTTTCATTTTTTTGTGAACTCAATTTAAGTCTGAGAACTAATACACTGTGATGCAGAACAGCTGTTTTAGGTGACATGATTGAGCAGACTATTAACTTATCTGGCTATAACAAACACACCCAGGTGAAAAAGACGTACAGTTAAATGTATTAAACATGCATTATAGTATATTTTTATTGTACTAAAAACATACTCAAGTACATTTTTAATACATTTAATAGTACGTCTTTTTCACCTGGGCAGGGGCCACGCCTTATGCGTGAGCATTCAACGTGTGTGAACCTTTACTCATTTTCAAACCGCATCGGAAAAAGAGATAGCTGACTGTGTGGGTGATTTAAACTCTTCCCTTTTTAAGAACAATGCATTGTTTTATCAGAATTCAGCTCACAGAAACATTCTGTCATCTTGAAAAGTAGTTCAAACAAGCGTGAAGAGAGATTACTGCTGTACATGTTCGATGCTTTATCCCTCTAGAGACAGATAAAGAACATGTTGCTGCCGAATAAGGTTCCTGTATGGCTCTCTGCATTTACTCTGCTTTTGCTGACTCAGGACCCTGTCTCCACATCAGAGGTCGTGGCCTGTGGAGAGGCGGGTAAGGTTCCTGGCTGATTCCAATGAAACGATTAAACAAATAGGCACAATTCCAGACTTCTGCTTCTTCTCCAGTCAGATCAAATTTAAGACAGTCAGTATTTGTATGAACATAACATTTATCAAAGCTTTAGTAGGTCAACAAATACTAAGCAAATAGTTCATTTATTTTATATTTCTCAAATCTGTCTTTTACCTTGATTGCCTAACTTTATAACTGGACAGATAGTTTCAGCATGACTTTGCGCAGATCACTGATAAATAGGCTGAATTCGCTGGATTTCACAACTGTTTGTCCTCATGGCATGCACACAGAACAGTTTGACTCATGCAATTGATTCCTTTTAAATTCAGAATTACAACTACTAGATGTTTGCTGCAGGTGCTTGGTCTGTCTTCAAACCAAGTGTTATAAAAGGGAAACTAGATTGTTCATAGACATATACATTTTCCACAGTGGATCCACCTGGCAATATTGAGATAACAGACCCTGGCTTCCTGGGTTACCTCAGTATTCACTGGACTCGACCAGCCAGCCTTCAGAACCTTACAGGTTGCACAGTACGATATCAACTCCGATACTATGACACCTACGAGGAACGATGGAGGGTAAGGATCCTTGAGAATCAGCAGAACACACTTGTTTATTTTCCTTTCAGCAAGTATTTACTTCTCGGGCCTTGCCAGCACAAGTGTATTTCACACTTCATGCATGCCTCACTTGTCATGTATAAATGTTTTGAAATAACTTTACACTCTAAAAATGTTAGTATTTTTTTGGTGCATTACCTTGAAAACGTTGTGGACCTGATAGTTTTGTGACTGTTTTACTAAAGCTGTGCTCAGTCCTGCTGGAGAAAACTGCTCAGTATTTCATCATTATTGTGACATAATATCAGCCATTTCAATCAAGTCTATGTTTCTTTCTGATCTTTTATACTTGTTATTAACTGAATCATTGGGCCTGTCCAAATACCCATTGACAAAACTTTGTTTTGAAAGCAAACTCAGTTTGTAAATTGCATTTAGAGATTTAATCTAAAAAATTAGGCTGGTTTCAAAATCATGTCTCATTTCACAAATTGCGGTTCAGTGAACGTAAAGGTCCATTTCGTAAACTAGTTCTGTGTTCCATGTTAAACTCCTTCAGTTCAGAGCCAAAAAATCTTTTTTTTTATTTAATGTAAAAAAATAAAAAGTCTCCCTTCGTCTTTGTTGTACAACATCCTTATATATATTATTTGTGACTCAAAATTGCCCTTTTTTTTGTATTGTACAGAGTGTCCGAACCGTCAAGCTGACCTATGCTGCCCAGTTTGACCTTGAGAAACTAGTCACGGTGAGAATGCTTACTGTGTTAAAGTGTGCCTGCACCAATGGGACAGAGGTCCAAGGGGAGGAGACAGAGAGGGTGTTCACACCTGAACCTACAGGTAAAGGTTTAAAAACTATTCTACCTCACTGAAGTGAACAAGAGCAAAGACCAGCTATACATCCTTTATTGTTCTTGCAGGGAATCGAACTGAAAACTTATTATCCTTATATTGCTTTGTAGCTTCTTTTAATTATGTGCTCAGTAATTTATTAAACTAATTTTACCTCTAAAATGGTATTTTGAAAAATGTGTTAAAAATTATGTACAAATCTATCATTAAGACTCTATTAAGCAGCTTTATTGGATATGTAGCGGGTTGCCTTGTTGTGCTTGAGATCACATGACCAGTCGAGTTACTATTGATTTTATCTCTGCAATCACTGATATTGACACTTTTGCTTGTGAAATTATTATTCACAGCTGTATGTTATATCAATTGCATCTTTAACTTTTTTTTTTTTTTGAGTATCTGATTGTAAGCTCCAAATAAACAATAATAACAAATTCTAGGAATAGAAAAGGTCAGTCAGACAGACTCAGGAATAATCATCAAAGCATGTTTATACGTTGGCTTCTTTGTGTTGCCGTAATTCTTCAGACTTTTAGACGTATACATTTATAGTTGAAACATAAATAATTACACAAAAATGTAACCACATAAAACAAATGCATGTGAATATTTTCCACTTCTATGTTCCCATGCAGCCTTTTTAATCTAAACTTTATTGCATAAGCAAAATAAACACACCCATCTGGAATCCACTACTTATGACTTGTTTACAACACAAAATGCTTTTGAGGAGGGAAACAGCTGTTGCACCATTTAGATTTTAGTCTTTCTAAGAAATTGGTAAAAAAAAAAAAAGGCTTTCAGATTACGTTACGTTAAATATAATTGGTCGAGTTTGAGGAAATCATGGTTCATTATTCATTTCTAGGCAGAATTGTCATTCAAAAGTTATCCATACTGTTATAATAGCATATAATAATATTCAATAAAATGACACAAGTGAATTCCAATCACAAGTTTAATGTTTATTAAATTGTCCTTTGTGTCTTATTTGAAATGGCTTACTCTATTTTTATATTATATTCATGCTGCATCACCTTACAGCAGTGTCACCAGCAATTCACCTGAGATGTGACCTTGCTTTCTATTTTGATTGTTCTCCTTTACCTTAACATGTCTCCTTTACATAAACATGTTCTCAACTGTGGTTTTGTCCTAGGTGTAGCAGGATCAAAAATAAGAGACTTTCATTGCGTCTACTATGGGAAGGAGTACATGGAATGCACCTGGGATTCAGGACCTGTCCAGCCTGCAAACTCCCAGCACTACCTCTATTACTGGTAAGCACTTCCGTGGGAATGTTGCTTACATTCACAGATGCAATAAGGGTTGTTGCACTGTGCCGCAGGGAGAGGTGAGAACAGGTTGAAGCACAAGTCATTTTACTTGGAATTACTTGTATTTGAGATAACTTACTGTCTACAGTGTTCCAATGCAAAAGCTTCTTATGTTTTATCTGTTCCATAGAAGACAAAATTAAGTGCCATGCTATACACACATTTGAATTTGGCAAAGTTCAACATAAGCTAATTTGGTTGTGGTCATGGATTAACCTTTAGGATCTAAGCACATTCCACTGCACTACAGGTCTGTCACAGTGTCTGGTTGGTGTTCCCTGGGTGTCCACTAGAGGTCTCTTCCCCTTACCGTCACCACCACATCAGGAACTGCATTTCCCATAATCATTTGTCTCTACTCATTACTGTTCATTGCGCACAGTTGTTCCCACTCACATTGTTTGTATCTGCCTATTTATACCCTGTCTGTTTCATTCACTGTCATGGAATCCTTGTTTAATGTCTTTGCTTTGCCTGGATGACTTATGATTACCCTATTAAATTGAAATGGGATCTTACCGTTTTGTGTGCGTGTCGTGACAGAAGGATTCCATCAAGAGGATGTACAGATCCAGCAGTACGGGTATTCATATCCTTCCCCCTAGAACTAGAGAGGAAAGGAGGGGACGACTCAGTAATCTGACGAATTTACGTCAGTAGGGCCAGTTGGAGGGTGGTCTATCTCAGCTATTTTGGACTCTCTCGAGAGGCATGGGGTATAATGATGCAGTACTGAAGGATCTTCTTAATAACTGCCTTGATGAACCTTTGCCTCAGTGGTAGATGAAGGGACTTGAAATCCTGGAATATTGGGGTTTCACTAGTTACCTACACCATCGCTGCCAATTGGCAACACCAGCTTCGCCCCTCTCTCCAGGCAAGATGGCCGCCATGCCCTTGCAAGAGACTGTAGCTCTTCCAGAGGCGGCTGAGGATGCTGCAGCGATCCCAGAGGCAGAGAGCTTGATGCCCCGTCTCGCCATCAGAGGAGGAGGAGGAGGAGAAGGAAGCAAGCTTCTACCGTCTCTCAAGACCCGGTGAACGTCCTCGAGCAGTCTGCTGTTATTCCGGAGACCGGCCCCAAGCAGCCTGCTATCATCCACAAGGTCCCGACTTCGGGGGTCTCAAGTCTGGTGGTCCGGGAGGACCCGACGTCGGGGGTCTCATGTCCGGTGGTCCGGGAGGACTCTACTTTGGGGGTCTCCAGTCCGGTGGTCCGGGAGAACCCGACGTCAGGGGTCTCAAGTCCGGTGGTCCGGGAGGACACTACTTCGGGGGTCTCAAGTCCGGTGGTCCGGCAGGACTCAATGTCGATGGTTTCAAGTCCGGTGATCCGGGAGGACCCGACTTCAGGGGTCTCAAGTCCGGTGGTCCGGGAGGATCTGACTTCGGTCGTTCCAGAGCTGGCCACTCTCCCTGTTGCAACCCCAGTGGGGGCCAAAGAGACTGCAACACCGCAGCACTCTCGTAAGCTGAGGAGGGGGCGGAAGGTGTCTTCTATTCCACAGGGCCTGGAGGGCATCACCCTGCCGGCACCAGGAGACGTTGGGATATCTTTCAACAGGATTCTTTATTGTGAAATCTCTGTTGCATTCAGATTCAGATTCAATTCAATCTCTCAAACTCTCCCAGTTGCAACCCCATCGCTGTAGTGCATTTCATCCAAGTCTAACTCAGGGAATATACATTGTAGTTAATATACCTTTCAAGGGGGAGGAGTTACATAGAGGTGGAGACAATCTAAACAAAGCATGTAAATGAAGTACAGGAGTCAGCCCGTTACCGGAATTTCCCCAGCCCTGATCTCATGAGCATAACAGTGTGAGATGGTAATCCACTCAGCCAGATTGTATACAAAGACACAGCTGTTTCTTGAGACAAAAGCTAAGGTCAGACACCTGAATTACTTGACTTAATCTTCCTAACCGGAACAGGGGCTCCAAGAGCCATTAAACTCATTTAACTTACAATAGAGAGAAACAGGACTGAGGACTGGCAGGAATCTCAGCTGTCTACTAAACTTTCTCAGTTTAGATACTATTGGATTGGAACCTAAATTAAACATTTTAATAAATTTGAAACACTACACACCCTACTGACTCCACCGATGCAACCTACCAAGCCAGTGCTTCTGTGCGTCAGTTCTCCCGATTCAGAGACGTCGGACATGATGGCTACATATGCACCTGTGTCTGTTCCTGCGCCTGTGTCTGTTCCTGCGCTGGTGTCTGTTCCTGTCCATGATCCCATAGCTGCTCCCAAGAAGGTTTTGGGGAGGGGCATTGGGTCCCTTTATAGGATCATGGAGGTTGTCTGGTGTCTGGTTGGTGTTCCCTGGGTGTCCACTAGAGGTCTTTTCCCCTTACCGTCACCACCACATCAGGAACTGCATTTTCCATAATCCTTTGTCCCTACTCATTACTGTTCATTGCGCACAGTTGTTCCCACTCACATTGTTTGTATCTGCCTATTTATACCCTGTCTGTTTCATTCACTGTCATGGAATCCTTGTTTAATGTCAGCTGCACTTCAGAGATCTATTCCTGTTTGTTTTCTTGTTTTTGGACTGCTTTTGTATGGATATTGACCCTTTGTCTGGATGACTTATGATTCCCCTATTAAATTGCAATTGGATCTTACCGTTTTGTGAGCGTGTCGTGACAAGGTCAAGACAGGACTGCTTAGCTGCTTTGTTCTTTCTGTGAACTTGTGTAACAGGTCACAATACAACAGAATCTTCAATTTGATGCCAAAATACCATTTATAACTGTTCATACTCTGAGGTCCGTTTACATGACGCCGTTTTCATTTAAAAAAAAACTTTTTATACATTTTGGTCCTGAATTTACACAACATTGGTATTCTGGAGGCCAGAAAACAGGTTTCAAAGTTTGTGAAAAAGGTGACGTCATGCGGATTACATGTTCAGTCTATGGAGTACAACAGACGGACTCCGGAAGGAAAAACTCAAATGCATTTTCATCATTCATTTTCTATAGGGAAATTTATTTTTTAGACAGACCTGGTGTGAGCTACAATGTTGTTAATCCATGGTATTTGCTTCTGTTGAAGCCGTCAGCCTGATTTATTTCAGCTTATTTTTTAAAATAATCATATTTTACAGCAGAATTCCTAATGAAAAACTACATTGTAGTTGATACTGTAGACAAATTACACCAATCAGTGTCGAAAAAATAGATGTGCCAAAAAAGCTCTTTAGCTCCACCCATCTGATGAAGCACTGCAAATGATGTAATCGAGACGATAAACTCTCAATGTGTGTGTGTGTATTTATATATATATATATATATATATATATATATATATATATATATATGATCAACATTTGTTAATTAGTTTTTATATTTCTCCATTTTTATTTCAATTATGCTTTTCGCAATGCTTCATGGGATTGTGGTTATTTCCCTCAAAACCGTTAAGTAGCCTACATAGTCTTACCTTTGTCATTTTGTCCGATTGTCAAAAACTTTTTTGCTTCAAATCAAAGTTTGTAATGTTATGATTCACCTCATAGCTGATTGGCTTGGCTATGGGAAAAATTAATGAAAAAAAAACTTCCGCAACTAGCACTACTGAAAAAGTGGGCAGAAGCTGTTGAATTCTATAGGTGCATAGTAAAGTAATCCCGCCAACTACTGTCCTGGCATGCATAATACAGTGTTTTTAGTCGTTGTCGCGGATCCGTATGGACGGGGATTATTTTGTCAACCTTGCACATATACGCGAAAAATGGAAAGGAAAACATTTCCATTTCTAGTACATTGTTGTTGTGTAAAATCTACCCTGAATATAGTCATAATTTCAATCACATAATTTCTCTTTTAGGATATCTAATGATGATGCGCACAAAAAAAAACATACAAATCAGTTTTACATTAATATCCCAGATTTTGAATGACGAGTATGTGTGTATCTGTTTTTCCAGGCACAGGAAAATGGATGAAACACAGGAATGTCCAGAATACATCATATTATCTGATGTTCGGAGAGGATGCAGGATACCTCGAGAATCACTCTTAGAGTTTTCCAAGTTTAATATGTGTGTAAATGGATCCTCTCCAGCAGGAAGTCTGAGAACAGCCTACTTCTCTATTGAGGTCCAAAACCATGGTAAATACACACTGTTTTATACCTGACAGAAAAAAAATCTCAAACTAGGGAGACAGAATGAGCACCTGATCTGACTCAACAGTAAAGTGCATTAAAGAACAAATTCCTCAGTTGCTTCTCTCTTTCTTTCTCTCTGCACTGCAGTAAAACCAGCTGTGGTATCCTCTGTGCACATCTCAGAGTTTGATGGACTGTTGAAGTTAGATTGGTCGCCACCTAGTGGTCTGGTGCCAGAACACTGCTTGGAATATGAGATCAAGAGAAGCACTCTAATTGCAAATGACAAAGAACAGCAGGTATTCCAACCATTCTATATTGTTTTCTTCTTCTCAGCATCATTTGATGATTACAATTCTCGGCTCTATTCATAAACACAATTTTCAAGTTTTTGTGCTTGTTGGTAGCCAACATATTTTAGGTGTCTCACATTTACACCGGTGATTAAGATTAAAGAATAGTCTACCAATGAGCTGATAAGAATCAGATGTATTTGATAAGTGATACATCTAAAATGCCTTCAGGAACAGAAAGGGGCAACACTGGTGATAATTCTCTCAAAGTGGTTTTATTGCTTTGTAACATCCAGTAATTTGTAAACAACACTTGTCGATATGAACAACTGCCATTCAATTCCATTTTATTCTGAATCTTGGCATGCAGCGTTTAACCAAGATTTGATTTAGGTTGTGTGGCAAATCAAACAAAAGAAGAAGAAAAAAAAAACAGGAATCCAGCCCGTCAAAGCTCATGTTATCTTTATTTCCCCTTCAGAAAAGGAAGGTTCTGGAAAATTTTGTTCTGGACACATCTTATGAGATCCGGAGAGAAGCAGAAAGTAAGAAAACTTGTTTTCAAGTCAGGTCAAAGGTAAACATGTACTGTGCTGATGGAGGATTCTGGAGTGACTGGAGCCAAACACAGTGTACAGGTTAGACTTATTGATTTTGGAGCTTTATGCATAGTGAGAAGTAATCAAGCAAATCTGGGACAAATTATGTAAAATCTGTCATTTCTGTTTTTTTTTTTAAAGATTCATAATTGAAGTTTGTTTGTGATTATTTAAAGACAGTTATTGTGTCTCGATTTAATGTGCTCTTTTAAGCTTTTGAAAATATGTATGATTAACAAAGCAAATGTAGGTCCTAAGATGTAAAGACAGAAAGTATCCTTAGGTTGTAAATAGCCCTTTGCATTTACACAACTGAGTTAGTTTTGATCATAATTTTTCTTACTGCCACTATCAGAAGAGAAGGAAACTCAATACATAAATGGGACAACATGGAATAATCTCAGTCTGGTTGGCCTGGTTGTTATTGGCATTGCTGGAGTCATCATCCTCTGTCTTTCATTATGGATATTAAAGAAGATGTGAGTATACAGCAGATAGTGAATACATAAATAGATGTGCATACAGATTCTTTGATAGGTTTATTCTTCATTGATTGAATCTTAAACCAATTTCTGTCCCAACAGCTGCATAAAAAAGACCAGCAAGAAGGATGCCCTATACACTTTGTACAAGCAGAAGGTCAACGAGACCATGCCCACAATCCTCAGCCCCATTTTCAAGTGATGCTCCCTATGACCTGCTATGCTGCATTACCATTCAGCAGTTCTAGACTGCAGTAAATGCTCACTACTCAGAGAAATAAACACGAGGAGTGAGAATTCAACACCCTTTCACAGTTTACCTTCTAGTCCATTTAAAGTGATAGATATTAGGACCAATATTCTTGTGGAACAGACATGTGGACCTGAATGAACCACAGCACTGACCTGAATGTATATGTGCCACTTTGTTTACTAAGCCACTATGTTACTACCTGATGTGTTTACACACATACAGTATAAGGTGTTACTTAAAGTTACTCATAGATTTTTCAAATGCCAATGATCTTGCCAGTTTAACCTATAGTCTTTATTTTTCTATGAGCTTTTTCGCTGTTTTACCTGGATATACTACTTTTTTATATTTTAGGTTATTTTACCACTGATTACATCATGAAAAATTAGTAAGAGTACACTTTGGAAAAAAAGTGCAAACTTTCAAATACATTATTAAAATAAAATGTTCTTGAATTTATGATCTGTTTGTTTAAATTTTTTAAATACATACAATCAACAAGAAGTCTGTAAAATACCCACAACAGCTAATGCAGTGCACATATGCAATTACAAAACATATTTCATTATTGTTCACTTCCTAATCAGATCAATACAGCCCTTCCAGGTTGTCATCACTTCCTGAGCTGACTAAGTCTAGTGAGTATGGTGACTGGAATGATGATGTTTGGGTCATGACATAACACAGCAGTACAAATGATGTACTGCATGCAAGAAATAGAGTGTCACTGTATTCAAAGAAAGCTTCGTTGAGGCAAAAAGCAGTTTTGTGTTGAGGAAGTTCCACAGTTATTCAGCTATCCTCCAATTGTAAACCTCTTGATTTAATATTGACATTTTGCACACAGAAGTCGTTAAAGAAATAGATCCCCCAAAAAAGGAAAATTCAGTAATTTACTCACCCTCATGTTGCTACATCCAAACCTGTATTTTTCTGTATTTTTCTGTATTTTACTTTTTCTCCATTCAATAATGTTGTTTTTGACCCCATTGACATTCGTTGTATGGATAAAACCTGTTGAAATATTGTTAAAAATAGCTTATTTTGTGTCCTGATTGAAAGTGAATGTAAATGATAGATGATATAATTTTTAATTTCTGGCTGAACTATTCCTTTATTTCAAATTACCATAATGTTACTGTATGTGGGATGTCTCTAAGCTAATATCTTTTTAAAATGAGTTCTTATAAAATGTCCTTCAGGTAACATCAATCATCATCCCGATCTTCCTCTTGGTAATGACTTTTTCTTTGAACTCTTTATGGTTTTGGCAAAAGAACTATTATTTGTTGACCATTGTGTGGAACAGATCTTTATTTGGACTTGTCTCAATCATTGATAGAATTAGAGACGGATCTTAAAACTTTAGTTGTTTACACCACTATTTTCTGATCTAAGAATGTTTTTTTCCCCTTAGGCTGAGGGTTAAACAAAACTAAACAAACAATTTTTTTTTATTTCATAATGAATCTGCTGCTTATCTTTTATTTTTTTAATGCAGGCAGCATGTCAAAGAAAACATTGTCAGTGAAGCAGTACACTCAAACTAAATGCTTCATTGGTTCACATTCAGGCATCACACAAACTAATGATAAACTTGAATTATTGAATTATAATACTGTAAATCTTTCATCCAAAAATCTCACACATCAACATTCTGGTTCACCTAGAGCTACATCACTTACTGGAATAACGGAAATAAACATTTCCAAGTAAAGTTGCACATCAACCTTGACTTCCAGCAAGCACGTCAGCCACACTAGCGGGTGGCTATTCATCAGAAAGTAGAAGACAAAGACACACATTAAATGGTGACTCAAGATGAGTGGAAGGTAAGCCATCCAGTGTGAATGTCATTTTACACTCATCATGGATGATGTGTCATGAGCTCAACACGAAAAAATTATTCTCAAAATGAGATACCAGTGCATTCAGGCGTATGCCAGTAGGGTGAATTCAGGTTGATTGGGACACTTTTTCTAAGTCATCTCAAAGGCAAAGTGTCCCAATCACCCTGAATTCACCCCAACATTACTAACATCTCCACACACATGAAGATGACGCATACGCCTACCATCTCCTGCACGATGGAGGTATTTCGAATGCGATATCCCAAACAACTTTGTGCAATGACACAAAGCGAGTGAAAAACCTCAGTGATGACATTGTCTACGGCATCTACCAAGAGTCACACAATGAAACTCTGAGGGTTGTCTAAATTGTAAGAAGCGTAAATTCTACAAGCAAAACTTTACGTTTGGAAGTATCGCCTCTCAAAGTAGGCTTACTTTGACTTGCTTGCTTACTTTGACTTGGTAGCCAAAGAGAAGTCAGAAGCCAAGGCATGGAAACTGCTGATCAAAGTTAATCTTTTCCAACATTAATGTGACACTCTGCAATCTGACCAAGAAAAGTGAATTCTGACCAAAAAAAGTGAGCAGCTAATTCTGCTAAAAGATGTTAACCCTTATCACCAAAATGTTGTACTTTGATGATTCAACAAAAGAGCCTGAACACATAGTGGACACAAGGCCTGTTGGTCTCGGCAACAGTGTTTTCCAAATGCTGCGTCCCACTTCGCCTATTATACAGTACTATGCCCTAAAATATGTACTGTTTTGAGAAGAAAAAGTTTATCAAAGGGGTTGCTGTGTCCATTTCTTTGACTGCCTATGCTCGTTCCAGAGCCCGTCTATGGAGAGCCTGGCCACTCCCTATTAAGTCCTATTGTACTGAATTTTGGTTGTAGTTCCACTAGGGGCGATCGCACTTGAGTGCAAAATGAATGGGAGTCTATGGAGCTAGACGGCTAAATTTGTCTCTTTCACCCGATTGCTGTTGAGAAATCTCAGATTTGATTGTAGGTTTTGCAAGTTCAACATGGGTTATAGGTCGAAAGTTGAATGACCGAGTACTTGTGTCCTTTCGATTTCTTACAGGTTGAGTTGTTGTTGCCCATAACATGCTAGCATTCTGCTAATGAACGCTGATTGGTCAGTTAAGGACTGATTACGACAGAGACACTGCTTGATGGCATCGTGGCATCCGAAGCGGAACCAGAATGTTAAGGCGGACTTAACTCTTCTAGCACGTGTATTTACCTGTGTCAGCTGTGTTGTTGATGCCTCGAGAGAAAAGAAAGTGCAGAGCGCGAAAGCACCAAAGTGACTGAAGGATTGTCGTAAAGCAGTATTTCTGGTCGTACGATGTGAATGACGTCATTGACATTTTAAAAAGACTTTTCAAAGCAAATAAGTGACTCTAAAAAATCTAACACCCGGCAATGTGTAATTTCTTTGCATCTCCTTACGAATACAACAATCAAATTACTAGACAAAAAATTATATCTTGAGAAAAGTGGATTTTGAGGGGTATAGCTCCATAGACCTCCATTGATTTTGCACTCGTCCTGTGAGCGCCCTCATATAGAACCAGAGTGGAGCTGCAACCAGTTCAAAAGCCGGAAGTTTGCCGAGAGTGGAAGTTCTCCTCTTGTTAGACATTCTCAGCTCGTTCATTAAGATGGTGATTTGGCGCCACCTACTGGCGGTTTTAATTTCATATTTAAAAATATATATCATTTATTATTTTTAGCATCTATTTTTTTCTATATTAAAATGATTATATTTAAATCATTAATCTCATAACATTATGTATGGTGTTGTAATTGCAGTGTAAATGCATGGTTATAAAAAAATGGTTAGAACATAGTTAGAAAAAAATGCCTCTGGAAATCAATTTAAGGGGTGAAATATTGGCTCTTAATGGGAAAGTTCATGTCTGCTGGCGATATTCCATTAAAAAAATATATAAGCAATGTTAAACATGATATTTACTTTAAAACCAATATAGGCCTAATTAATGCATCACACTTGTGAATTTACCTTCATATGTTTTACCTTCAACATTTTTCATATAATTGTTATTATAATAATAATAATTCCAAATTTTGATAATCATAAATACATGCTATAGTAAATGATATTAGCCTAATATTATTAATATTACAATATAAATGTACAAGAAAGGTAACCATTTCTGAGGGTAAAACTTGTGACTTGAACATGTGTGACACTAAACCTCTCTACTTAACCGTCGGACTTGCACATCCGCAACCATGTTTGTAGTTTTTTTAACACTTTTTATTCGTGTTTGTAGTTCTAATCGAATTCTTTTATAGAAAAAAATGACAGACGTTAGCTTCAGTAAAGTTAGCTTCATTCATTGAGAGAAGATGTATGACGTCATATGCGCGCCTTTTGGTTTTGTAGTCTTTCTTTAGGCTTGTTCGACTTCATGCAGCTCTGTGCAGACCGATCGGTGGCTGACTTGAAGCAGAGCATGCCGGTTGATACAGCGCCGACGCCACGACTGTGACGTATGCCATCAAAGTAGCGCGAGAGCGTTTTGAGAGCAGCCACAGGACTCAGCCAGCGCAGCTTCTCAAGAGCGGCTGC